>CM070591.1:57363138-57820638 GCA_036346355.1 Rhipidocladum racemiflorum
AATCGGCTCACTCTACCCTGATCTCTCCTCTTGCTTCTGTCCCGGCTCCTGTAACTGCTTGAGTCTTTGGCAAATCCGTGCCTCCACGGTATCTTTCCGAAACTTCGTGTCCGTCCCGGGTGCTCAGGGTTTTGAAGGGCATATGTTAGCTCGTCATTCTCCCTGTCCGTCACCAAGGATCCTGACCGAGATTGTTCGATGGCTTGTACAATCCTTTCACCAACTTCTTGGACTGTCGGTGCCATCACCAAGCTACCGTCATCTGCAAGTTGGCCCCCGTGGCCCAAGAACCAATTGCGCAGGCGGGGCTCCCAATCCTCAGTTTCAGGTACAATTTCCTGCTGCCGAAGTTCCTCTTCCCGCTTGTCCCATTTCTTTGCAGCCTTAATGTAACCACCGGTGCCGAGATGGTGGTGGTATTTCTTCTTCTGGGCATTCACCTTGTTTTTCTCTCTCGCGGCCTGTCCTGCATCGGATAGCTTGTACTCCTCGAAAGCCTCCCAATGATCTGCCAGCTTAGGAAATTGATTAAAGTCTGGCCGTTCTCCTTTGTCGATGTACTTGCGGGTGAGGGACGACTTCCACCGCCGAAAGGAAGTCGCCATCTTCTTGAAAGCCCATCCCTTGGCCTTCTGCTCGTACTTTCGGAAAAGTGAAATTTTCCTTCATATCATTCCAGAGCAGTTCCTTGGTAGCTGCAGGGACTTCGGTCCATTTCTGGATGCTGATTGGGACGTGATCCCTCACGTGGTAGCCGCAAGCATTGTTGAAAGGGCCAATTGCTGAAAGTGGGGCTACGGACTCCGTCGTTGCCGACTTCGGTTATCACATACTTGGTGAAGGCTTCTTGTTAGGTCCTCGGTTAATTCCGGACTGGGTGGCCGATGATGTACCGGGCTGGATACACAAACACATGTTAGAATAATTAACATGTTTACGGTGATTTCATAATGGTTAAGAGTATACCTCGGTGTAGCCAGCAGTATCCTCGCCGGTTCCAGTGTTTACAGCCTCATCGACAGCGGTACCAATGTTAACAGGCTCATCGACGCCTAAGATGCTTCCCAGCGCAATGGTCTCGAACATCATATTTTCCTCGTCATCGAAATCCGGGTCACCACGTCTTGGTGTCGCCATCTATAGTGGGCATGAAATCAAATATACAATATTTATATATTGTCAAACATACATACAATCCTGCCTTTTGTACTGTTTTGGCAATATTTACTAAAATAAATATACATTATATATACAATATTTACATACATACAATATATATACAACATAAATGTACTCCAATATTTACATATATACAATATATATACAGAGAGAGCATGAAAACTCCAACATACAACATAAATGTGGCCATGAAAACATATATACAATATATATACAACATAAATGTACTCCAACATCAACAGATCAACAAAATTCCTTCTGAGCATTTCACCGAACACCTTGCGGGCATGAAAACAGACAGAGCAGGAGGGGGCATTTCGCCAGCTACCTAGGTCCTCCTGGTGGATGGCCTGGGGCGTCGGCGCAGTTGGTCGAGGCGTCGGCGTGGTCGCTGGGGGGCGTCGGTGCGGTCGCTGGGGGGCGTGGGCGCGGTGGCGATCGACGGAGCTGGCTCTAGCGCGCGCGGGACTTAGAAAATTTGAAGGTGCGGGAGAGTGTGGGGACTTCAAAATTTAAAGCTGACCCGCCCTCTACAAGCGGTTCGTAATACCAACCGCTTGTAGAAGCACCTCTAGAAGCGGTTCGTAATACCAACCGCTTGTAGATGTACCTCTACAAGCGGTTCGTAATACCAACCGCTTGTAAAGGGCCCCTAGGCTGGCTTCATCACGTGTAGAGGACCCCGACTACAAGCTGTTCGTAATACCAACCGCTTGTAGAGGACCCCGACATGAACAGCTCTCGGCCCACCACTGTGATGTCCTGTGCGAGCTCGGGGAGGAAGACAGGGTTTAAATGCGTTGGGTGGGAGGGGGTTTCTACAAGCGGTTCTACACACAAACCGCTTCTGGCGCCCCACTAGACCTCTACAAGCGGTTCCAAACACGAACCGCTTCTAGGGAGGAGGCTCCAGAAGGGGTTCGTGTCAAGAACCGCTTCTAGAGACCCCCTCCCGTCCGTTGCCCACGAACCGCTTGTGGCACGGGACTCCACAAGCGGTGCGCTCCTAACCGCTTGTGATAGACCGGTGTGAAGGCCGGTTCTGTAGTAGTGCAAACACTAGACTTGGTGGGATGGGATGGTTCCATCCCACTAACCAAACACACAATAATACTGGTATATGCTGTTTTAATCTTGGCGGAAGACTTGCTTGGTAGTCGGACCTCGAGTCATCACAAGTACCCTTCAACGGTCGTTGAAATGTCCGTCCCTTTTTCACGTAGAAAGTACACGCACGTGACTCTATTTCTGAGCTGTTTACTGTCCGCACTTCTGTCAGGGAATAGAATGTCTCATGGAGTAGCGATCAGAATGACAAATTAGCAAGGAAGTATTAAGCCAAGCCCAATCTATTATGTACTCGCAAGTAAAGGAGAGTACCCTTTCGAGGAGTAGAGATCCCGACTGTCTGCGAGAGCAAAAGGAAAGTCAACGGCATTTCCGGGGACTAGTTTAACATATACACAGAGTCACTTAGCTCGACGTTAATTAAGAGAGTAAAGGTAGGAATACCCTACTTAGAACCGTTGTTCGCTTACAAAGGTATAACCTTTCGCTCCCCGGGGCAAAGCTGCTTCGCACCACTGATAGACTACAACATTAAGATTCCATTTCAAAGGCGCTACATTGTTTCGCAAGCCTTTGTCATTGTCAGTCAACTAAGGTTGGCCCTCGGCCCCCCAGCGAATCCGTAAATCAAAGAGCATGCGGCAAAAAAAGGATGGTTCCCTATGCATTGAATTCTTTCCGGAACGTAAAGAATGAAAGTACCTGACCTTGCTATAGAGAGAAATAGTTATTGATTTAAATGAGTTCATGATTTTTATGATTTATGTAAAGTTTATTTCTGCTGCTATAGTAAGGGTTTGTCGTCACCGAGCTGGTGCAAAATTAGGATTGAGTAATGTAACGGTTCTGTTATGATCATCTGCCATACACCTAAGGAAGTGTATAAATAGCTTGGCAAAAAGAATTGATCATATCTTATAGGTAAAGCAACACACCTCTGCAGAGTTAAAGCTTTTCGAAAAGCCGTACCCACTATCATGGATAACTTTGTGAACTGACACTAGTTAGATGTTTTCAATTTTCATAAAATGGGATAGATGGTATAAAATGGAATCATGTCAAACTAATATTGATTGTGTCATATTTAAATTCTGCCATGTGTTGGCATTAGACGTTTCATTGCTCACAAAGGACTGTGAGTTAACTGTCACATTTATGATGTTCCTACTTGTTATTTTATATACTTGTCAAAAATGTTTTACAAATTTATGATTTCAATTTATTATTCAGTATTTACAATTCAATTTAGTTTTATGCAAAATAACTGTAGTAGCCTTTCCATTGAATTAGCTTGCATGTATTTTAGGTTTTGCAAAAGTCTTGCGAGTACTTTTTGTACTCAACCTGCTGCTAATGTTGTTTTTAGGTGAAAAATCCGATATCCCCGGTAATACATACTTTGACGCAGGAAAGGGGAATAATAAAGATGATTCTTTCTAGGCTTTATCTTGTTAGTTGCCTATAGGAATATTGGGTTTAATGGCGCACTACAAGATAAAATATTTTCACTACTGGTTTACTTTTGGTTTATATAATATTATATGTAAAAATTCTTTCGCTGTAATAAATTATACAACTTTGTGCATGGCTGTGATTTCAATTTGTGGAAGTGTGTGCTAACTACTGATCATAGGACTAGCACAATATACACTTTAAAACCTTTTCTTATATGGCATACTGTATCATAAAATAAGAATCTCACAATTTACTTTCAAAGGCATGGAAAAAAAAATCCATAGTAATTGTATAAACCATGCCTTGATCTTGGACCTAATTTGCAGTTAGTTCATTGATAGTCGAAACCCAAGATGTCGCCCACAACCATCCAAGCAATGGATTCTGATCAAAGTGGCCCAAACAAAGCTCGGCCAGTTTGCACGTGTTTTGATTTGTATGCGTGGTGGTGCCCGGCAGGAGAAGAATCCTCTGGCTGTCCAGGCAAGTATCAAGGGTATATACAGTGGTATAGATATCAGTTGTCTATAATATATTTCTATATCATTTACAGATAGCACTAAAACAACTTATACAATAGATTATCTATATAGTTGTCTATAATGCTCTATCATACAATTAACAGACTGTCTATACAATGGTACATAAAATATAAGGCAGTCTATAAGACCGTATGTTAAATAGTAGATAGCCGTTTTCTTTCTCCTTCACATCACCTAAAATTCTATACGATATAGATTTACAGGTAGTTGATATGTATCATTGTATATGCCCTAAACAGAGTATCAAAAGTTCCAAGGCTTGATCAACCGCTAAGCTAAGTGACGGATACTCATACCATGGGTACCCCCAGCGGCCCAGAACTACGAACGGGTTGCCTCGAATCTAGCTCTAGCCGGAGGCCCCACTGGGCCACGAAGGACACTCGTCCTCGAACTAGCCAACCGAGAGGCGATCCGACCCCCGCCATAGGTCAGACGCCCCGCAGGTTCCGACCCCCACCATAGGTCGGACGCCGCACAAGCTCCGATCAGACTAAGACAAGTCTTCGTCAAGAGTTGGCCGCCTGCCCTTCAGACACGACGGCTCGTAACGATCGTGCGGGGGCAGGTGGCTCCTTCCCAAGGCAGCGGGGAGGCTGCCGAAGTTAAAAGCGCCAGTCTTATCGTCTCGTCATGCGCAGTGAGAGGATACGCTCCCTCCCGAGGTTACACCAGAGCCAACCATTACGACGTCAGCACCTAACAACACGCGAAGGGTGGGCACGCCACTTCCTGATGAAACAGAAAACTACGCCGCTCAGCGTGTCTACCAACCCGACGTGGTGAAAGCAGACATCGGTCAATCACCGAGCCTGAAGACCAGGACTCCCGGGCGTAGGACACTCCACCCTTTCTTCTCCAAATCCCCATGTAACCTGCCCCCTCCGACTATATAAAGGGAGGCGAGACCCTCAGGGAAAGGGGGGGTTCCTTTCTTTCAAGAGTAGAGGTAGTACTCGAGGCTTTTCCTCAGTCCTCACTTGTAACACCGTAATCATCTGCACCCTAAGTAATACGAATCCACCATACGAACTGGAGTAGGGACGTTCAGCCCGAACCAGTATACTTCCTGGGCTCCCTGAGTCTAACAATTCAAGGAGAGGGAATGCGCGACCCCCTGACTAAAATTCACTAGCCGGTATTCGAAACACCGACAGTTGGCGCGCCAAGTAGGGGGGCTTCGTGCGTCATCACCATCGTCATCTCCTGATTCCCGCTCAATTCCTTGATAGCTTCCCTCACTCGCGACGGCGTGTCTGTGTTGAGGGGTCGGATCCGTTTCGGCACCCTCGACTTTGTCGCCACTTCAGCAGGAGTGCTCATGCTTATCTCCGCCACCTCCAGGGACCGGGCATCCGCCGGGAGCCTGGATCCCATCGCCGACGCCCTCGGCGACCTCCGGCTCGAGGTCCCCGTAAGGACCCCCGCGCCAGAGCCCACCAAGGGCCACACCATCCTTGGCGACAACGCGCTCGATCTCAAGCGGGCGGCGACGTCATCCCCCGCGGGCTCGCAGCTCGTGGCAATGACCAGCTATGTGCCGGCATCCATCCATGACTTACTGGAGGACTCCTCCAGCCATGGCTCCGGCTCCGATATGGAGCACATTACGGATGGACCACACTCCCGCGAATGCAACATGGCAGGCGTAACCGACCCGGCCGCGACCCCCGTGAGTCCAGGAATCCTCCCCCCGCGCATCGAAGCATAGGAGACGGAGTATCAGCGCGAACGCGCTGAGTGCCTCCAGGCTTGCCGCGCCGAGCTTCAACGACAGCGTGATGAGCTAGAGGCTCGAAGGGCCGAGCTCAAAAAACTCTAGGCCGATGTGGAGCAGTGTCAGCCCGAGCCCCCGCTTGCATCCAGCACCGCGCGCACATGCGCGCCAGGTGTACCACCAGCTGGCCGAGGGGTCCGATGGCCTTCCGTTCTTCCCCCACGCAAGCCAGAACGTTGTTGCAGACGCGATGTTGCTCCGCAGCATCCCCGAGCCCGATGACCCAGAGGCCAAGGCCACGTACCAGAACCTCCGGGGACTGGTGGAACGTGTTGCCGTCCAGCACGTGCAGGGTTCTAGCTCCCACCACTCAGGCGCCTCCTCGAGCCGCCTGAGCCGCGCTACCGCTCGGGATCAGCGGAGCTCGACCGGGACGGCGCCGCAACCCGAGCGACCCCAGGCCTCGCGCACTCTGGTGCTCCATCACCTGGGCAGCAACCACGACGTCCGCGCCACTCTCGAGGTGCGGAGAAGAGCGATAGGCGAAGCGGCCCGATCCCGGGTCTTAAACAGCGGTCGGCGTGATGGCCGCAGCCCGAGCCCTGATGGCCCAGGGCCGCGGGCATTCTGCCAGGGGATCCGCAACACGGACTTCCCTGCCAGGTTCCGGGCGCCAGTGAACATAACCAAGTACATGGGGGCAACGAACCCCAGTGTCTGGTTAGAAGACTACCGGCTCGCGTGCCGGGTGGGAGGAGCTACTGATGACCTCTTCATCATCTAGTACCTCCCCATCTACCTCGTGGACTCGGATCGAGCCTGGCTCGAGTACTTTCCCGCAAACACCGTCAGGAACTGGGCCGACTTGAAGAACCTCTTCTCGGAAACTTCCAGGGCACACACAAGTGCCCTGGGAACTTCTGGGACCTGAAAAGTTGCAAGCAGCAGCAGGGAGAGCCCTCCGGGACTACATACGGCGTTTCTCCCAACAATGCAACGAGCTCCCCAACATCCGCGACGCCGACATCGTCAGGGCTTTCATCTATGGCACTACTTGCAAGGCCTTGGTGCACAAGCTGGGCTGCGTCAAGCCCAGAACCACCAAGGAGCTCTTGGACATCGCCACCAACCACGCCTCGGGGGAAGAGGCCGTGGGGGCCATCTTCGAAAAAGGGAAGGCCAAACGAGAGCCCAACGCCAAAGCTGGTACCCCCTCTAACCGCTTCGACAAACGAAAGCAGCGAGGGAAACAAGGCCGCGAAGGCCGCCTGGTCGCAGCTGCCGACCACCCCGCCAAGCAACAGGCGCGGCAGACGCCTGACCACTTCGAAAAGCTGATGGACAGCCCGTGCTCGAACCACGGGTACCCCGACAAACACAAGTACCGAGACCGCGAGGTCCTGAAACGCTTCATCTCCGGGACCCCCACCTCTTCGCGGGGCAAGGGGAAGAAGCGAGACTCAGCACCGAAAGCCGAGGAAAAAAGGGCGGACACCGAGTTCCCAGAACCCGACGGCTACCTCATGATCTTTGGTGGACCGGCGTTCTACGCCGACAAACGGCGGCTCAAGCTCGCCTTCCGTGAGGTCCACACGGTGACTCCCTCCGTGCCAAAGTATCTTCGGTGGTCGGAGTCCCCGATCACTTTCGATCGGATTGATCACCCTTACCACGTTCCGCAGCCAGGGAGATATCCGCTGGTCGTCAACCCCATCGTGGGGCCAAAGCGCCTGACTAAGGTACTCATGGATGGCGGCAGCGGTCCCTCGCTCGACGCTCAACGCCATAGGGGTCCATCGCTCGAGTCTCTGACCGAGCAAAGCGCCTTTCCACGGCGTCGTCCCGGGCCAACAGGCCCATCCGCTCGGACAGGTCGACCTGCCCGTCACATTTGGGGGCCCGGACAACTTCCGCACCAAGACCCTCACCTTCGAGGTTGTGGACTTTCCCGGCTCCTACCACGCCGTCCTGGGGAGGCCGTGTTACGCCAAGTTCATGGCGGTCCCCAAATACACTTACCTCAAGCTAAAGATGCCAGGGCCACGGGGAGTAATCACCGTGGCCTCATCTTTCCAGCTTGCCTACAACTGCGAGCAAAGCAGTTGCGAGTTGGTGTCGGCGGTCATTGCATCCGCCGAGCTCGCCAGCCTCCGAAGGGAAACCTTCGAGTCCGCCCCCGACTCCGGCAAGTTGGGGCCAGGTTCCTTCAAATCCGCCGAGGACACGAAGGAGGTCACGATCGATCCCGAGGATCCGACCAAGATCGTGCGGGTCGGAGCCACGCTCCCCGCCAAATAGGAAAGCGCGCTCGTCCACTTCCTCCATGCCAATCGAGACGTCTTCGCATGGAAGCCCTCCTACATGCCAGGAATTCCAAGGGAAGTCGCCGAGCGCTCCTTGAACATCCGACCAGGCTCGAGGCCGGTCGCCCAACACCTGCGCCTCTTCGATGAGGAGAAGCGCAAGGCCATAGGGGAGGAGATCGCCAAACTTCTGGCCGCAGGGTTTGTAAAAGAGGTACGCCACCCCGAGTGGCTGGCCAACCCTGTCCTTGTAAAAAAGAAAACCGGGCAATGGAGAATGTGCGTTGACTACACGAGCCTGAACAAGGCGTGTCCCAAGGACCCATTCTCGTTGCCCCGCATCGACCAAGTCATCGACTCCAACGCAGGGTGCGAGTCCCTGTCCTTTCTGGATGCCTACTCGGGCTACCACCAGATAGCGATGAAAGAATCTGACCAGCTCGTGACCTCTTTCATCACTCCGTTCGGCTCGTTCTATTACGTAATGATGCCGTTTGGTCTAAAAAATGCGGGTGCTACATACCAGCGATGTATAAAAACGTGCTTTAGCGACCAAATAGGCCGTAACGTCGAGGCGTACGTCGACGACATCGTCGTCAAGACTAGGAAGGCCGACGACCTTGTCACCGACCTAGAGGAGACTTTTGCAAACCTCCGACGGTTTCGTGTAATGCTCAACCCCGAGAAGTGTATTTTCGGGGTCCCCAAGGGAAGGCTACTCGGTTTCATCATCTCCGAGCGTGGCATCGAAGCCAGTCAGGACAAGATCTCTGCGATCATGAATATGGGCCCAGTCGGCAACCTAAAAGGAGTCCAAAGGCTAACAGGATGCCTTACGACCCTAAGCCATTTCGTGTCCCGCCTCGGCGAGCGTGGAATGCCGCTCTATAAACTGCTCAAGAATTCCGACCAGTTCAGCTGGACGCAAGAGGCACAGGAAGCTCTCAGTCAACTGAAAGCATTCCTTACCTCACCCCCAGTGCTGGTCGCCCCGACACCAGGGGAACCGCTGCTCCTCTACATCGCCGCCACAACCCAGGTCGTTAGCGCGGCACTTGTCGTAGAGCGAGCAGAAGAGGACCATGTGCTCAAGGTACAACGGCTAGTCTACTTCATCAGCGAAGTACTTTCTGAGTCGAAGGCTCGGTACCCGCAAGTGCAGAAATTGCTCTATGCGGTACTCATCATGAAGAGGAAGTTGGTCCATTACTTCGACTGGCATCCTGTCTCTGTGGTGACCTCCTCACCACTCGATGAAATCGTCCACAATCGTGACACCTCTGGAAGAATAGCCAAGTGGACACTCGAGCTCAATGGCCACAACATATCACACGTTCCCCGAACGGTGATTAAGTCATAGGTCCTGGCCGATTTCATCGCCGAGTGGACCGAAGCCCAGGAGCCACCTGCGCTCGAAGTCCCTGAGTACTGGATGATGTACTTCGATGGTTCCTACACCAAGAATGGGGCGGGCACTGGAGTCGTCATTATTTCCCTGCTCGGTAGCAAGCTTCAGTACGCCATCCGACTGCTCTTCGATGCAACCAACAACGTCGCCGAGTACGAAGCCCTCGTCAACGGTCTTCGGATCGCTGCTGACCTCGGAGCGCGCCGACTCTACGTGCACGGTGACTCCAAGCTTATCGTAGACCAAGTCATGAAGGCCACGGAGCCTCGTGACGACCGTATAGCGGTCTATTGTCAAGAAGTGCGCAAGCTGGAAGAAAGGTTCAAGGGTTTCGAGCTTCACCACAGCTACATACGTTACAACAGTGAGGCCAACCACCTAGCTAATCTCGCCTCCAGCAAGGGACCGATCCCACCTGGGATTCGTTTGCAACCTCCAAAAGCCTTCCATCAGGCTGGACTCGGCGATCGACCAACCGACCGACCCCCCAGTCGAGTCTGCACTTGCCACCGAGCGGTCGGACACGGAATGGTCTGGGTCGGACCACGACGTGCTGGTTACCGACTCCGACTGGAGGAAGCCCTTCATCGACCGGCTGAATGACGGATCGCTCCACGCCGACCCAACCGAGGCCCGGCGCCTCGCCCGACGGGTGAAATCCTTCGTCCTGGTTGGAGGAGACCTCTACAAGAGGAGCCCCTTTGGAGTCCTCCAAACGTGCATTTTGGCCGACTAGGGGAGACAGCTGCTACTCGACATCCACGGCGGCGTCTGCGGCCATCATGCCGCACCACGGTCCCTGGTGGGAAAAGCCTTCCGACAAGGCTTCTACTGCCCGATAGCCGTGGCTGACGCCGAGCAAATCGTCCGCAACTGCGAAGGATGCCAATTCTTCGCCCGGCAGACACATCTTCCGGCGCAAGCCTTGCAGACGATCCCCATCACATGGCCATTCGCAGTCTGGGGACTCGATCTGGTCGGGCCGTTCAAAAAGGCGCCCGGAGGCTTTACCCACCTACTTGTCGCAGTGGACAAGTTCACCAAGTGGATAGAGGCCAAGCCAGTCGCTACCATGACCTCAGTACAAGCGGCCAGCTTCTTCCGCGACATCGTTTATCTGTTCGGAGTCCTGAACTCCATCATTACCGATAACGGCACACAGTTCACAGGGAAGGAATTCCTTGAGTTCTGCGATGACATCAACATCCGCGTCAACTAGGTAGCCTTGGCCCATCCGCGGACCAACGGCCAAGTCGAGTGGGCAAACGGCATGATCCTCCAAGGGCTCAAACCACGAATCTTCAGCCGGCTGAAGAAATTCGCGGGACGATGGGTGGCCGAGCTACCCTATGTTCTCTAGAGCTTGCGGACCACGCCGACCAGGTCGATCGGGTTTACACCATTCTTCATGGTGTTCGGTGCCGAAGCCATCTTGCCAACCGACCTGGAGTACGGCGCCCCGAGACTGCAAGCCTTCGACAGGGCACAGGGACTTGGCTCACAACAAGACGCCATCGACCAGCTCGACGAGGCGCGCGACGTGGCCATCCTGCGATTAGCCAAGTACCAGCAAATGCTGCGATGGTATCACAGTCGTCAGATCCGTGGCCGGTCCTTCAATGTTGGCGACCTGGTCCTGCGCCAGGTTCAGTCCAGCAAAGATAGGCACAAACTTTCCCCTCCATGGGAAGGCCCCTTCACTGTCGTGGAGATCCTCCGACCCGGCACCTACCGACTCAAGGGTACCGATGGCAACGTCGTCTCCAAAGCGTGAAATATAGAAAAGTTAAGGCAATTCTATCCCTAAAAGCTATTTCTTGTCCACACACATTTTTTACCCTTCCTCCGAGTTCGAGTGTTGCGTGGCGACCACATCTCGGTCCCCACGCACCACTCGGGCGCTACAAGTCCATACACTCACACGGGTCGGTGACCCGACCGGCCATCGGATTCCCCCTAGTGGTAACCCTCTCAACCCAGGCGCTACGGCCTACACCCCAGCGGCTACGGTTGCTAAGTAGTGCTTCACAGAAGAAGGGAATACCCACGCGGCGCAACCCATTGGCGGTCGGGAACACTCCTTTTCCCGCGCGAGCATGAACTTCCATACCTAAGTTCCTACTCTCTTTGCGCTTCCCCGAAAGCATCAACATACCAACCTACGCTTAAACGACCCCCGCAATTTCTATGGCTATGGTTGTAAGTGTTCATCACAGTGAGAAAGTGCAAAAAGACAAAGTTGAACTTACGGTCGGCCCGACTGGCCAAAGCATTAAAATAAACTTTAGTTCATTACATGCTAAGTTTATTACATTGCAAGAAAGCAAAAATATCTAACGTTTTCTCTACTCTCGGTGGAGGATGCCCCGCGGCGGTACCCTGCTGGCTATCACCCGAGCATGCGGCTCAACTTGGGTCTCGAACCCGTCGATCTCCTCGTCGGTCCGATTCCCGGCGATCCCACTGCCGACGGTATGCTGGTCGACGTCGTCGTAATGGGAGAGGGTGCTGACGAGCGTCGAAGCAGCCCCAAGGACAACGCCTTCACTCACCGAACTCTCGACGTGCTCAGGCACGCGAGCCAGTTCAACGGCAAGCGAACTCGGGCCTGCCACCGTCCAGAGCACCCGCTCGCAGACTTCCCGGCCGAACCCCCGAAGGGTCGCCAGCTCGATGGCCTGCTTGGACCACTCCCCCTCCGCCAGCTGCTGCGCCGTCAAGGCCACGCCCCGCGCCGTGATCGCGGTGTCGCGCGCCTCCACCACCAGCCTTCGTGCTTCCACAGCGTCGTAAAATTCTTCTGCAACTCTGCAGAATCGAAACAGCGTCAAGAAAGCGGCCCCGGCAAGCTGCGATCGTAAGATTGATAAGGGATTAGTACACTTACCTGCTGTGGAAGCCGTCAGAGCACGAAGATCCTCCTCGGCCTTCGTTCGGGCCCGCTCGTACGCCTCCTGGTCCCGCGCGGCGTCCTCGCTAAGCTTCTTCGCTGAAGCCAACTCCTCCCGAGCGGCGTTCCGCTCAGTCCGCGGTTGATCGACGTCCCCTTGGGCCGAGTCGCGCTCACCTCGAAGGTGGGTCGCCTCCGACCGAGTGGTCCCTTCCGCGGCGATGGCGGCATCCCTAGCACTGTTGGCCTCCGCCAGAAGAGACTTGAGCTCGGTTGCCTCCGCCCTCAAGGTCTGGTTGGTCTGCCGCGCATCGAGCAAGAACTGCGCGACTTGACCCAGCTCCCGGTGGGCCTTTTTCATCCCCGTCTGCTCCTGAGCCAAGGCCTCCTGGGTGTCGTGCAACTCGGGGCGCAGCCGGTCGCACTCCTCCTCGGCAGCCATCCTTCGGCCGTACAAACGCTGGAGGAACCCGAACTTGTCCTCTAATCGGGCACGCAAGTGCTACGAAACAGGAACACCCTATTAGCCTACTACAAACTCACCAAAAACAACAAGGACGGGGTTTCTTCATCTGGCTTACCCTACCGATCGGATGAATTCCGCCGGTAATGGCGTCAAGTGCCCTGCTGGAGGACTCGAAGGCGAGGGCCAGACTCTGTCAGACCTGGGCCACCTCAGCCTCAGCAAGCCGAGCGCCCTCCTGAAAGGCCTCCCAGTCCCCATGCTCCGCACCATCATCTTGAACAAGGGACAGCCTCTAGGATGGATCGACGCCCGGCAAGATCAGCGTGGTCAAAGGCGGCCAAGCGGATTCCCCCGGGACCGCCTCGGCGGTCTGCGCTTGCGGAGGATCACGCGGCACCCCCGACGCGTGGGCCGCTCCCACCGGCAGGACCCCAGACGACGGCGGCGGGATCGCCGCAGCCACCCGAACCGCATGAGCCGGTGGATCCCCTGGCGGTGGCGGCGGGAGCTGTTCCTCTTCTTCAACCTCTTCCAGAGCCCCCAATTTGCCAAGAATCGCTGGGAATTCCTCGCGCTTCGGCTCCACCGGCGGCGCTATGACCCCCGTCGGTTCCACTGATGGCTCCGGTACAGCCTGCGGCACCTAAATGCTCATTGGCCTCGTCAGCGGCGCCGGCCCCACCGGTCGCTCCGGGTCAACCGGCGGCCTCTCGATCCCCGCCGGCTGTCGTAGAACCACCACTGGATGCGCCGCCACAGCCACGGCCACCCCCGTGTAGGTCCTGCGTGCGGTCGGTCGATCGGAAACTGCTCAGACGGCTTATAGTATAACTCGGGAAAAAGAGAGCACTTACTGAGCCGAGTGGGTACGCGGCAGCCGCACCCTCTTCGCTGGCCCCCCCTTGCGGGGCGAGTTGTCCCTCCACTAACCCAGGGACACCTCCACCAGAGGCGTCTCCTCCTGGGACACGATGGGGGCGGCACTCGAACCGGCGCCCTCGCCCGGGCCACCGCCAATCAGTGGCTCAGGGTCGAATGCACGGTATGGGTCGCTCCCACTGTCCCCACTACTCTCGCTCGAGGTCGACCCCGAACCGGCCGACTCAACGGCGGTCGTATCGGTAACCTCCTCGCCGCTCGCTCTTGCCTTTTCTCCTCCCTCATCTTCCTCCTCCTTTCCTCCTTCTGGCTCCTGCGGTCGAAGTCACACTGTGTGGACCCCACGCGGGCCGCGGCCCTCAACTCCTTCTCCCCCGGCAGCAATGCCCGGGAGACCATCCTGGCAAGCCCCTGGAAAACACAGAGGCGCCAGTCGGACCGAATACTAGGGGTAGAGGGAGAAAAAGGAGAAAGAATGAAGGATCATTCGGGTTACCAGGTCCAAGGGATGGTGGGCCGAGAATGGCTTGGGGAAGCCGCCCGCTACCTCGGTGGAACTCCCGCTCGTGACGGCGGACGCCCTAACCTCGACCTCCGACGCAGGGAGCTCCAACTCAGCCATCCTCATGGGGTCGGACGCCCCCTCGTACCGGAACATGTGGCACGCCCTATCCATGAGTGGTTGCACACGCATCCTTATGAATGCACGCACAACGACGTCACCAGTGAGGCCCCGCTCCCTCTGGACCTTGATCTGGTCGATGATTGCAGCCACCTTGTTCTTCTCCTTTCGGTCGGCGCCCCAAGTCCACTTGGGCCCTGCCTGGGGAAGCCGGCCGGTGAAGGCCGGGGTGCTGCCTCCCACGTTCCGGACATAGAACCACTTGGAGTGCCACCCCCGGTTCGAAGACGACAACTTCACCTCGATGTAGTCCGCTCTGCGGCCGCCACGCAGCTGGAAGTCCACGCCGCCGCTGGGCACCGAGGCATCCGTCCCCTTATCCTTCCTCAGCCGCGCCTGGAAGAAGTGCCTCCAGAGCACCCAGTGGGGTTCGATCCCCAAGAATGCCTTGCATAGAGTGATGAAAACCGCTATATGGAGCACACCATTAGGGTTGAGGTGGTGCACCTCCGCCTTGTAGTGGTGTAGAAGCCCACGGATGAAGGGGTGGAGCGGGAGCCCGAACCCGCGCTCGTAAAACGAGGCAGGCACGACGATCTCGTCGTCGTTCAGCGAAGGGACCGCGGTCCCCATCAACACCCTCCACCTCGAAGAGCCCCGCGGGGAGAGGAACCCCTTCCTCTCTAGGCCAAGCGCACAGCTGGACTGGGCGGTGCACTCCAGCCACGACATCTCCGAAAACAAGAACGGCGAAAAGGTGGGGAAAGAAGAAGGTGAGGAACGCTCCTCTCTAGCTCCTTTGCTGTCCTCCTTTTTTCTCTCGTCACAGGCAAAGGCAAAGAGGAAGAGAAAGCAAAAGCAAGTGCTCACCCTGGCACCCTCCGTGCTAAATTTATAGGAGCCAAACGGGCGCCAGCCGAATGGACGCCAGTCGAACGAACACCACCTCGGGCGAAGCAACGCACGTCCCGTCCCTCTGACTTCCAACCCATCCAGCCATTGGTAAGACAACGGTTTCCAATTCCTCCCACTACGCATTAAATCCTGACAGGACAGCGGGAGACACAAGGACACCGTTTCGAACGGTGCGCCCCATGACCTCTCGGTCTCCATCTCCAGGCCAGGTCGACTGCCCCGTGACAGGTATGTAAGGCCCACTGGACCGCTACGGCCTCGGGCAGCAAAAGAGCTCAATAGCTCGCGCCCAGGGCCTAGTTTAGTGCTGCGGGTTCGAAGGGCCCGATTCGCTAACCGGATTCGGGGCCGCCCCAGCACGAAATTGAGCAAGGGGCGAGGACAAGGCGAGCCCCCATCGATGGGTGGCAGCCAGCTGCGCCCCGGGTCGGCAGACGGCCCGGAGTCCGAAACGGGATTGAGTAAAGAAAGGTTTCTCATGGGTCGCCCCCAGCGGGCCAAACGCCCACAACGGGATCGTCCGCTAGGAAAGATCTCCCTTGGGAGGGATCTCCAGGTCCCACTCGGATTACCCGTTAATTAGCTCCACGAGCACGGTGCTCGAACCAGCTTGGTAAACACGCGTTCGCTCACCCCCTCCAGGTCCCACACCTGCGGATGGGGCGTACACCTGGGATAGACAGCGGCCGCTCCTCCCGCAGACAAACTCTTCAAACGAGTGGCCTAGCTCCGGCCTAAAACCAGCCTCATAAGTAACGTCGAGCTACGACGCAAAACTAGCTCTTGGACACCAGAGCCTTACCAAAGGCGTCTGGGCGCTCGCGCCAGCCAAGGCAACGTCGAGCTATGACGTAAAATCAGCACTCGGACACCAGAACTTCGCTTGAAGTCTCTGGGCATCCGCGCCGACTAAGGTAAACCCCCAGCCGACCCTCCGACCCACTCGGGGGCTACAGCCATCGGGTGCGCTCGTGCGCACCCGGACGAACCGAACGACCCAGTCCACTCGCTCAGATTTTGCTGACCAAAGCAAACCCCCCCACCGGCTCTCCGACCCGCTCGGGGGCTACACCCACCGGGTGCGCTCGCGTGCACCCGGACGAATCGGCCGACCGAGTTCGCTCACCGAGCTCGGCCGGACCTTGCCGACCCAGGCAAGTCCCCGACCGCCTCTGATGAGCTCGCTCGGGGGCTACTAACGGATACTCATACCACGGGTACCCCCAGAGGCCCAGAACTATGAACGGGTCGCCTCGAATCTAGCTCTAGCCGGAGGCCCCACTGGGCCACGAAGGACACTCGTCCCCGACCTAGCCAACCGAGAGGCGATCCGACCCCTGCCATAGGTCGGACGCCCCGCAGGTTCCGACCCCCGCCATAGGTCGGACGCTGCACAAGCTCCGATCAGGCTAAGACAAGTCCCTATCAAGAGTTGGCCTCCTGCCCTTCAGACACGACGGCTCGGAACGATCGTGCGGGGGCAGGTGGCTCCTTCCCAAGGCAGCAGGGAGGCTACCGAAGTCAAAAGCGCCAGTCTTATCGTCTCGTCATGCGCAATGAGAGGATACGCTCCCTCCCGAGGCTACACCAGAGCCAACCACTACGACGTTAGCACCTGACAACATGCGAAGGGTGGGCACGCCACTTCCTGATGAAACAGAAACCACGCCGCTCAGCGTGTCTACCAACCCGACATGGTGAGAGCAGACATCGGTCAATCACCGAGCCTGAAGACCAAGACTCCCGGGCGTAGGACACTCCACCCTTTCTTCTCCAAATCCCCATGTAACCTGCCCCCTCCGACTATATAAAGGGAGGCAGGACCCTCGGGGGAAGGGGGGGTTCCTTTCTAACCCGAGTAGAGGTAGTACTCGAGGCTTTTCCTCAGTCCTCACTTGTAACACCGTAGTCATCTGCAACCCAAGCAATATGAATCCACCATACGAACTGGAGTAGGGACGTTCAGCCCGAACTAGTATACTTCCTAGGCTCCATGAGTCTAACCATTGAAGGAGAGGGAACGCGCGACCCCCTAACTAAAATTCACTAGCCGGTATTCGAAACACCGACACTAAGTAAGCTAGCTCGACCTAAAGGTACGGCAATACACAGTAGGCGAACTACCCCTACAACTGAAGCATACAATAGAACCGCAATATGTAGTATGCGAACTAACGCTGCAACTGAACTACTAAATAGAGGTGGGCATCATGCCGGATCGATACGAGCCCATCGTGTTTTGGGTCTGAACCGTGCCGGGCCGCGATGGCCCAGCTCGCCTTCAGCGAGCCCAGGAACAGCCTATTTGCGTTTCATGCCTGCTTCGTGCCGTGTCGGTCCAGACCCAGCCCATTTGCACTATTGCAACGGGAGAAAATAACCCAGAGACCCACGGATCTGAAGCAATGGACACAAATATTTGAGAAAAAGAAGTAAATTTTATTCAATCTTGAACATATACAGAATTACTGCCTCGTTAAAAACCTTACACCCCAGTGTGGGGTACTCCTGGTAAGGAAAAGAGTACAGTAACTACGTATATACACATTAATACATAGACTACCCGAGGTTGAGATTGTTAAAGTCAGCTACCGTGTCCGTAATCTCCGGATCCTTGGGCTTATGTTGTGTCCTGTCTTCTGCATGCTCCCAATCCTTTAGGCATGTAATTGCCTCAACCATCTCAAGTCTGAGAGACGTCCTCCTCGGCTCAAGTACCTCCTCACCAAACTGAAAATGGCTTCCAATGAGACAGTGGACATCAGAACCGTAAGTACGTCCCATGCAAAATAGAATAACACATGGTAAATACATTGGTTATTCTTTCACCATAATAGCAAGTTGAGTTAATTTTCCTCGTCCATATCAAGGTCGGTCTCCACGAAAGGCGTGTCGAGGTAGTAGTTGAGCTCTACTCGCGGATTCCATGTCGACCTGCTCGGCGATTGGGAAGTACCAAACGCCTTGCCTTTCAGCTTCTTCCATCGTGAAATATACTTTTATAATGTATAATTATTTCTATTTAAAATAACATATTTTTCATAGAAAGTGATGGTCAAAGTGTCACCGTGGAGGCTACGCCAATATCCAAAACGACTCTCGTTTGGAATTGAAAGGGTAGAGATCGGATTCCCTCTTTATTGTTTGCTTAACAACCTCAATGTTATGTGCAATAACTTCATTTATGCACAACTGTAATTTTAGTCCCTCTAATCACAAATATATATTGTTTTGGATATCAGCTCGGTTCCAAAAATGTTACTTTGATCACTAATTTCTATTGTAATATATTTATAAAATCTAATAAAATTATAATATTACAAAAGTACTTTTCGAGACAAAATTACACATATGATTTCCATGTATCCAATATAAATATTTAAAAAGATATTGATTGTCAAAATTTCAAAAGGTTAAGTATATCTCTCTCAAAATGACATATATTTGTGACAAGAGTTTCAAAAGTCTAACTATACATATCTTAAAACGATATATATCTATGACGGGAGTATGTTTTATTATATCTGAAACATGTTTTATATACCAATAAATCAATGAACTACCACCGAAGAAAAAAAAAATCCAAATACATGACAATTATTAACATCTAAGTTTGTGGCAAAGTCCTGTAGCACGCTAGCAGTATCGAGTACTCTATCAATATGGTAGTGCAACTGCAACAACAATCAAACGCAAACCATTGATTGTTTTAATAAGATGGTTTGCATGTAACCCTGCTGCACAGTACTACTAGAGCAAAGGGAAAAAAAAAAAAGGAAAAAAAAAAGAAAGAGAAAAGCATCGCTGAAATTTGTCCTTTTGTGATTCTCCTGATATATGTCGTTTTTAAGTTGAATTTTTGCATGATGCTAGATGATATCATACCCTATATATCTTACTAAATTTGTATAAAAAATTTTCGTAACCATTTATATTATTTTTAGAACGAAGGTAGGATAAAAAGCACCGTAAAATCGAAAGAAATATCATCACAAATTCCCACACAACTTGGAATATAAGATTATAGATTGACACAAGCATGTCAACAACCTATAGATAGGAGCAGTGGCGAAGCTAAGATTTAGATATAAGGGGGTCAATATCGACAACAATTAGAAAAAAGTAATGCCATGATTTGTATATAGAGCGGGTCAATATCGACAACAATAAGAGAAAAAATTATATCTCTATTAATTTTAAATTAAATTTACAACTATCGACTAGATCAAATGATTTAATTAGAGAGTACCTTGAAATTACAACAACATTAGAGGGGGCAGACACCTTTGCCCTCACCTGGCTTCACTCCTGAATAGGAGACCTAACAAACCACACACGTCAAGATCATTTAACTTTCGAGGTTTTTTTTACTATTCCAGATTGAACCTAGCAATCAAGTCAAACTACTATTACAACAACTCTTGCTACCTGCCGCCTCCTCTTTTGATAAAAACTATTAATAACATTTAACACCAAAAACATAATTAATCTTTGAGTACAATTCTTCTGCGTACGTCAATGCTTATGAAATTTAATCAAAGCCGATACATATAGTCATATATACTGGTCAGTGCTTGATGAAGACGTTGTACTCGACGGTGGCGTCGCCGGTCGTGATGTCGAAGGTGTGCGTCCTGGCCTGCGCGTACCCGCGTGCCCACCTGAAGACGCCGGTGCCGCCGACGACGGCCATCTCCCGGACGGCGCTGAACACCTCGTTGCGGCCCATGATGGCGACGCTGCTGCCGTTGTACCTGCCGCCCTGGAACACGAAGTTCATGTTCATGAGCATCGCCACCGCGTCCTTGCCGGCGCTGATGTACGTGCCCTGCGCGCGCCCCACGGGCTTGGACGACTTGAGGTCGGGCCCCTCGGTGAGCGGGTCGTCGATGACCACCACGGCGCCGAACGCCGTCTTGGAGGTGTTGGTCACCGCCGCGCTGGCCACCTGCACCGCCGTCGGGCTGGGCCCGCTCACCACGTCGTGCCAGTACACCTTGATGTGCGTCTCCTGGTCGCCTGTCCCTGCCGCCGACGCGACCTGCATGGTCGGCGCCGCGACGGCGAGGAGGGGGAGGACGACGACGAAGAGCACGTCGACGGCGGCCATGGCTGCTGCTGTGGAAAGTGTTTTGTGTGCCGTGGCAATGGCTTGCAATGAGGATGTGTGCGTGTGTATTTATGCATGTGCCCGGGCGTGAGAGCATTCATATGCGTGGCGTGCCGCTTTCGTCGTCGACGTCGGGTACAAGAGGAGCTTTTGGGAGGAGTTTGTTCCGGTTTTTTTTACCGGTTTAAAAGCTAAAAATTAAAGTCTAAATAAACGTACAGTTGAATTTTCATTTAAATTTTTAAAAAAGTTTTTTTTTTTTGCTTATTAAGAGTTCATTTTAGACTAATACTATTGAAGTTAAGTTAAAATTATCACTCTATCATGTATAAAAGCTAGTTACTTTTAAGCTGTTTAACCTAAAAAAGATAAACAAACAGGGACTAAGGCCCCGTTTGGTACGGTTTCAGATTCTTGGTAGAAACGTTTCAAGTAGAATCAGAATCACTTTCTGCAAACCGTTTGGTACGGTTCCAGATTCTAATAGAAACTAGTAGAAACGGGGTTAAGAGTGATTCAGCCACAGTGTGGAAAAAGAAGAAACGTTCCGAGGAGAATCGTTCTGAGTTTTAGCCCATTTGACTGGATTTCTTCCAGATTCTAGTAGAAACACCTCGGTTCGAAGTTACCAAACGGGACCTAAATTAACATATGTGCGTACGTGCATGGCGTGTTGGCGTCGTTGCGTTCGCTTAAATCTTTGCCGAGATGCTGTCATGCATGGTTGGTAGAGGAGGGGAGACTTGGATCACAACTGGAAAGAGTCGCCATGGAAAGTAGACGAAGTAACAGGGTTCGTACATGTATCTAGAAGTAAGCTAGATAAATTTTAGACAATCGCGTGAATGTTTTAGCCCCGGCCGGTTTGGTACACAGGTACTTCAAAAAACAAAAAAAGTCATACGAAACAGTTCAATTCTAGTAAGAACTAGACAAATTTTCCAGGAGTACTACGTCTTGCTCCACGTACGGAGATGGAGACTGCCGACGACCTTGTTGCTGACGAACGAATTTTTTACTATTCTAGATCGCTGCGTTCAATTTTGTCCGTAACTAGCTGCTAATATGATAAAATTATAAAAATAGCCTCTATACAATGATTTCCAGCGATCTAAGTTCGTAGGAAAAAAATTTTAATTTCAAGCGGACCAAGTCCGCTGGATTTTTTTTTAATTTTTTAAAAAATTTTCAGCTGACCAGTCTACAGGAATTTTTTTAATTTTTTTAAAATTTTCCAATAGACCTAGTACGTAGGAAATTTTTTTTATTTTTTTTAAATTTTAAGTGGTCCCAGACAGCTTGTTATTTTTTTTCATTTTTATTTTTTTAATATCAAGCGGTTCCAATCCGTTTTTTTTTTCTTTCCTTTTTTAATTAATTCGAAAAATCTCAAAAATTCAAAGAAACACTTTCTTGATCAATTCGAGCCACTGAATCCAAAAATGACCTTTACTCCGCCAAATCAAGTCTCTAAAATCTCCAAAATAACTAAAATACCCTCCTAACCCCCTCTCTAACTTTTTTTTTCGGATTTTCCCGTTTTCCTTTCTTCTTGTTTTTTTTGTTCGTTTATTTATTGATTTCGTTTCTCAGCGCTAGATCTGATCTTCAAGCAGTACTAGGAGCAGGAGCAGTACCAGGAGTAGGAGCAGGACCAGTCCGAAATCGAGCAGGACTACAGTTACTACGAGTTAGACGCCCCTTCAGCCCAGCAAGGCAAGCCGCATCCCTTGAACATTTTGAACCCAGTTTGTTAATAATATAATAGTATGTTGGACCCAAGAAAATTCAATCTTGATATGAAGGTTAGGTGGAATTCGACGTATATTATGTTTGAGCAGTGTAAGGGCTACGAGCATATTGTCACTGTCTTCGTCAACTACAATAATGGTGAGTCATTGGTTACTGTAGTGGATTGGCAAATTGCGGTCATTTTTGTAATTTTTTACAAACTTTTATAATGCAACTACAAATTTATCCGGTGTGTACTACCCAACTTCTTCCTTAGTCATCGAGTGGCTTTGGACTATTACTAATTTTTTTAAAGAAAATAAAGATAATTATATTTTACATGCCATTATAGAATCAATAGAGAAAATTTTTTGAAATATTTTCAATCTATTCCACATCTTTACTGCTTTGCTACTATTTTGGATCCCCAGAGAAGATTATCTGACTTGCAGGACGTCTTCCACGGAATAGGTGAGGCATTCGATCTTGATTTCTTCGAGGCATATACTCATGTTTATAATGAGTTTTTCAGAGTTTTGGATAAATATTATGATAAGTTTGGCACTAGAAGTGAAGCAAGAAGATCTACCTCAACAATACAACAAGTATGAGGCAGTTCGATCACTTCAAACATATGAAAGAAACTAAAAGGCAAGGCGTCTGGCTCTTTCCAATCACTGAGCAGGTCGATATGGAATCCATGAGTAGCGCTCAACCACTACCTTGATAAGCCTTTCGTGGAGACCGGCCTTGACGTGAACAAGGAAAATCAACTCAATTTGCTCTTGTGGTGGAAGAATAACAAACGTATTTACCCCGTGCTATCCCATTTTGCACGGGACGTACTTACGGTTCCGGTGTCCACTGTCTCATCGGAGGCCACTTTCAATTTGGTGGAGAGGGTACTTGAGCTGAGGAGATCGTCTCTCAGACCTGAGATGGTTAAGGCAATTCGTGCCTAAAGGACTGGGAGCATGCAGAAGATAGGACACAACATGAGCCCAAGGATCCGGAGATTACGAAGGCGGTTGCTGACTTTGACATTCTCAACCTCGGGTAGTTTATGTATTAATGTATATATACGTAGTTACTATTCTCTTTTCCTTACTAGGGGTACCCCACACCGAGGTGTAAGGTTTTTAATGAGGCAGTAACTTTGTACTTGTTCAAGATTGAATAAAATTTAATTCTTTTCCCACCAATATTTGTCTCTATTGCCTCACCTACGTGTGTCTCTGGGTTCTTTTCTCTCGTCGCAATAGTTCAAATGGGTTGGGCCTGGGCTGGCACGGCACGAAGCACAAATGAACCGTGCCTGGGCTCACCAAAGGCAAGTTGGGCCGGCACGACCCTGCACGATGGGCACGACGGGCCATCATGGCCCGGCACAGTTCTGACCCAAAGCACGATGGATTTGTGCCGGGTCGACCCAGCACGGCACGACGCCCACCACTACTCCTGAGTGCTTTCCCAAAGCCAGATCCCTGAACATATATTTTTTGTTGACCATATGATAGGACATGCACACACTCACACCTACATCCCTAAATATAGGGAGATTGAGGAAATTTTATATGTAACAGAAGTCCGAGCTTGATACCAAAAAATACCACAAACCTACCCTGTTGTTTCCAACAAGCAGCATTAGGGGTGCAGGTTAACAATATCGATTTCAAAAAAATCACTCAAAATCAAAAATATCAAGTTGCAAATCGCTAGAAACCAAAGGGTTAAGAAATAAAATTTTTTGAAAAAAATTCAAAAAAATCAATCGACTAATCAAAAAAAAAAAAATTTGGCCAATTTTTTAGTGATTTTTGCTTGATTGTGACCAATTTACGTCTCATAATTTTTTTTGAATTGGACCAATTTACCGACCGATTTCTTATGCCAAACCGGCTTGATACACTTAATAATATTCAAGCGATTATCGATGCCCTGCTCCCATCCATACCACTTCTGTTAACATGGAGCTGACAGGGTTAAAAAAAGTACCAAAATGCACCTTTTCTCCCCTGAACCTAGACTGCGTTGGTGCTTGCTGTTACGGTAGGAGCCCTGGGCTGTTGGCCACGGCGCGCAGTGACGGCGGCGTAGGAGGCTCCGACGATGTCTGATCATGGTCATCGACAACAGCGGCAACCCACCTTAGGCGCCAGGTCCAGCCAATGAGCTGGTTGACGAGCGCAGTGAGCCGGAGCGACACGGGGAGATAAAATTGTTGGCTAACTAAGATAAAATTGTTGCTCGTGACAAAATGCTAATTCTGATTTAACATTCCTGACTGTCAGTTGTGCACTTAGCATTGAGCATCTGTTAATTTCAACTCCAATGCATGTTTGGTTTGTGAATTTATGGTTGCACACATATAGGAAGCCTCTTTTCTACTTCGGAAGTAGTTACTCCTTTGACCGTATCTCACAACGTAGAAAGCACCTCACCTAGCGAAAAGTATGCATGTGTTGTGTATGAGTATATAAGATTATCTCGGTGGTATGTACCCATTTTAAGAGGTGGTATGTATATTTTTTAGACACACTCTTTTTATGCGCTTATATTAAGGTATCTGTGAAATAAGCTAAAAACTATAGACTCGTTTGCAATTTTTTTGTGTAGTTCGAATTAGAGTATCTTATAATTAGTATATGAGTATATATAAAGTGATAAATAAGTATTTTAAATTCGTTTAGATGGTAGCATGTGTGGGAGTAACTTCATCTGGGAGTAGAACATACTTTTGCTATATAACATACTTTTGCTATATATTGTTGTAATTATTTGAACTCTATTGTGGTCTATTTGTATTGTAATTGTATGGCACCATTTTTTTCGAATTTTCTGGCCAGGAGCTCTGGCAATCACTATAGAAGAAGAAGAACAACAGCCGGGCTACAAACGCACACACACTCCACACACGCACACACACACCCACGCGCTGCCCCAGCTATGGCACCATTTGCATATTATAAAAAAAAAGGCATATATGAATGATCCTTAGGGATGCAGATGATACCACTAGGGAAAGAATTATGACACGGCAAACTGTTTCCCTACTGTATAATTTGGCCTAGAAAACAGGAGATGCCCTAGGGTATGTATTTTCCATGTTGGCGTGCCATACCACATAAACAACTGGAGGGTAGTCCCCTAACGCCTGACGCTCTAGGGAAAGGGTTTGTTCCCTTACAAGACTACTCCCTGTCGTGGTAAGTGATACTGCTTCCGACAGCTGCACATACGTTGTCTCTACTATTGTACTTGCTCGACTTTCTTACTAGTAAATATATAATCATTCCTAATTGCTAGGGATTAGACGTTTGATTTTTTTGCAACATTTTTTTCTACGCGTGAAAAAAAATTTCTACGTAGTGAAACATTTTTTTCTACATAGTAAAACATTTTTCTTTGACAAACAGTAAAAAAAATATTTTATACGTTCAAAAAAAAAAAATTTCATACGTTCAAAAAAATGTTGCGCAGCGTTCGAAAAAAAAACAAAAATCAGACATCCGGCTGCTAGTTTTTCCCATAAACTAACTAATTTCTACTATTGTACTTGCTCTACTTTCTTTTCTTCCGCATTTGCCACTTGAAAGATGGTAATGGCGCTGTTGCTACTCCAAATATGATAGTTATATATTCTTTTCTTTTCTTGCCGTTCTGCCTATGATCGCTGCAGCCTTCAGTCAAGGAAATAAAAGAGCCCACACCTGGGCTTTTTTGGAATACAGGAATTTTATTAGGATTTGATAAAAGTATTTTAATTTCCGCAGAAATTAAGAAAAATTCTTGTATTCCAACTAGGGCCTGCGCGAGCTCCTTCCTATGATCGGCGATGGGCTCTCGCTCCCTCCTGTTCCAAAGGAAAAGAGGAAAGGGAATCAAGGGTATTTTGGACATTTCACAAATCATGGACATTAATGGCATGAATAGCTTGTTACCTATTTCTGAAGTGTCAAGACAACAACTTTTTTTTTTTTTGCGTTTTAGTATGGCAAATAAATAATTAGAAGCATTCTACTCCCTCTGCTAAGAAATATAAGGTGATTATGCACGAGAATTAATGTTACAGTGAAATAAAGAGATGTATAAAATAAAATGACTTAGATAACCTACTCAATTGTCTTGAAAGACGAGAGATAATACTTTGTGTGGATGGCAATGAATAAATGTATATAGTTGAGAGAGCATAAATATGATATTATATGAATAGCATTTTTAAATCTACATACACGCTTTATATTTCTAAACAGGATCATTTAAACTATAGTCCTTGTATTTCTGAACGGAGCATGTAAGAAAGAAATATACAAATTCTCGCAACATATCCTACAAACAGAAGAATCCTAAGGCCCTGTTTGGTACGGTTCCAGATTCTAGTAGAAACAGAAATGGTTCCAGATTCTTGGTAGAAACGTTTCAGGTAAAATCATAATCACTTCAAACGGTGACAGAGTCCTCAACCTTGTCGACTAAATGAATCTACGACCAAATAATCCGTCGGCCAAATTTAATCCGCGACAAAACAGTCTCTGTCGCCAATTGAAATGGCGACAGAGTGTCTGTCGCCAATTGAAATGACTACAGAGACTCTGTAGCCATTTCAAATGGCGACAGAGGTATATTTTTGTAATTTTTTTGAATCGAGATATATTTTTGCAATTTGAATAAAAAAGATATTATTTTAAAAGAAAATTCCAGGTCGTGCACGGAAAGGGTCGGAAATTGGGCTTGATCGTGAGTCAACCACTATAGCTGGTGTAGGACGGAATTTTTTTTCTTCTCTCTTTTCTGGCGTGTTGCAAAAGAAAACCCTTTTCTTTTTCGGTAATGCTAGGGATCTGTTTTTCTTCGAAACATTTTTTTCTACGTACAAACAGTAAAAAAAATGTTTCATACGTTACAAAAAAATGTTTTACTACGTTCAAAAAAATGTTACGACGGTGTCCGAAAAAATAAAAAAAATCGGACATTTGGCTGCAAGTTCTTCCCTTTCTTTTTTTAGCAAAATTCTACGGTTGGAAAAACCAACATCAACGCCCCGCTCCCTATCCAATTACACTGAATCAATCCAATTCACCATCCAATCCTCAAGATGAAGGTAAGCAACTCAGCAACAAGAGCCGGGTTCTTAGTTGCCGCGATCGTAGGCGCACTAGAGCTGTGTTGCGAGCGCTGGTTCTATGGGTCCAATTGAAGCAACTCAGCAACTAGATGAAGAGATCGGCCGCAAAGGATTTTCTTTCTAGTTTAGTTGTTGATAGGCAGGCCGGGTGATAGGTCGTTCGCCCCTCTCTTGGACTGCATTGAGATTATAATAACTTCGAAATAACTTGCACACGATCAGAAAGGTTTCTATCCGGATCGAGGTTCAAAATCTCGTCGAAATTCGACGAAATATCGGATCTCGGAACCCCTCGAGTTTCATAATCCTGGCGAAATTAAGAAAACCCTAAAAAAAATTAAAAATACTATAATAACCTATAATCTCGTCGAGATCTTGGTGAATTTGACCGAAATCTTGACAAATTTGACCGGATTGGATTCTTCGCGTCGTTTCCCATGTAGGACAATCAGTAGATCATAATTCCGACGAAATTGAAAAACCCTAAAAAATTCAAAGTATGACGGTGCGTAAAATCTCGCCGAAATCTTGGCAAATTTGACCGAGATTTGACTAAAACTTGATTGGATTTGGCTGGATTTAAATTTTAGTTTTTGTATTTCGTTCGGATTTCTTCCGAAATAACGAGATCTCGATGAAATTTTAGATTTCGGTAGGTAACGAGATTTAATCAGAAAACGAAATTTGAAACCCTGATCCGGACTATGCAACTAGAAAGTGCCGGTTCAAATCCGGTTCGTGACATGAAGAAGAAATCGCATTCACTTAGGGGGTGTTTGGCAGAGCTGTGGGTATATTAAGAGTGTTTAGATGAGTTATCTTGTTTACATTTTAGAATAAAAATATAAACTTAATTCACTTTATTTTAATCTATAAATTTTAGATCTAAGATGAAACTAGGATCTAAAGCTCTGCCAAACAAGACCTTAATTAAAACAGGATAATAGATAATCTGTCGTCCTGTTCCTCGTATAGAGAGCTCAACTAGTCGAGGGACCTTAATTATATCGGTTTCATTGCTATTTGCTTTCCGTCTCTCCTCCGTTCTCAAACTTACAACTTTGGCATGCGTCCAGCTAACCGGCAAAATCTGTCTTGCTCGGTAGACTGGCATCCACGCATCAATTGATGTATGTTGGCATACTACCTAATGGAACGCGTGATAGTGCGACTGTGCGACACGATCGTTACGAGGTCTTAGCGTTTTTTTTTTTTTTTAGCTCTACGACACATCTGGCCGTACGAATAAATCTGTAAAGATATTTCTCTCTTTCTCTCTCTGATCACAGCCCTACTCGTAGATCGGAAAAATTGATAAAATGCAACTCCTAACAAGTGGCTTCGCTAAAAATGCCACTCCGCTGTCGTTAACATGTGGGACCATCTGTGTCTATGACAGTGGGCCAAAGTGGCATTTTAGCGATGTCACTTATTGAAAAGAGGAAGGCTGTCTCAAGGCTTGCTCGTCGCAAAAGCAGAGAAAAAGATGTAAAGAGAAACCTTACCCAGTGGAGACGGGCCCGCAAGTTTTCCTTAACTTGCTCAAGGACCTCCTCTGGTCGGAGGTCAGCCTCTGCGTCCTCCTCCTCCGTAGGCACTTCACTCGGGGACGCGCTATCTTCTTGGGCCGAAGCATCCATGATGCTCGGCGGCACAAGAGTCTGGTCTGGCAAGATAGCTTTCGTCGGAGCAACATCGTCTCGGGGATGCTCTTCCCCTGGGGCATCAGGTCCTGACTCTGGGGCAACCTCCTTGCCTGGAGAGTAGCCCTGGCTTTCCACCGTGCTCGGGTCCAAGACCTCGAGCTACTGGCCTTCCTAGGGAGCAATTTCCTCCAGGGCACGAGGAGCCTCGACCATGACGTCCTTAGTTTTGGCTTCCTCAACCGTGTCTCCCTCGACAACGGCTTCCTCGGACGCCACGATCTCGAAGGTGCGGGCAAGCTCCTTTTCTATTACGGAGTTGAGTATTTCGTCAGCTATGCCCTCAATACCCAAAGCTTTCCTACTAGCTACCTCGCCCACAAAAGCAGTGTGGGATTAGCTTAATGATCGGAAGGAAAGAAGCAGTGTGGAGTCACCCGTTAGTGGCTTGATCGCAGCCATTGCGGATTCAAAGGCAACCTTCTCCTGATAAAGGAAACAAAAAATATCAGAAGGTGCTCGGGATGCTATTCCCCAAGCACGTTTCATTCATCCACTAACCACTTCGCCCCGCTCGCTCGGGACCTGGCGCCCGTCCACGAGCTCCTTGCCCTTTGGGTCATCGAACTTCTCGGCAACCCACTTCTCGACCTAGCTCTTGCTCGGAGCTGCAGCTCGACCAAGACAAGGCATAAGTACGAGCAAATTAACTCAAACGAGCAAGAAATAATTAGCTCGGTTCAAAGACTTACCCAAGTTGGATTCACGGGTGAGGTCTTGCCACCCGGTGATCTCAAAGAAGGGATGCTCCCTCCTCCTAAGCGGAATCACCCGGTTCCTGAGGAAGACCCAGACGATGTCCCGGCCAGTGAGCCCCATGTTGGTAAGCTCGCTGATCTTCATCAGCACCTGCTCCTCCTCAGCCTGCATGGGGGGCGCGGCGTCACGACGGTCGGAGCCATCGCTCCGGTATAGCACAAGGAGCTTCCCTCAGCCTTCTTCAGGTAAAACCAACTGTCGGTCCAACCCGGCACCGAGTCCTTGAGCATGAATCTTGGGAACTCGTATGGTCGGTTAGACCAGAGGCGAAAATAGACGCAACCGGTGGGAGAAGCCGCGCCGGTGTGGAACAAGGAATAGAAATGAAAAAATAGACTAGCCATGGGCAAGACACCCACGTATCCCTCACAAAGGTGCGAGAAGATTGCTAGGACAAGGACGGAGTTGGGGTTGAGGTTGGAAATCTCACACTCACAATGGGCGAGTACAGATTCCAGAAACTCACTTTCGGGCATCCGAAGCCCATCAACGGAAAAGAGCTCGCAGGAGATGACCTCACCCTCCTGTGGCTCTGGGGTCTCCTCGTCGTCGAGTGCCCGCCATGAGTTCTCGTCGAGTATCCGAGCTTCACGAGCAGTTGGAGCCTCTCTTCGCTCATCTTGCTCACTCCGAACTTCACCATTGAGTTCATGAAAGGAACAAAGATGCACGCAAAAAGCACGAAACTTGAAGGATTTCTTAAGTTTCGAGTGCAGAATATAAGTGAAACGTTTCCTCGCCACCGCTTAAATACAAAATTTGAGAATCCCTAATGCCTTAAAGGGGAAGTGCAGACGAAAGTTTTCCGCCACCAAACTCGAAGAGCCCTAAAGGCTCAGACGTAGGTAAAGAGTTTCTCACCATTTATGAGTCAACGTGTGGATACACAACTTCCGAAACTATCCAATAATGGCGCAATTCCTAGGAAAAAGAAAAAAAATTGCCCGCACCACAGACGCGTGGCTTCTCCTAGAAGGAATCGCGATGACCTTTTGTATTCTCTTACCCAGGCTTCACTTGGTCGGGGGCCAAGCAGTCTGAATAGTCTCTCCTGACCATGCTCGTTTACAAGAGACATGCTCGATGCTGCAGTAGTGTTTCGCTGCAAGATTCCAATCCCTCTATTGAGTCTATAGGCTCAAGGGGAAGGCCCGGCCAAGTAGTTTTTCACTTGAGCCTCGGGGGCTAGCTGTCGGGGATTGGATAACCTCTATAAGTACTTTAATACCCCCGCAGCTGGTTTCGACCGACCATGCTTACCCTCGGATGATGTTCCTGAGGAAGATCCGTGCATGGTCGAGCTAGCTGGTCCGCTCGATTGGACTTGGCCCATTATTCAACCACGGGCATCCATGCTCATGGCACAAGCATACATGCTCAGCCATGACCAAATATGCTTGGCCCAAGCTTGCCTGCGAATGGCATGGTTGGAAGGTCGTGCTTAGCCCTGTAACGTCCAAGTAGCGCTAATTACGCCACAATCTGGCGCCGTTACGCCCACGACGGAAGCGTGGAGGAAATCAAGGCTTCGGTTACGATCACGATTAATGCAGTCGAGTGCACGTTATTCAGCTGCAGTTATGAGATATATTCTGTAAGCTATAAATACCTCATGGATATGTTGAGAGTTAAGGTGAGAACCGATACACGTGAACACATTCAATAAAACAGCAATACCAAGACGACTGGAGTAGGGTTATTATCTCCACAATGAGAGGCCTGAACCAGTATATACCACCGTGTCCATTTTCCGAGTATCCTGATACCATTGAGCATTCTTCGGAAGTAAACCCTTCATCGAAAAAGGGGCCTGTGTTGATCCCTCATTCAACAAGTAAGCTCGGCGGGGGCTCGTTCCCTAATCATCGACAGTTAGAATTGATAAAGGATTACAATGTGGGAATTCATTACCATCCTGGTAAAGAAAATGTAGTAGCTGGTGCCCTGAGTCAGAAGAGCCACAGTGTGAACATGTTAATTGAAGGGGGTCGGTCTGAATTGTGTAAGGAATTTCATAAGATAAAACTGGAAGAGGTACAGAAAAGATTTTTAGCTACTTTGAAAGTCAAGCCAACTTTAGAGGATCAGATCAGAGAAGGTCAAAAAGAAGATGCCAAGATTAAAAGAATCAAGTCTAAAATGAATGAAGGAAAGGCTGAAGCTCATGACTCCAAGTAGTCTATTTGTCCAGGAAGTGCAAAGATGTATCAGGATCTTACGGAGAGATTCTGGTGGTCTAACATAAAACGTAAAATTGTTGAGCATCGTGTGATATATGTCAGAGAGTAAATGCAATGCATTAGAGGTCAGCTGGTTTGTTACAACTATTGAAGATTTTAGAGTGAAACTGTAACACCCCAAAATTTTGCTTTTCTTAAATTATTGTGTGATTTGGCACTTTGGTGAATTTTTGGAATTTTCTGAAATTTATTTGGATTTATTTGGAATTTATTTGAATTTATTCCATTTTAAAATAATTAAAGAATTAAACTTTGCAAATAAAATTTTGTTATAATATTTTATTTGAGTCCCAAATACCCTAAAATATTTTCTAGAATTTTTCTGAAATTTTTCTGAGTCTTTTGCTATTTTTAATGAATTAAATGAATTTCTGGGAATTAATTTGAATATTTAATCGCTGGAAAATGCGAGTGGGTTTGTACTGTTCATCCGACCGAGCCCGAGTCAGACTCGAGTCCGAATCCGACCCGGACCCGACCGAGTCGCGGCTGAGCCCAACCTCGTCGGACGCACCCTAACCCTGTGAACCGTTGGATCAAGATCCAACGGCCGAGATTCACTCGGACCCGACCGAGCCGTATCCGACCCGAACCCGTTCGCCCGCATGATCGTGGCCGTTGATCGCGCCACGTGGACGGCGGCGGTTCATCGTCTCCCTCCGAGTTGCGGTTGGACTCCGCCGCCGCGTAGATCTAGGGTTCCGCCTCGGGCACGAACGCCGAGGCTATTTAAGGCCCGGGTCACACCCCGAGGTCGGCCCTGACCTTGCGCACCCGTAGCCCCTACTCACCAAGGCAGAGCCGCCGCCGTTTAGCCGCGATAGCTCGCCGTAGTTGCGCGCCGCTCCGCCACGGTTTTTGCTTCATCCCGCCGTCAACCGCCGTCCCTAGCCACCGTTGAGCCCAGATCCAGAATCCCCAGACCGAGACGCACCCGTGGAGCCAACTCATCTCGCCGGAGGAGCCCCGAAGCGCCACGGGAGTGGTCGTCGTCTCCGTCTCCGGCTGCTGCAGCTCCGCCGCGTCGCCATCGACCTCGCGAGCTCTGTGCGCCGTCCGATCTTGATCGTGCGGTTGAGGTGAGTTCACGTGTTTCCAAACCCGATTAGATCTGGACCGTTGGATCAAGATCCAACGGCCCACGATCATCACGTGCGGTAGCAGCGTCGATGTCTGATTAGATCTGGACCGTCCGATCTAGATCGAACGGCCCATGATCACCGTGTGGTTTTCAACGTGTTAACCCTGGAACTAATCACGGCCGTTGATTTTCAAATCAACGGACACGATCGCGCCACGTGTCCAGGGAGCCGAACCACCGCGCCACGCGGGCGTGCGCGTGGGTCACTGACACGCCGGGCCCGTGTGTCGGGCCGGCAAGACCGCGTGACGTCCACTGCGGACGTCATCGGTGGTCCCACTGTCAAGATCGTGGTCGAGCCCGGCCGACGCCAAGAATGACGTCACCGAGGGGACCCACCTGTCGGCGACACGCGGAGTCGTGGACCGAGTCCACGGTGAGACCCGAGCCGAGCGTGGACCGAGTCCATGGACCGGTGACGTCGTGACCAATCAGAGGCTGCCACGTGTCCTCGCTGACGCAATAATTAATTTTCGAAAAAGAAAATGATTTATTAATTCGAAATAATGATTTCAGATTTTGTTTCAAACTTCAAACGCTTATAACTTTTGCGTTTCAACTCCGATTTGAGTGATTCAAATTTTTAAATTTGTATAAAATTGAGATCTACCTAAATATGAATTTTATTTAATTTTTCGACTAAAGTTTTTCTCTGTAAAATTATTTAATTGATTATTTAAACTTCAAAATGCTATAACTTTTGCATTTTAACTCCGAATTTGACGATTCCAGTTTCTAAAAATTCATAAAATTATGCTCTCTCTGTTTATGGACTTTATTTGGATGTTTGGATGTTTTTGTCTACTGTTTTATTCATTGGTTGCTATTTGCACGCTTTACGAGTAGACGTTAAAGTGCCGGAAGGATTCGAAGGAGAAGTATTGACTCAGGATCCAACTCAAGACCAATAACAAGTACTTTTTGAAGGCAAGTTGTGCTTTGACCATGTTGATCCTATTTTGAAACCTATTTTGATTTAACCTATTGCATGCTAGTTCAATTAGAAAATACTTTATTTAAATATGGGGGATTAGATAAATACCAATTTGCTGTATGACACCTTGATTATTTAAATATGTGCCATGACCCTTGTCACCCTAGTTGTGGATTACCAGTTGGACATTATTAAATTGCCAACATGGGTTTTAGACCGTTGTAGTATACTGCTTAGACCTGCTACGTGCTCATGACATGATTTTGGACAATCAAATGTTAATATTGACTTAATGATATATTGAACCTGTTTTGAAAAGGTATCATGTGATGTTGATGGCACATGGTGTATGGTAATCAACTGGGGTTTGATAAATAGTTTTTCGACCGGGGCATGTGGCAAGAATAATCAGGTGGGCCAGTTGTGGCATTGGGAATGTTGGTTTGGTTCTTCGAGTAGTCTTGCCCTGATCACCCTAAGGACTTCACCTTGCAAGCCTTTGAACTGGGTCTAACGTGCAACCACATGTCTGTAATGGGACGGACCTAGTTGACTAAGTTGCTAATAACGTACCTGTGGGACCTCAGGAGGTCAACTACACCCTTTGTGTAAGTTGTACGGGGAGCGCATCGGGTGAGGCCAGGTACCCATCTAACGGTTGATTGGCCTAAACTTCGCCTTAGCTAAGGGAAGGGTTAGTGTGCAATAACCGGGGAGGACCACTTGTATTGTTAAAAGTTTCCGAAAGACTTTGTTACGGGAACTCGCCTTTGTGGTGTTTGACTGTATCTTGTGGGTAAAGTGCATAACCTCTGCAGAGTGTAGAATCTATTCGAATAGCCGTGTCCGCGGTATTGGACATTGCTCGGGAATTACAGTCAAGGGTTAGACTTTCTTGAAAATAACTTGGACTTGAAAGGTTGGGTTTGGTTAAATAATGATGTTGATGGAAACGTGGATTAGGATGGGAAAGATGTTTACTAAAAAAGTTAATTATACTTTACTTGTTACTACTGCTTTCGAATCTACTTATGATATTTGTCAAATGCTGTTTTACTGCAAATATACCCTGAGCTATTCCTTTGTATTAAGCCATGCATGTAGTATATTAGCTGCATTCTGTGCATAACTTGCTGAGTACCAAGTACTCACCCTTGCCACAATACAACACCAGTTGAAGAGGAGACTACACCAGCTTTGGAGGAGGAGCTCCACGAGGAACCGTCTACTTAGGGAGCGAGCCCAGTCAGTTACTGTGGTATCTTGGATGGCGCCACGGGTTATCTTATTTTTCCGCTGCTATTATTTCTCTCTTAATAAGTTTCGCCCTGCGAGGCGTATATTTGTAACTTGACCATAAGGTCGAGTAACCAGTTTGACTATTTAATTAAAGTACTTTATTAATATTGAGTGGTATGATTGTGATATTTACCGATGTTAAGACTGTGTGCACTAGCGCGTTCCTGGACTAGTGCTGAATACACAGAGGGTCCGGATTTGCAGATTCGGGTCCCGACAGAAACTGGAAGGAAATCAGTATGGATTTTATTACCGATTTGCCTAGAACGTGGAATGGATATAATTCCATATGAGTTGTAGTGGATCGATTGACCAAAGTTGCTCATTTCATACCAGTAAAGACCACCTATTTAAGAGATCGTTTAGTAGAGTTATATATGTCAAAGATTGTATGTTTGCATGGAGTGCCAAAGAAAATTATCTCAGATAGAGGTACCCAATTTACCCTAAGGTCTTGAAATAAGTTGAATGAATCCATGGACACCCGTCTGAATTTCAGTACAGCTTATCATCCGCAAATAGATAATCAAACCGAAAGAGACAATCAGATTCTAGAAGATATGTTAAAAGCTTGTGCTTTGGTTTATGCTACTTCATGTGATAAATGTTTGCCATATGCTGAGTTCAGCTATAATAACAATTATCAATCAAGTTTGCAAATGTCACCATTTGAAGCATTATAGTCGTTCCTGTCGTACTCCGTGGAATTGGAATGAGACAGGAGAGCATCTTGTTTTTGGACCTGATATCCTTAAAGAAACATAAGAGAATATTGTCATGATCAAAGAAAGATTAAAGATCGCTCAATCACGACAGAAGAGTTATTCTGATAATCGTAGTCATGAGTTGAGTTCTGAACCATAAGATATCGTGTATCTCAGAGTTGGCAACATATCCTGTGCAATTAAGTTTCCGGTGCAATCATCGTGCAACTGAACTACTAAATATCGTGAAAAATTCTGAAAAAATTTGTAGATGTACTCTTGAACATACTCTACCTCTATATAAAATTGCAAGTTCAAATTCATTATATATTGAGAGTTACAAATTCTATCAATTTTGAGCCCTTCAAATTTGTCAAATTTTTCTCTTTTTTATAATTCTTAATATATATAATGAATTTGAACTTGCAATTTTACACAGAGGTAGAGTATGTTCAAGAGTATATCTACAATTTTTTTTAGAATTTTTTACGATATTTGGTAGTTCAGTTGCACGATGATTGCACCGGAAACTTAATTGCATAGGATATGTTGCCCTCAGAGTTACCCCTTTAAAAGAAGTTAAAGGGTTTCATGCTAAACAAAAGTTTGCACCTAGATATGTTGGTTTATTCAAAATCTTGAGCCACAGAGGAGAGGTCGCTTATCAGTTAGAGTTACCACAATCATTGCCAGGAGTGCATAATGTGTTCCATATCTCTCAACTCAAGAAGTGTCTTCGAGTGCCAGCAGAGCAGACATCGTTAGAGTTGAGTGAATGTAGGGGATTTGACTTACAAGGAGCACACAATCAAGATTTTAGATATATCAAATTGAATGACCAGAAATAAATCAGTTTGTTTCTGCAGAGTTCAATGGAGCAATCATTCAGAGAGTGAAGCCACTTGGAAGCGTGAAGAGAATTTGAAGGCGGAATTTCCTAACCTATTCCTTAGTTAGCCCTGAATATCGGGATCAAGATTATGTTAAGGAGAGAGGTTTTTAACATCCCAATTTTTGCATTTCTTGAATTGATTATGACTTTTAAATTTTTGATATTTTTTTAGGATTTATTTGAATTAAGCCTTTTGTTAAAAGTATTGAAGAATTTAAAAATTTTAAATAAAGTATATTTTATTTGAGTTCCAAATGTATCAAAATATTTTTTAGATTTTTTTGATATTTTACTATTTATTTTGGCTTAGTTTATTTTTTAGAATTTAATAGGAAAAATCAGTAAATAGTTAAACCTAATCGAGCTGAAACCCTAATGGGCCCAGCGTAGTCAAGCCCATGAAGCCACTGTTGCCACCCTAGGAGCCAAACCATTGGATTTTGATCCAACAGTTGTGTTTCGTTCGCATCGCCTCTACGATGTGGATCGGCCGATCGTTGCCATGTGGACAACCGAATTGCTTCATCTTTGCTGTATCTGGAGCGGACTCCTCTATCGTGTTGCCACAATGTCTGTTGGGATTCACCGTGCAGATCACACCTTCCGAGCCGCTATATTAGAGGCCCATTAGAAACTTAAAACCCATCAGAATTCGGATCACCATCCGAATTATGTCCCAGCCCTTTAAGCGTGCGACCCTATATGTTTACGTATACCTAGACATAGCTTGAGTACTCTTACTTGACCACTAATCGGTAGCGGTCCCTAGCAGGATGTGCCAACTACTAAGTATATGTAAAGATCACATCGGATGAACCTAAACAATGCTTAGTTATATGTATTTCCCTTTGCCTCATGATATGGGTCAAACTCAAAGTGAGTACATGCCATCCTTATTTAGTTAGCTCAACCACTCTTTCTTAATCACGTGACTCAGAATCCCCAACTACGGTTAACTCTTTAACCGCGAGTAGCATGGCCATGCATTTCTGGGATCCGACCACTCAAGAGGCCTGGAGATATCTCTCCCATTAAATGGAGGGGCAAATCCCATCTTGATCGACAATGCTTCGTAGCATGCTTCATGACAAACCCAAAAGCCATCTTTATAACTAACCAGTTACGGAGTAGCGTTTGGTAGCTCTTAAGTAAGTCATTACACATCTCGAGTACATGCGCCAACCTCAAGTCTAAGGATATAGCATACACATTGTATATGAGACCAACTGATAACGAGAAAATTAACACGTTCTTACAGTGTCTCGAGGTGGGTCGATCAACTCCATGTTCTCTAGCATGTGTCCATATTATTGGCTTGACATCTCCATATCTATGACCCATGAAATATGGTCATTAACCAATAGATATGCTAGTCTATTCATATGTGTCCTTATATGTTTATCCACTAGAGATCACTTTAGAACAATCATCACAAAGTCATATATAGAGTTTCACAAATAAGACACATATATACTTGCTAATAAATAATAATGATAATATTCAAGGAACAAGATAATTAATCATGAACATAAGAAAATATAATCATCTCTATGATTGCCTCTAGGGCATATCTCCAATAGCTATGTGATGTGGACCGAGTCCACTATGGGCTCAAGTTTGTTTATGGACCAGGTTCATAGACCCTGGGCCCACATGCCAATCTCTATAGAGGTTTTTAGGTTTATCTTTAATTCGGTAAATTGGATTTATGATGTTAGAAAGACATCATAATTAGGTTTTTTTTAGAAAATTAATTCAGCCAAAATTAAGAAATAGTAGTGATGTCAGCATAATGTCACAATTCCTATTTACAAAAAATAATTCAATTAATTGGGTTTATTATTTTTAATTTATTTAAAACTTTAGAGAGTATTCTCCCTCATACGAACTCCGATTAAGATGATTCCAGAGCCTAAAAATCTGTAAAATCAAGCTCTATTTAATGGTGAATTTTATTTAATTTGTGGAGTTTTAATTGCTCTCTATTTTTTATATTTATTATTTATTTGCTCATTACGTGTAGACGTTGTAGTGCTCGAGGGATTTGAGGGTGAGCTACTACTTCAAAAATAAGGTCCAGAGTAGGAGCAAGAACTTTTCCATAGCAAATTGTACTTTGACCATATTGATTCTATGTTTTAAAAGTTACATTGTGTTAAACAATTGCATATTAATTCAAATTAAAATAATTTCAATTAATTTGTGTTTAGTTAATCAACCTAATTGCAATATATCTACCATGTCATTTGTATGCCATGTTTATTTGTCACCCTAAGATGATTTAATATTAGTTGGATGCTATTAATTACCAACATGGGTTGCTAGAACGTGTTAGTGTGTTTAGACATGCAACGAGTCATTAATGTCATTTTTGAAAATGCAATTTAATGTAATTAATGGAATATGAAATGTGTTTCTAAAATGGTGTACCATGTGTTGCCACACGATAATGTTGAATTGTAGAGACATGTGTTGTCCTACAAGGATGTTGACTTGTTGATGGCATGTGTTACATAATAATCAACTGGGGTGGAAAATGATTTAGATGGAGGCAAGTGAAAAGAGGCTTTGTGACATGGTGGGCCTTAGTGGCAATGGATTGATGAGTGGTGTAAGGGATGTGTACCATTTGAGCATTTGGTTGTCTTACCTCGGTCAATTAAAGACTTAACCTCGCAAGCCTTTAAATTGGGCCAAACATACAACCACATGTTTGGAATAGGACGGACCTAAATAAGTAAGTTACCTATGTCTTAGCATGTAATACCCCAGGTTGATAGTCACACGAGGGTGTGGTTATGGGGGAGGATGTGATATACTATGGTCTCACATCGATCCAACGGTATGTTGGTCCTATACTTTGGCTCTATGTGAGGGAAGGGATTGTGTATGACATTACCGGAAGGTTCATGTGTTAGGGTAGAAGTTACTGAAAGGTTTTGTTATGATCTACTAGCCACACTTCGATGGGTATGTGACATTGCATGGCAGTATAGTTTGATCATATGTTATGGGTAAAATGTATAACCTTTGCAGATAGTGTGTCGAACCTATTTGAATAGCCGTGTCCGTGGTATTGGACAATGCTAGAGAAATATAATCAAGGGTTAGATCTTGAAAAATAAAACTTAAGAATGGAGGTTGTGTGCCATTGGAAATGATGAATTTGGTTTAGGCTGTATACCAGTGTACATTGGAAAAATAAATGAGAAAGTTACTTAGTATTGATAGTTGTTTTACAATCATTTCAATCTGTACATGTTAATCCTTTGAAATGTTGCTTTGTACAAAATAACCATGTCCTCCTTTCACTTGAATAAGCCATGCATGTAGTTAATAGACTTGCATTCTGTACATAACTTGCGGTGTGTTTTATGTACTCACCCCTTTGTAACACCCAACTCATCAAGTGATGAGGAGACTGCACCAACTATCAAGGAGGAGTCCCAGGAGAGACGGTTAATTAAGGTACGAACCTTGTTAGTTACCTGTAGCAGATTGATGAGTTATTTCAAGTCTTCTTTTCCGTTGCAGTTTCTTTTATTTCTTAGTCTATGCCCTGTGTGGTATATTATTGTAAATTGACCATAAGATCGTTCAGACATGTTATATTAATAGATGAAATACTTTATATTATTTTCACTGTGTATAATTGTGATATTTCATCTATATTGAGACTGTGTGCACTAACGTAATCTTAAATTAGTGCTGAATACATAGAGGATCCGAATTTACACGTTCGGATCTCGACATCAGTCATCACGTGTAATTGTGTGTCTATGTGTGTTGACTTCTACAAAGCTTCACAAGACAAAATTCAGATTGAGTAGAAATACCAAAAAGGCTTTGAGGGTTTCTCCCCTCTTTGTGTGTGTGTGTGTATATATATATATATATATATATATATATATATATATATATATATATATATATATATATATATATATATAGGCAACATATCCAGTGAAAACCCTTCTTACCGTGAAAACTTCGTGAAACCCACGTATAAAAGTTTTAAAAAATTCTCAAAAAATTACCGTACGTAGAGGAGGTGAGGTTCTACAACCCTGTGAAATTTGAAGACCAAACTCAATTGCATTTGAAAGATATGAAAAAGACAAATTGCAAAATGAATAGTGCCAAATAGTGAAAAATCACTATTCATACTGAATTTGTCTTTTTTATATCTTTCAAATGCAATTGAGTTTGGTCTTCAAATTTTACAGGGTTGTAGAACCTCATCTCCCCTACATATGATAATTTTTTGAGAATTTTTTAAAACTTTTACACGTGGGTTTCACGGAGTTTTCACGGTAAAAGGGGTTTGCACTAGATATCTCCCCATATATATATATTGATACAATTGTCAACAGAGATGATGGACAACCACGACTGGGCTACTGGCTTTCTTGGCATCCTTATTCCCATCACATTTGTACAACCAAAGAAAGCCATGTAACTAAATAATCTTCCGCAAATTTAATGGCTTAGGCATGCCAAACCTTTGTTCAAATAACAGTGTGATTGCTTGCCTGCCTGACTTTGTGACCAGTTTCTCGTTTTGTCCCCCATATAATTTAACAAGCAGCATTGTAGTGTTGATTTGGCTGGTGCTATCTACCGGCTGATATCATTTTTTGGAGCTGAATCATCTGCTGCTGCTCTACTGGCTAGGGGTGCAATCGGATCGGATTCGGTCGGATATCGCTCTTTCCATATCCTAAACCATATTTTTTGTCGGATTCGAAATCGGATTCGGATAGTGCCGGATACGAATACGGCACGGATAATATCGATCGCGGATTCGAATCGAATACGGATCGAAATCGGTTCGGTATCGAATAATTTTTATCGGATAACGCATGAAAACAGAGACCGCATAAAGCACACATATAACACTGATTAACCCATCGTATGATATCAGTTTAACATGCAACAAGAAATATGCAGTCCAACAAAGTTGCAAAACATAGAACGATACGTAAATAATATCACGATAACATGACCATGACTCCATGTCTTCAATTCATGACAGAGACAATAAGACAAGTCGATAATATTTAGATTACATCACAGTATCACATAGAAATACATTTGATATTAAACATATGGAATGCAAGTGTGCAACAGAATAGCCAAGCACTAAACATTATTCGAGCATGAATATTGATTGGTCACTACTCACTACTCACTAATGCTCTAAGAGTTAGGATTGTCACACACAGATACATGGAAAGTCATGAAGAGGTCATTGTGGAAGGCATGATCTGCTAAATGCTAATGTAAAGCTTAAATAATGCATACAGATTGAATCGCAAAATCGCATCACACATTCACACATATATCAAGTCTGTCATACACATATATCACACATTCACACACCACTAATCAGTAACCATGGCATCATATTGTCATACGCATATATCATACATATGAACCGCAAAATCGCATATAATAGTTCGACAGTTCCTACCACAGAGGCTCAGATCCGGGATAGGCAGCCAGGCAGGGGCGGAGGGCGCCGGGATGGGCGGGGGCGGAGCTCGGCGCCGGGATGGGCGGGGGCGGAGCTCAGCGCCGGAAGGCGGCGGGGCGGAGGTCGGCGCCGGAGACAGGGCGGAGCTTCACGCCGGAGACGGCGCCGGATGGGCGAGGGGCCCAGGGAGGAGCTTCGCGTCGGGTGGGCGCCGGACTTGGGGAGGATGGCGGCGACGGCCGACGGGTTACGGGAGGATGGCGGCGACGGGAAACGAGTGGAGGGGAGGGGTCTTGGGAGGCGGCTGCCGGCTGCGTGGTGCCGCCGTGCTCCCGTGCGTGCTGGCTGGCGCCTGGCGGTGACGGCTGCTAGGTCTGGGGGGTTTGGCGCCTGGTTGGAGAATGGAGATTAGGTTAGGATGGCCACATCCACATGGGCTGCCGTCTGCCGTATGGGCCGACTGGCTCGGGCTTCGGTGGACTGGAGTTCACTTACTATTCGGATATCCGATCAGTTGCCACCGGCTATATCCGAGAAAAGTATCGAAATATGCCGATCCGACGGATAGTATCCTCCCGAATCCGAATCCGAAGCCGAACAAAATTATCCGAAACCGATACCGAATCCGAAAAATATCCGAAAAAATTATCCGAATCCAATCCGAACACATCCGGTCGGTCGGTCGGAAATTATCCGATCCGATTGCACCCCTACTACTGGCAATGAACTCAACTGCTCCGGTGTCAATTGCAAGACTAGTTGCAGTAAGCTGCTGAAGCAGCAACGTTGCAAGAGGCCTTTAGATGGATTGAGAATTTACTCCTGTTCATGGACACAGGAAAATGCCATCAACTCAATGAATCAACCCAATTACTTCTAAACGAAAAAAAGAATCAATCCAACTTTGAGGAGGGGATGATTAAAAACGACACACAGATAACTGGAACATAGAAGCTAATAAGTTGGGATCGTGGTGTGAAGCTTCAACCCACAACAGTAGAATAGATTCTTCAGGTTACAGCCACATGGACAAGCAGCCATAAAGATCAAGTAAAAGGAAGACGGCTCTAACTGCTCATATCATTTTTTTTCCTAACCTAATCTAATTATTTATGCGACTTCACGAGTCTAAGTTGAGTGTGGCGTCTGCCTTGGCCTCGATGTCGTTCTTGCTCCTGACCACACACCTCCTCTTTGTTTCCTCATCCAGGTAGCCAATGTCTTCAGCAACCGCAATATGCGCATACAGTAACTCTTCCAGTTTGTCAAGAGGAGCAGCCCTTTTACCTTCGCGACCTTTGATCTGCTGGAATTCATCCTTGCCGTGGTTTTTGGTGGTGAAATGCTCGTGAACTCTCATAGCTTCGTGAAATCCGGATATTGTTGGCAGGAACTTCACTAAGAACACGCTCTGATTGGCTGGGCTTCCATGGCTTACCTTCGCCTTTTCGCATGCGACCCCAATATCTGCAACAAGGCGACAATGTAAACAACTTTGGAAAGTTCCAAGAAAAACATCAGAGACAGAACATAGCACAATATGTTTTCCTTTCAGAACTAGAAGTTGTATTTTGTGTCAGAAGCTGTATAATTAGAAGACCAAGTATGCGTTTTGGTCAAAAGTGCTACCGTACTGTAGCTACAAAGGAGAAGAAAAAAAAGATATTAGCACTGTGTCAGTAGACGTTGTCATTCTCTCTCAAGAAAGCATGTGACAAAAAAAATGATAGCCCAAACTTGATAGCCATGATCCCTAGGTCGCATATCTACGGGAACAAACAAAATATAACATGTGGCAGACAGACAGACTGATAGCATGTAAATTCTTTTGGTGCTTAATGCATACTAACCTGTAAGTACACCTTCAATTTCAGCTATTGACACAATCTTTGCTTCAGTAGCCTTTGCCGTGTTCGTGATGGAGCTATTATGTATTACGACAACTGGAGGCCACAACATGAGATCTCCTTTCATTGCATTTACTTCCTCAGCTGGAATTGAGTGATAGGCTTTAGAAGTATCTGGAGCAGCATGCCAATTCCAGCCCATCAGAACACAGAGTGCTTTGTGAAGACCTAAATGTTTTGTCCTTAAACCCACTTTGCATGTATCATAAGCATGTGAAATTAAGGCATCGATGTCTGGATACTTCCTTGCGACACTGTTGTAAGAAAGAAGTGAAAAAAGCAAATAAACGAAGCATTTCTTCAGGTTAGACATTCCATGTAAATGTTCAATGAAATCAGAATTGTATAAATACAAGAAATTTTGTTTTCACTATCCTTCTGAATGCATTATGATGACTGACACAATGGAAACAATTCAGAAGGATACAACCAACTATATTCCTGTGAGCAGATAAAAACCACGTGGAAAAGACAGCTATAGTAATGTAAATCATTGGAATATAGGGTTTGCAAATTAATGTATTCCCTCGGAAAGAATGCTTAGGATTTAGGATCACCAGAAAAACCAAGCAATCGTTGAAGCTTGTTAAAGGAGAAAAAACTCATAAATGAAACAACATTGCAATAGCTAAGGAAACTTTGAAACTAAATGATATGCACATTTGTTGCTTCATGAAAAATAAAACATCTGAATTGAAGTCTAAAGCTTACATTTGACCAAAATTAGCATCATAAATGACAAATTCCAAGAAAGCAAAGATCAGGGGCATAACCAGAACACCAAGTTAAAACATACTCGAACTCTAAAGGGCAACTATATATATCCCTGGAATGATATATTTCATCAAGATATTGTTATTTAATCAACTATCTTGTCCATGGGAACATAGAAACAACTAAAAGCTTAACAAAAATGCTTATATACACCTTCAGGGAAGAATCAGGAAGTCACATGCTGACAAAACTTAAGTAGCAAATACACTTAATTTCAATTAAAAAATGATGACAATATAGAAATTCCAAATAGTGAGAACTAAGGAGACAACAAAAGCAATGAACATTGGTATTTACGATAGTGTTCAAAGGCCACAGATATGAAAAGAAATCGCAATCTATATGGAGCTGATCAGTACTATACTACATCTGAAATTGAAAAACAATACAACAAGACTGAGACAAATGCAAATGCAAAAGTAGAATTCAAATTCAACCAACTTACCAGGACAGAGAGCAAAAGACAACATAATTAGATAGACAACATTTCTCCCATACCTTACTTTAAAGTTTAAACACAACCGTTAGCTGGTTCAACCTACAGCCTGTAGTGGGAAGCGTATAAATGTAGCATGCCAACTAGTGGAGCCCATGCTAATGCTACTGGTCTGCGTCATGGTTCACAAACTAATACATCCTAGCCAGGCCTTAACATCTTAAGTAGACAAACTTGCACGTGCTAAATGGTCTTCACCTTGTGTTAGTGATTTTATTTTTACCAGTAGGCTAGATACAAGTCTCACAAAGTAACCATGCTGATTGCTAAAGGGGTTTGTAAAGGTGCCACAAAGGTTTTTACAAGATTGAGGAAATACATACCAAGCAGAATAGTTATGTGCCTGCCATGTTTTTTATCCTGGTTATCCAAGGAATAGAGTAGCAGCAATTTGGTAACTTGTGCACCTGGCCTCACAGGATGCAAACTTGGCTGATACCCAGACATTAGCAACCAGAAGTTCCAATAACCAACTAGCTCTAATGTGGCAATGATATTATGAAGCTAATGTCTCATGAACAGCACCATATCGTTACTTTTACTTTCTTCCAGCCATCTTGTCCCAAACTCTCAATACATCTGCAATGCATCACTCCAAAGAATGTAGATCCACATAATAGACCAATGCTGGAATTGATCAAAAGCCTTTCGCACCAATGTTTCAATGTCTGAATCCTATAAACAACGCCAACATGCTGTAGTGTATTGTGCCTCTGGACTGAACCATGGACTGACAATGTTGGCGCAGTCTAGTACCTTGACATGATATTTCCTCATAACCATCATGCTGCACCCTCAACCCCAATCAGCCCATTGCATCCTATCAGTAGCATATAGGAGAAATAACTTGGGTTCTAAGAAAAACAAATGGCTTGGTTTTCGCGCGCAGGGGAGGGGCAATTACCCAAAACAAATTACTATTATAATTCACAATGTTAACCTAAACTACAGGATCAATCATCACCATGTTAACCTAGACTATAGGATCAATCATATCTAGGGTGAGGTTTGCTAAAACATGACCAGACAACATAGAACTTTGAAATATTCCTCCATTCCAGTCACCAAATCAGCAAGAAAGTGGCTGCTGAAATGACCAGAATGTGCATTCTACCAAAATGATAGGAGGAACTGTTTAGTTGGTAAAGTGTTAGCACAGATGAAGAAACACAAACCTGCCACATACACAGCAAGATAAAGACCCTTTTGGTGCCTCACGGTATCTCTTCTGCATGGTTGAGCTCTCATTTAACATTTTTGTATACTTAAGGAAGGCTTGGTGAACTTGCTTAGCAAATTCTTCTGAATCTTCTGCTGGATCTCTCTGCATAGCAAGATCCTCATCCTCTGGAGCATCCTCATGGTTCAATTCAGTGCCATTATGGTTATCTTCTGACAACTTCGAAAATTTGTTTGGCCTAATAAATTCACTTCTCTCTGATATATGTCCACCACGGAATTGAGGAAGAGCAGTTCTCAATCTTTTCTTCGCACTTTTCGTCCATCCTCTTCCTCTTCCATGCATGTCAGATCCCCCAAACTGTGACTGTGCAATGGGTATGGACAGCCTCTGATTGATAGGTCTGTATTTTGAATGCCCATAGGCCAATGTGTCAGAATGAGGATAGTTTCCTTGCTCTGCATCAATCCATTCCTCATTGATGTCATTTGGCAAAGCAATCCTTGAGAAAACATTACGATTATTTGGCATATCATATCCTGCATCGTATCCATCTTCATTAACCATATCATAATTTCTTGACATTCTCTCAGGGGATAGGTCATATGCATCCATATCATCTTCATAATACTCTTGCCCTGGAGGGCTATCATCAGCTTGGTATATATCCATCCCATGATCATGATATACATCGCTCCGGGATCTTCTATAAGCCATGGGAGAAATTTCCTGTTCACTTAACTCATGACCATCCTCAGATGAAGCAAACTCATGTTGACGAGCTGGGCGCCTTGCAAGTGCAGGAGGCTCAGTTTCAGGAGAGTGTGAGTACCGCACATGAACATCCCTTTTCTTGCAATAAGGTGTGGGTGTATCACCATGATAAGAATGCCGCATATTGTGTTCCATGTCATGATGCATACCTTGGAAGCCATTGTCACCCTCTGCCATCCTACGGGGTAGCCTCACTTGGCGGTTAATCCTTTCATCCTTGAGGTTTGTCAAAGGTGATGAGCCCAATGGAAGATATCTGTCATTTTCTGGATCCCTTCTTCCATATTCATGTGCACCATATTCCATGGATGCAGCAGGTCTTGGTGGATGCTTAGTGTGTGTATGTCTTGTAATATCCAGTAATATCTCGTCATCATGACCAGTGCCATGCTCTAATGAACTTTCCGTGAACCTGTGAGCATGACCACTCCCATGTTCTAACGAGTCATGAGGTGACCTGCCAAGGCTATCCATGGCATATCCATTGTTTGGCTCATAACCAGGTTCACCGTGCGCCCCATAAGGACGGTCCTTAGCAAGCATGGATGAGGAAGAACCAGCATATGCCTTCAACTGTGTGGATGGCGCAATGCCCGAACCAAGCACACCCCTACTAGAGTAAAGCTTATCCATTTCTCCATCCCTGTCAACAAGCAAATCCCTACCAGGGTAAACCCTCTCGATTTCTCTACTCCTCCCAGCATACGGATCATGCAATCGATCATGGTACTGAAACTCCCTGTCTTCATGCAGAAACCGGGTAATTCCAGCGCCAAAGCTTTGCCTGGCCTTCATCGATGACCCCCCTGTCAGGAATCCAGTCTCTGTAGGCGGCACCAAGGGGTAAAGTGCCCTAGGAGGCGGTGACACCTCCGGTGGTAGTGGTGGCAGCGGGGACCTGCGGTCCAGGTACAGTGAGCTAGTCCTTCCCAATTCCATCGCACTGACTCTGAGCGTCATATCGCCGTCCACCAAGAAATCGCTCTCATTGTTATCTCTCCAGCCGCCGGGGCCTCCAAAGAATTCGCTGTCCTTGTGAAGGCTCCGGCCGCCGCCGGGGACTCCAAAGAACTCGCTTTCCTTCTTTGCGGCACGCAGGGGCGGCCGCCCCAGGTCGGACGGGTGGCCGGGGAGCATGTAGTCCGGCGGCGCGTCATACCTCCCGCTCGCGCCGCGGCCGCCGTAGCTCCCGCTGGGGCTGCGATTGCCGCGTCCGGCGTGGTCGTAGCGGTCGCGCTCCAGGCGGTAGGGCGTCCTCCCGTAATCCCTTTGCGCACGGCGGGGCGGGTCCCGGTCACGGTCGCGGTCGCTTTCGTCGTCCCTCGGGCGCCGCGCGCGGTAGTCCGGGGAGGGGCTGCGGCGGGGGCGGTAGTCGGGGCGACGGTCGTGCCTGCCCCTGTCGTCGCGGGCGCTCCCCGGCCGCGCGTCCCTTTGGCCGTGCCCTCGCCTGTCTCCTCCTCCAACTCCTCCGCCTCCGCGTCGCATGATGCCGACTGCCGGGTGAGGTGACCGGAAGAGGGCGGGCTGCGGGGATCGCTACCGTGGAGGTGAATGAGGAGAGGGGTTCAGATCCAGAACTCCACGCTCAGATGCAGATGCGAAATGGTCGTGGTGGCGATGACGGTTTCGGCGGCCGTTGGGTTTGGGAGGTTCGTGCGGCGGCGATGGCGAGGGAAAGTAGGGGAGGGTGGTGGTGGTGGTGGTGGTGGACTGGTGGTGGTGGTGGGCCTGCGCGGTCCAAGATCAAAAGGCAAACAACAAAGGAATTAATCTCTTTTTTTAGCAATTCATCGTGTGCTAGTAACTTTATTTTTTATATATATTATTCATTGTTCATATATCAGTGATATATTCATGAATCTTCTCTAAATTCTAGTGGTACTCATGGTTCACTTTATCGGTCGAAAATCGTCGATAATCACGAAAATCGACCTTATCGAGCCGAGACGATATATAATACCGGTCGGTAAATCGGTTAAATTCGAAAAAAAAATTCAAAAAATTCAAAAATTCAAAAATTCAAAAAAATTTGTGCGACGCAAATATCGCGATTATCGAGGCATATCGAGCGATTATCGAGGCATATCGAGCGATTATCGAGGTATACCGACCGAAAATCACTCAAAAAATCGATCGACGAGGAAGTCCGCATGATCGGCTGGTTTTCGAGGAAAATATCGCGATAATCGAGCAATATCGAGCGATTATCGATCAATAATCGCGATTATCGATCAAATATCGAATTTTTTGAATTTTTTTTTCAAAAAATTTGATTTTTCAGACCATTCGATTTGCTTCGATTTTCGACCGGTTTTTGGCTCGATTTTGTCGATTTTCGAAATTCGAAAATCGCTCAAAAATCGTGCGAACGGTAAGTGTAACCCTGGTGGTACTAGTAGGATGTCCTTGCGTTGCAATGGAACTCCAAAATTAACATAAAAAACAATATTTCCTTTTAACACATAAAGTCCATGAAGCCTCTTTATCTAAGAATCCGGCCCAGTTCGTTTCACCAAGTATATGCATTTATGTACTGTGAATGCAATTAGTTTATAGCTCTGTTTGGTATGGCTGGGGCTTTTCTGAAATGTAGCTTTTAGCTATGCTGCGTGGCTGAATGGCTACACGGCTGATCATCTAGACTAAAGAGGTTTAGTGTTTGGAAGACTAGCTTTTGGCTATGCTGCGTGGCTGAATGGCTACACGACTGATCACCAAGTATAGCTTTTAGATGTGAGAGATGCAGGTTGGGAATGAGAGTGAGAGGAGTGCGATTTGGGATTTTATTGTAACACTCCGGCATCTAGTATGCCCGAATGCTACCAAACATAGACTAAACATCACCTAAATACCATAAATAAAGATAAATTACAGCAAATGCACAAATGCTAAAAACCGAAATTTCAGCAGCATCTCCTTTGTTTTAACATGAATTGAAACAATAGCAATATCATGGCAAGATATATCATAACATAAGACATCTAAAGCAGCAATATATAATGGATAAAGCATCAACATAAACCAATAAAACCAATTTCAACCACTCCATAATCTATAGCTAAGCAAATAAGGATCACAAGCACACCAAAATTATTCCATACACCCAGTTCATGGCACTTATTATGATTCATGACTTAAATTGGTAAATGTGAATGGAACTACGTGAAGATGTGTAGCTATTGCCCCTTCCCACATGCCGGTGTCATGGTACCTAAAACAACATAAAACACAAGCGTGAGTTCATCACTCAGCAAGTATATTGCAATGGGTCCAACAGAACAATTCAATATCATCATCACTACAAAACAAACTTAACATCATGATTAAGTCATACTTCATATGCAACATCATACTCATATCTCAACCTCATTGAAATCATTTCATCATCATCATCATGAATACAATGCAATGCGATGCAATGCACATGTCTCCTCGACGCAAATACCGGTATTGCCGAGTGCACATCCGTCGGCGTGCACCCATGTCCCCCTTCCATCCCGTAGATGGAGGGTGCCTACTCCTCGCTTCCACTCACCGCGTGGGTGGAATCACTAGGTAGGTCTTACATCCATGACGCTCCGGATTAGTCATAACTTTCTCACCGACCTTACCGGAATAGTTATGACGTTCTCACCGACCGGGCCAAGTTTCATGCCATGTATGCAACATATGCCATAAACATTAACCACAAACCATTGCATAGTATCTTAACATACCCTTTTTATCATATCATGGCAAACACTAAGCATGGCAAGATAGCATAACATGGAAACAATTGCATCTAGTCAAGACAAGCACAAAAACCACATGTTACCCATCCCAATACACTTGCCTTAACCTCGGGCGACGTATTGGCGGGACGAGGAGGGCACTCTCGGGGTCACACCACCTGCACATAGATGCCACACAATCACAACGCGCACACAAAACAGTACGCCATCGCCCATCTAACCCGATATCGCAAACTACTCCCAAAAACGAAAAACAGAGAATCTGTCCCTCCCGGACAGCAGACTTCAAACTATCATAACTTTAGATCTAGGACTCCAAATCGATTAAACGAGTACATCCTCGCATAGCTTAGGAAATTTCCTAACTTTTTCTAAGTATATGGAAAAGCTGATTCGGAATCTAAAGTTGTTTAATCTACAAAACACTACGTTCTGTCCCAGCTACGTCACAGATTTGAACACGTTCGGTAAATCGAGCATAACTTTCAAACGGCTGGGCGGAATTGGACATTCTTTATGTCCACTGAAAGGTATTGAAGTTACCTACAACTTCTTCAACAGGCGGATGAAAAAATTCCGAATCTAAGGTCGCAAAAACGCAAACCCTAGGTCGACTGCACAATCTGCCCGAAGCAGAGAACGTGGCAAACTCTAGTTTTCATCTAATCTACCCAATTACAGCACCACCAATTGATCTAAAAACATGATATCAACCCCTAGAATAGTACCTAGACTAACTCCAAGGATTCCCCTAGCCATACCTTCACCCGACGAACGATGACCCGCTGAATCTCCTCCCGGTTCACGCGATCTCCTTCCTCGCTCCAAGTCCACCGGATCTCCTCGTCGCGGAGCGCTCCAATGGATGGATCAGCAGGGTGGTGAGGTGAGGGGTTCCCCTAGGGCAGCAAGGAAGGTGGAGAGGTGGTGGAGGGGGTGGTGGCGCAATAGAGGGGAGGGGAGATGAGGGGGCGGCTAGGAGGAGGAGATGAGGGGCGGCTAGGGCACGGGTGGGGGCGCACAATGAAGGGGGCTGGCGCATGCAGCACCTTGTGCTACCCTCCTCCCCCTCATGGGCCAAGAAATCCCACCCTCGGCCCATGGGGGTTTCCCCCTAAGGCCCAATTCGCCCCGGAGAGGCCCAAACTCCCGAAATCGGCCCGGAAACGCTATTAAACCTCAAACCGTATAGTTTTAACCTCAAATTTCACATTTTATAAAGTCACATTCTCTAATTTCACCTTTTACGGTGTCTCGACATCCCGTAGTGTCACATTTATAGTTGGTAGGAATGGATAATTCTCTTCAACACTAGTGGCAAAGTCAAAGCCTCAACCTACCGAAGCCGTGAGAAGCTACCTCGGACCAGCTTTCGGCTTTTAGCTTCTCCCAGTATAAATGGGCTGCTAGCTTTTGACTTCTGACTGCGAAAAAGGCAGCCGTTTGGAATAGCTTTCGGCTTTTGTAGAGCAGTGAAGCTGTTCCAAATAGAACATATATCTATTGAAGCAGGAAAGCAACACAATGTGTAAGTAATAGTGATGCAAAAGCCAAACCTCATTATAGTGAGCTAGCTCCTCAGTTTCTTCATCTGAACAGCCATGTGTGCATCCTGAAAACTTCGAATGCAATTAGTGCATCTATTTTACTGAAATGGATTACTTTGTGCTTCCTGGCAAGAGGTATTATCTGCAGGAGTGAAGCTTTCAGATCACATGGCTATAACTTTTTCTATACTGCTACATGTAACATGCAGAAAAAAAAAACTTTCATACCCGCTTTAGGTAGTACTCCCTCCGTTGCTAAATATAAGGAGCACTTTAACATTGCACAAGGATTAATATTGCAGTGAAATTGAGAAATATATAAGAGAAAATGACTTACATAGCCTTTTTAATTGTCTTAGAAGATGAGAGATAATACTTTGTGTGGGTGTTAATGAATAAGTGCATATGATTGAGAGAATAAATAGGGGGTATATTAGGAAAGGATCATTAAATCTACATACAAGCCTGATATTTCTAGACAAACTATTCAAACTATAGGCCTTATATTTATCAACAGAAGGAGTATATCTCATTTAACCAGCTGACAGGAGGCATCGAGTAAAGTCTTCTCTTAGTTTTTAGCTGGAGTTTCATAGGCAGTTCTTTAACAATCATTAGCTCATCTCTTAAGGAATTAATGAAGTGGTTGACGTCAAAAATCAGATTCAATGCAAAATCAAAATAACAAACTGATTACAAAACAAATAGATCTTCATACACAAAATCCTAGTTTGTTCTAAAACATGGAGACAAAAGCTGTTTAACAACACCACAAGATGATAACTATGTTTGAGTGTGTCTAGAAAGCAAATCAGGACAAACGGGTCATCAAACAGGTACCATGTTGATCTTACTAAAACAATGTTATATAGAAAACTGTACCTTGGATCACACTAGAAAGACCTTTTATCCAGTTCAGGCACCACTAATGTTAGATTTAGATAGCGTGTTATGGTCACCACATCACATATATGTAAGATACCATTTGATAAGCAATTTACAATCAAATAAAAAATGATTAGTTTGTTGGCTCGCAGCCTGTACCCAGACAACAAAGCAGCAAGAAGCTAATATAGCCAAGGTACAAACCCCAACTCAAATTTGATTGAAGCCTCCATTGCAAGTCACTTTTAGATAACCATTGCTTCTATAAATTCCTACAGCAAGCAACAAAGTCCTAATAAGCTCTAGTGGCAACAAAAGGGCTGAGACAATAAGATATGTCAATTGACTTCTCGTTATGCATCTCTACAAGGAAGCTGCTTGTATACTGCAAATATCTATTTCGCAATATAACCGATACAAGTTTACATCAAGCAGAGCAAGTTCGTCACATCGAGTGATGTACATTTTGACTTCCTCATGCGCCACATGTAACTTTGTTTCACCTGGTTTCAGCTAAAATACAAGCTCATAAGATTTGCATGTTCGGCTAAGATTAGAGCAAAAAGTTCAGCATCAGCTATGTCACTGCTACTAAACCTTCTTGCAGGCCTGCTCCCTATAATAACCATTGCATTTGCATAGCACAGCGTCCATCAGCTCGCTCAAGTTCTATTTGTACTGCTCGGGGAGCCGATAACCTATAATGACTTTCTTATTTGCAAACATCTTGCCGGTCTTTGGCATAATATGCCAATGCATTGTCAAGTGGAAATCCTTGCCTTTTAGATTGCTTCACTGTATCCAATTAAAAAGGGGACAAGAATGCAATTTTAGAAGAATACTGTGTAGCAGTACAAAATAATTATTGGATAAATGATTGCAACCTACAGCAAATATGCAATGATCAAAGAACAAAGCATGGCATAGTTCTCCGACAATGAAAAGGGAGAAATTTTGTCATCAACTTGAAGATTGGATGTACATTACACGAGCAACATTAAAGCAGTTAAGGGATGGCAGAAGTGGCCACCAGAAGCTGATGGTTTGGTTCGAATGGATGATGTGTGCTCAGGACGAATCATTGTACTCTATCTCAAACATCACAGAGTCTACGTAGTTCAGAATTTTTATTAAGTAAAAAACATTGATAACCATGTAAATATATAAAATGATTCATGTGGTGCTGGACCAATTGTAGTACCCTAATCTCAAACACCACACGCAGAAAAAGAAGAAAGACTTCATCCATTTAGATTTCAAAATAAACACATTATAATTATCAAGCAAAAAAGATTCATAGATCTACTCCAAGCACAAGTCCTTATAAAAATCTTTAAAACACGAAAAAAATAAACCACAGTGACAGTAATCGCATTTGATGAATTGCACTAAATTAACATGCAACCAAAGTAATGTGCTTGCCTGGTCAATAAACTTGTACTTACTGGTGGTATGGATCAAAAACTCGACGTGCTACTTTGCTAGTACAATTCCATTCCAAAGGGAAACCTATGATATAAACCCAATGTCATCATTACCATTATTTATAATTAGAAGATAGTGACAGCAGACACTGGGAAACAACTCAACAGCTAATAGAACAAATTAATACTAATGGCTCAAATAGGTTAAAATAATATGTCTTCCACTAAGTCATACTAAGTTGTACAGGGTTCAGGAGCATCCCTTACTGTTTCTCGTTAAAAAAGATGTATAGGGTTCAAAAATTCAGAAGGAAATGACAAATCAATTATGCAGGCGAAAGGTAGACAAGCAGAATAGGTTAAACTGGGTTCCTTAGTTTATTTCACTCAGGATAGTGATCACATTACAACAATATTTAATGAAACAATATTTACTGAGTACAAAAAAGTGCAACGTATGGAAACTGAAAAAAGAACAGATTATTTGCCGAAGTTACATTAAAGCAGATTCAATAAAAAGAAACCAACTATTATTCGTTAAGAGTATGAATGACCTTATTTGTACTAAACGGATGAAATGTTGTGGTGGGACAAAGGCATGCTCCATATTAACAAGTGCAACCACCATCTTTTTTGCATTATTTTTAAAAGTATACAATGCATTAGATGCAATTGCAATGACCTTGAGAAAAGAAACGGTAGAATTTGTGCTTAGAAATCGGGTTGACTATGATTGTACAATCCACACACACAAGTAAAAGGGGAAGTAGATTGTGGTATAGAATACAGTGGCACCTCCCGTTTGAATGGAGGATATCTTCCAAGTCCTAGCATAACATTTGCAGAAGCATTTACTATGTCTAACAATACATGGTGTACCTAGTGTATTGAAAAAAAATTATTGATGATTTGATGCATCAGAAGCTACATAGACAGTGTCTACCAATACACAGAATACCTAGTGTCATGACAAAAATAATAATTAATGAACTACATAGATAGTTACATGTTTGTGTAGGTGCAATAGTTTACAGACAAATTGAATATTAGCAGACTTCTATATTTTACCATGCTTGTTTTATTTCACAATCTCTTCATCATCCAAACTATCGTTGCACCCAACCGAGCTCCGCTATATAATGTTTACTCAGATAGTATTTATTGTAACCAAAGAATGAGTTATGCAAGATTGCATACAAAATAATTGCATTTATATGTGGATACAAAGATGAGAGGCTAAAAAATAATACTTGACAAGGAATATTTTTCACAAATTCTAGTGTAGAAACAACATTGAAGAAGAGCTTCGCAACAATAGTGCTCCTGACAAACAGAAAAGACATTATAAGAAGTAGCTAGCAAGCACCAAGATCCCATAATGAATATGAAATATGAGTTATCTTAGGAGATTTTGGAATGAATTGATGAAAGGCTTTGCAAACCACGGTTGCTTCTTGATATGAAGCATTGTCAAGTTGATAAAAGTTGCAATATCACTGAATACATCAAGTTATGAGGTCAATAAATGTTGATGAAGTAACTAACCCTCTATCGGTTGAATGACAAATACGATAAATGTTTTGGGTCCTCAAAATAAACTGTAAGGTATTTGTAAGTTCCATACCAATTAAATCAGGATGTGTATTTAAAAAGATTGATCTGTAAAGTAACCCTCATTATTACAGCAATCTGTAATGAAGGTAATAATCAATTGTCCTTCACAAATATCCTATGTCAAGATCATGGCTATGAAATAACATAAAGCATTGCAAAGGATGCAAAATGGTTCATTGAAAAAGCATAAGAATCTGGTTTTGGGAGGATTTGACCGCATCAAGAGCATTTATCTGAAATTTTATCAAAATGAGCTATATAGCAAAAACAGTAATGACTTTGATACTTTCACTTCAAGATAAGGGAATTCATAAGGTGATATTTTTCAAAAGAATCAAATACTGAAGCTCTGGATAAAGCTATAAAAGAGGCTACAGAATCCTTTTGTTGTTTGTTTGCTCTGGTCCTATTTCTGTTCTTGTAGGCTAACTGGAAATAGACGCATTAATTTGTCTATAAATGCTTGCGGTCATTGTTTTGTTTTTGTGGGTACAGTGTTAGGCATCAGGGTGACTATGGCTTCATAAAACTCAATGTGCTAAATGGATTTACAAACAAAACACTAAATCCTTTTTATGGCCTATGCACAATGGTACATGGTCATCATCACTAATAGATGTAGATAGAATATCAGACATCCCTCCCTCTCTACTTGCCCCTGCAACTACAAGAAGGAAAATTTTTAGGTGCAGATATACAGTGCATGAGTAGAGGGCTACACTTGCAGTTCCATAGACACCAACTAATTGAAACCATGCCCCATTAATATGTAGTCGTGTGAAGCATGTGCAATGATCCCCCAACATTAAAGGAGAGTACAGTCTAAACTGGATCCAAAAATCAGAAATAGAATGCATACCACTGTGAACCTCTAGGCTCAAGGACCAGAAATCAAAATGAAGGCAATGTCAATCAAGATTGGCTAATGTCATTCAAACAGATGAAGTCATCTGCAATGAAAATAAGTTGTACAACATATTTCTGTGGAAGGTAACATTCGATACTCATTTGTAGTTTTCTATTTCAAACAATTTCAATTTATCAGAATGCTACTTTAGTTGCCAGATGCCCCATCTGATACATCTTTTGCAACCAAAATTCAACTTAAAAATAGAACAATAGAATGGTAGCTATTCTGTAATGGCTACGTTGTTTATATGCATTACAGCTTCCAATTATTCATAATTATAGATTAAATCGAAAGAAGTAACCGAGGAAAAAAATTAGCACAACCTCTTGTAATTGGTGCTTGCTGCAATTTCCGTCCACATTCCTTTCTTCACTCAAAATTTCAGAAGTTCTGGAGTATGAAAATTTAAGAAGCATATCAGCAATCTGAGAAGTTCTGTGCTAAATTACTTATCTATACTACAAAAATGATATACTTGACACAATACCACAATATACTAACTGTGTGTAATCATGATAATAGCACTCCAACGTTGCAATGGAACATGAAATCTTTCGAAGGAAAAGGCCACAAACTTGATAGCATAGCTATTTCATTTATTAGCATTTGGTATCATTGAAAGTTCTACTATATAAATATATAGCATATTAGTATATCACTTTCCATTAATTGATATGACTATAAACAATAAGTACTTTTTGAACACCCAAAAAGCTACCAATTTTAGACATTTATGTTTCTACAACACTGTAAGAACTTTTCACTAAACAAAGTTAGCACAGGAAGAAATGGAAACAGAAGAATGTTCGACAAACAAATAGATTCTAACCTCGTTAAATCCTTTCATAGTGCTTACAAAAATATGGTACAACAAAATAGTAAAATTAATTTAGCCAGCATTAGTTAAAGTCTTGCAAGCAGTGCAAAAGGTAACAATCATGACCTTACAATTAGCAAAAGAGCTAGCTTTAATCATACAGGTATCCAATCAATAGAGAGCAAGGCGCAATTAATCTATGTTAGCTGCTACAAGAGTTTTTTCTTGGCTCACTTTTACCATCCCACAGAAAATGCCAAGTTTTAAACATTATGCTTGTCTGTTTTTAGACCATATGACCTACATATACACTCAAAAGGCAAGAAAGAAAGAAAGAAAGAACAGATACACAAACATGAAGAAACAGTCAACATCAACCATTCATCAAAATGATTGCTCTGATTACAAATGACCTAGGAGAACACCTGGAGAGTGAAATTACCAAGCAAAAGAAATAATACTGGTAGTAAGCTGGCCATTCCAATTAGTATTAACCTTTAATTCCTGAAATCAATACTAACCTGAGTGAGGGTTGATGTGAATAATTAAAAAATGCAAGTCGCCCAACCAATTACCTAGGAGAAAACCTGGAGCCTTCCAAACAACAAGAACAAATAAGATGGCAATCTAGCCCTGGAACGTCCAAATGAAGGACAACTAAAATAAGGCTACCCTCCTCCACATGTTCTTGCAAAATTAGTTTCTATCATGATTTTCTTGCTGGGAGGATAATGAACAGTGTAGAATTAGCATGGAAAAAAATTAAAGAATTGGGCCAGAAACAAGTGTTGAAGACGGTTTGAGCATTGAGGTCTCACCATGTTCAACCAGTGGCCATGGACATTGAGGTTGATGACATGGTAACCTGTGCGGTGGTCGTTTTGGTGCAACGCCTTCTTCTTGTGCTCCGTTGAGGTGCTGCTATTGTAGTCCTCCTCGAGCACCTTTCGCACCCTGTTGGCGACAACCTGGTGCATGTGGTGTATAAGGAATAGAAGTGGAAGGAGTGCTGGAAGACGTTCTGCTGCGTGGTGTACCTATTGTAATGCTGCATGACGCAACCGCCCAAGATCGGTCTGCAACCACCACGGATTGAAATGGCGCGGTTTGAATGGCACGAGCTGTGCAGTCAACCACGGTAGTTGGCGGTCGACGTCAATGGGGATCGTGCCTCTCGCGCTGATTCGGACTCCTCGGTGGGGTGGTGCGCCGGACGAAGGACTAAACGGAGGAGGAGAAGGTGTAGTGGACGGACTAGCAGAGTAGCGGTGGGGAGAAGAGCAGCGCCGATGGTAGTATGGCAAGGAGCGATGGTCCATCGGGGCAGAGTGATTCTGAAGGTGGCAATTTGAGGGAGGGAGTGATTCCAGTGGGGTGGTGCGAGGGATGAGAAGGGTAGCGATGGGGAGAGGACCAGTGATGGCAGCGAAGGTAGGGGTGAAGCAGCAACCCATCATGGGGGTGATGAGCAGTGGGGGGGCGCCGGTGGTAGGGGCGAGAAGGCACAGGGCGGGATCAGGGACCGAAGAGGATGAGAGCAGAGGATGGCTGGGGTGACAAGCGGCGAGGGGTGGCGCTAGAGATACATGAGGAGCGTCATTGGTGGTAGGGGTTGGACGGCCTGGAGCAAGATCGGGAACGAAGAGGATGTGAGTGCTGGTGAAAGGTGCAGGGGAGCTGGTTTTTCCATTTCTGGTTTTTGTGTACATTTCGGGTCTGGGTTTTTCAAAGAAGCTGGTTTTTTAGGTGGTGGGATGAAAACTAGGTCAGATGATGCGAGGACTAAAGTCCTTTTATTAATTTGTTTTGGGAGGATTTGACCACATCAAGAGCATTTATTTGAAATTTTATCAAAATGAGCTAGATAGCAGAAGCGGTAATGACTTTGATACTTTCACTTCAAGATAAGGGAATTCATAAGGTGATATTTTTCAAAAAAAAATCAAATACCGAAACTCAGGACAAAGCTATAAAAGAGGCTACAGAATGTTTTTGTTGTTTGTTTGCTCTAGTCCTATTTCTGTTCTTGTAGGCTAACTGGAAATACATGCATTGATTCGTCTATAAATGCCTGTGATCAGTGTTTTGTTTGTAGGTACAGTGGTAGGCATCAGGGTGATTACGGCTTCATAAAACTCAATGTGCTAAAAGGATTTAAAAACAAAACACTAAATCCTTTTTATAGCTTATGCACAGAGGAACATGGTCATCATCACTAATAGCTGTTGATAGAATATCAGACATCCTCCCTCCCTACTTGCCCCAGCAACTACAAGAAGGAAATTTTTTTAGGTGCGGATATACAACGCATGAGTAGAAACTTTTCAAACCAATACTTTTTGAATTTAAAGTTTTCGAAGCTAAAACTTTTCTATTTGAATTTTTTTGAGTTGAAATGTTTTGAGTTTAAAATTTTAATTTGAAAATTTTCAAGTTGGAAATCTCCGGTTTGAATTTTTTTAATTTAAAATTTTTTGAGTTGAATTTGAAATCAAAATTCTTCAAACCATAAGTTCTTTTAATCAAAACATTTCAAATTGAAAGTATTTGAATTGAAAGTTTTCGAGTTGAAAGTTTTCGAGTTGAAATTTTTGATTTGAAAGTTTCGAGTTGAAACTTTCTAATTTGAAATTTTTTTGGTTAAAACTTTCCTAGTTTAAACTTTCTAATTTGAAATTTTTTTATTTGAATTTTTTTTTAGTTGAATTTTTTTCGCATATATTCAAGTAGTCACCTCGTAGTCATAGAAAAATTTGATAATAAATCAAATAGCTACAATTAAGTAAGTAATGACTCGATAAAATTGCTAAATTGAGTACCTCACCAAAAGAAAAGTTGTACCAAATTAATAATTTTAATTCAAGTGGGCAGCACCTCTTTATTTTATTTTTAGCAATTCAGAAAAGGTTAGATGCCACAAAATGTGTGAAAATCTATCGGCCACCTAAAATATGGTATTTTTGGTAAATTCTGAAATCTTGTTAAGTTGCATAAAATTAAGTGACACTAAAACTTAAAATAAAGAGAGTGAAATCACCCTCATTTAAAATATGCCACATTAAAAATGTAGTAAATTCATAAATCTTAATTTTGCAGTGAGAAATCTGTTAGCACGACTATCAACCCGTTAAGTGAAGGTTGGACGCTTTAAAAACACATCATAATTTAATTGCTCTTGAATTTTAGTACTCCATAATTCTAGGAATTGAATTGAACTCATCAAGAGACTACCTTCAGACTCCTGGTGAGGCCGAGTATTACAATTCTTATTCGGGCAAGTTTCTTTTGATCATATTTATCAAATTTTCAACTGAATTTAGAGTTACATTCTATCATCAATGCATGAGAAAAGTATACTGCAATTGAGAACCCTAATTCTGTTGTGGATGAAAAGATGGTTAGAAAAATTATTCATTGAGGAAATAAGTGGATAATGAGTATGTAATAGATAACTAGGGTGGCAAGACCAGTATTGACCTCGTGAGGCATATTGGTAAGACCAATGTTAGAAGGATGGATATGTATAACCTATTGTGGTAGAAGTTGGTTAAGATCAAGGGAAACTGGTAAGACTAGTAAGGTCTGTTGCGGTAAAACCAGTAAGACCAAGGAAAACTGGTAAGACTGGTAAAGCCCATTGCGGTAAAACCAGTAAGGCCAAGGGAAGCTGGTAAGACTGGTAAGGCTGTTGAGGCAAAACCAGTGGAAGCTAAGTGGTATGAAACCTGTACAGGGTTGGAATCATGAATGTGTGCCTCTCTTCTGGAATGGAGATTATGGAAGCTAGTATGTCTCATATGCAAGTGTTAATAATATTTCTCTCGAAAAGCTGCACTTTGTTGGCACATGACTACCGATTGTTAGTGAAATTTTGGTCAATTTTTGTAGAGAGGAATATGTGATGATTGAATAGCTAATTTTGTTTCTGGTCTAAACTCTCCTATGTGGAATGCAGATGGATGGCCCAATAATTGAGATGAACCATGTTTCTTGCTATGATATGATTGATCACCTCTGTGAGTACATTGGGAAGCAACTCATCAGCCTGCAGAAACAGAAGTTGCTCCGATCGATTTAGCTCACATTTTGTTTTGCTTGCCTATTTCTGCTGTCAACGACACTCAATCATTGCAACATTGAAGCAGTCTACCTAATACCACAAGTTTGCCAATGGCTTAACAGAGTTATGCACCCCAAGTCTTTAGTGGAACCCAGTGGACTGCATTTGTTAAGGAATCAAATAAGCAGGACAGCAGCATTCATACTATATATTCATATGATCCCTTTGATGGTTTAGTTTAGCGTTAGCAAAGGTCTCTTTTTTTTTGGTCCGAACTTCATTAATGAGTATACCCAATTAACCATTGTTGGTATCTTAAAGAGTTCAAACTAAAAGGAATTTCAATTATGTTGATGGTATAATCGATGGCGATATTTGTGTTATTTTCTATCAATAGGGATTGCCCCCAGGAAGTCGGGGAAGTTGTGCCAACTCTAATTTTGTATGCCTTTCGCTTTCCAGATTTACCTGAACTGTGTGACCTTAGGCACATATTCGCAGAGAGACAAGGGTATTTTCTTGAACCTTTTGTTAGCCTTGTGCAAAATGGCAAAGATTTATCGTCATTGACTTGCTTCATAGTGTTCTACTTAGTTCTACTTCAAGTGCAAATGGACATATTTCTACATTTTCTACCTGTTCTACTGCCTATTCATCTATTGCTTTGTCTGTCTAATGTAGGGTGGATGGCCTTATGGATGTTTTTGTATGAAGGATCGTTGGCGCTAAATACCCCTGAACAAACTAATCGACACTAGACAGCGGAAGAAATAATTGAAACAACACTAAACCAAGCGACTAAACCAAGAGAATCAATCACAGTAAATTAAACTGAAATTCATACTTTTGCATTAAACCAATCAACGTGTCAAAGCATAAACTTCATCACATAAAATTCAATCTAAAATTTATACCCTCATGCACCTGCTCGTTGTTGCTCCAGTGCACTGTCGTGCCGCTCGCCCGCACTCTACCGCTCGCCCGCACGCTGCGGAGCGCCCCTGCTGCCGAGCGAACGCTGCACGCTCCAGAACACGCCGGAGTTCCTGCCGTGGCCTTCCTCTTGGCCAATCAGAACAGCGCCTCCTTTACGCCTGTGCCGCTTCTGCCGATCTCTTCGTATGTTTTTCCGGTACACCAATTGCACCGCCGACGCTGCTTTTCTCCTGATCGCTACGATCTTCTCTGTCGTTTTTCTTCAGATCGCTTTTCACCGTCCTTTTTCTTTAGGTGAAGACCTGCTTTTCCTTTCTAGTCGCACACATTGGAAACTCTCTTTTCTCTTCTAGTCGCACACATCCTCGACAATGCGCCGCCGTCTCTCATGGCCTCTTCGAAACCTTCGTGTATATATATCGATGATGCGCCGCCTCAGCCAACAACCCGATCAGCAAACCCTCACGTACACTTTCCAAACACGTCCTGCACGCATATACATAATACATGGGCCTTGGGCCTCCTCTAGAAGATGACGTGCAAGCACAAACCGAATTCTGTCTTCAGCCGAAGGATGTGCATGCATGAACTAAATTTTGTCAACAGCAAGTGTATGCATGTGCATCCTTAATCAACTTCTACCAATTGCTTTTCCCTGCACAACACACACTTCTTTCTCCACAAATAGATTAAGCATTATAAATTTTCTAAACCATCACAAATATTAATATCATATTTCTCTCTTGTTGTCAAATCAACTCAGCACAAAAACTAGAAATTAACAATCTCCCCCTTGATGAGTGATTTGACAACAATAATGATTTTAAAATGCTCCCCTTAACAAAAGCTCTCCCTCTCAACCAATGACCAAATCGTGCAAACACTATCTCTCTCCCTGAACGAATGCAACTCATACTATCTCTCCCCCTAAACAAATGCATCTCATACTATCTCTCCCCCTTTGTCAAAACACACATCAAGGATAGCACTAGAATGAAAATGAATATATGTCATGAAATGCAAACCTAACAAGCATTGAAAATTATTCAAGATGAACACAAATATTATAGCAACTCATATCCACACTCCAAGATCCAGGAACTGCCCCATAATTAAGTAGAAACCACCGGTTTTGAGTAAGATGGTTATAAGATTACAATAAACTCATGGACAGAAGAATAAGTACACTCGGGCAGAATATTTAATATATATAAAAAATATCCCATGTGTTAAAGATACTAGATTTGAGCACATATAACATATCAGACTCACAATTATCTGTCCAAAGCTGCTATTTTCAATTACTTCCTTCTTTATTTTTCTTTTTGATAAATAAATCTCACAAACCCTGTTTTTTAACAGGTATGGCAAGGTTGAGCTTGCATCTTTTTCCTATATGGCAAATATTTTTATTGCATCTTGTCATGTGCAGGTATGGCGAGGTTGACCTCACATCTTTTTCTAATTTAGCAAGTAACATTACACAGTCAATCTTGCATCTTTCGCCCTGCATTTTTTATAAGCAATCCCAAGGACTCATCATGATCATCTAGCTTTAACACAAATGGCTCAAAAATAGTACTCAAAAACACATTAGGAATTTTGATTTCGAAAAATAGCCCGTGTGACAAATTTATTCAATCCAGTAGAAAACTGTAAGGTCATAAACATCCCACTCTCTACTAGTAATAAAACAACTCAACTAACTTGTATTTGTCATGGAAAATTTTCATGTAAAAATTTACTGCTATAGAGATATGTATTCAACAAGTATAATAAACAATGCTTGTACTATATGATATGCAAGACTATTCTACATGACATTGTTGGAGTGCATTTTTTAACAAGTTTTTAGGAACCCAAATAGTTTTAACTCCGTTTACATGAGAAAATCTTTTCAACTGATTGCTATCAAATGAAGGGTCACAAGACATCAATTTTCTTTGGTTCACAATTCTATTCATTCCAAAATGAGCATTGTTATGTTGCTGAATTTTGTTTCATTTGAGTTATATCCATGATTACGAAAAGCATAACAATTTCTAGCATAATGACCAAATTTACCACAATTGTAGTAATTCACATGATGAAAAGTATCCCAATATTTTGGACCAACATTAGCATAACAATTTACTTTCATGTGTCCAAATTTGCCACACCCAAAACATCTCATAAGTTTCTTTTCAGTCATCACATTATCAGAAGGACACAAAAGAACAGATTTTTCATTAACCACAGGTTTATGAACATTGTTATCCTTTTTATAACCAACACCTTGTTTCATGAATGAGCATTTTGAAGTATCAAGAATCATGTTCAAATTTTTCTCACCATTTGTCATCTTTTCCAAAGTAGCTTTCAAGTAATTATTACATTGGGCTAGATCAGGGCATCGAGTACAAAGATATGCATAAGGACGTTTCTCTAGTTCAATTAATTTCTTCCTAAGCTCAACAAGATTCTCACACCCAAATTCTTTTGTTAAAACAGATACTTGTTTCTCCAAATTTAATGAATCAGTTGAATTCTTTAAAGAAACTATCTCTTTTTCTAACACAATGCACTTATCACATGAAGAGGAACAAGATTTCAGCATGGCATTTTCACTTTTATAAAATTCACAAGCATCACAAGTAGCACTCTCAAGATTAGCAATTTTTCTTTTTAATTTGGCACATGAATCACAATTTTCACTACTTTTATTAGCCAAAAGATTAAGTTTTTCATTTTCCAGCTTCAATTTTTTACATTTATTTATCAAGGCATCACGAATCTTTTCTTGTAATTTAAAAGCTTCGAGTTTGAATCGTTTACCTCATCCTCATCTTCATCATCAAGATCTTCACTTTACGATGTTCCAAGACAAACGTCCCTCCCAACAAGGCAAATATCGCTATATCATCATCCTCTCCAAGTGTCGCCAAAGGATCATTGTCATCCTCCTCCTCGAAAGATCAAGCTCCTCCACCATGTTCAAGAATGCTTTACAAGTGACTTCTTTATCTTGGAACACGAAAATTTTTCTTTCGAAAAGGACTAGAATTCTTGTTAGCAAGTTTGGGATAATCACTCTTATAATGACCAAATTAGTTTGCAATTGAAGCATTTTATGAGATCACTTTTACTTTTGCCAAACTTGGTTTTCAAAACATTAGAAACCTTTTAGAAAGACTAGCAAGCGCATCAAAATCCATATCATCAATATCAATATCCTTTTGTTTATTTTTCTCATGATGGCAAGAGCAATAGGAACATCATGAGTATTATGATTAATTTAGTGAGACCCATCTCATATATCTTTAAAGAACCAAGCAAAGCATCTAATTTCAATGTACTCAAGTCCTTACATTCAGTTATTGCAGTTACTTTAAAATGCCACACCCTTTGGTCTAAAGATCTAAGCAACTTTCTACACTGATCTTCCTGAGAGAGCACCTTTCCAAGGGATGTAAGTTTGTTAACCAATTCATTAAAGCAGCGACAAAATCATTAATGGTTTCCCAGTTTTCATAGCAAACAATTCATACTCACGAGTAAACAATTCAATCTTAGCATTTTTAACATCATTAGTGCCCTCATGAGTAATTTTCAAAGATTCCCAAATTTCATAAGCAGTTTTCAGACTAGAGATCTTATTAAATTCATCCTTAGACAAAGCACCATAAAAATAACTCATTGCTTTTTGATTCAATGTGTGAAGATCTTTTTGTTCCTTGTTGATAATATTCTCAGGTTTAACATAGTTAGTTTCTACACTTTCCCACCATTCCTAGCTCTGAGAGTGTAAAAGATTGCATCGCACTTTCCAATAAGGGTAATCATCACCATTAAAAACAGGAGGTTTAGTCATAGAGAAAGTGCTAAACTGCGCCATAGCTCCTAATCGCAAGATTAAACTGAGCTAACCTGGCTCTGATACCAATTGAAGGATCGTTGGCGCTAAATACCCCTGAACAAACTAATCGACACTAGACAGCGGAAGAAATAATTGAAACAACACTAAACCAAGCGACTAAACCAAGAGAATCAATCACAGTAAATTAAACTGAAATTCATACTTTTGCATTAAACCAATCAACGTGTCAAAGCATAAACTTCATCACATAAAATTCAATCTAAAATTTATACCCTCATGCACCTGCTCGTTGTTGCTCCAGTGCCTTTGTCGTGCTTTCGCCGCACTCTAGCTCGCACTTGCGCTGAGCGCTTTCTTGCCAGCGAGCAGCTGCGCTCCACGCCGGAGTTCCTGCCGTGGCTTTCCTCTTGGCCAATCAGAACAGCGCCTCCTTTACGCCTGTGCCGCTTCTGCCGATCTCTTCGTATGTTTTTCCGGTACACCAATTGCACCGCCGACGCTGCTTTTCTCCTGATCGCTACGATCTTCTCTGTCGTTTTTCTTCAGATCGCTTTTCACCGTCCTTTTTCTCTAGGTGAAGACACCTTTTCCTTTCTAGTCGCACACATTGGAAACTCTCTTTTCTCTTCTAGTCGCACACATCTCGACAATGCGCCAGTCTCTCATGGCCTCTTCTGGAAACCTTCGTGTATATATCCGATGATGCGCCGCCTCGATAACAACCCGATCACAAACCCTCACGTACACTTTCCAAACACGTCACCTTGCGCATATACATAATACATGGGCCTTGGGCCTCCTCTAGAAGATGACGTGCAAGCACAAACCGAATTCTGTCTTCAGCCGAAGGATGTGCATGCATGAACTAAATTTTGTCAACAGCAAGTGTATGCATGTGCATCCTTAATCAACTTCTACCAATTGCTTTTCCCTGCACAACACACACTTCTTTCTCCACAAATAGATTAAGCATTATAAATTTTCTAAACCATCACAAATATTAATATCATATTTCTCTCTTGTTGTCAAATCAACTCAGCACAAAAACTAGAAATTAACAATCTCCCCCTTGATGAGTGATTTGACAACAATAATGATTTTCTGAAATGCTCCCCCTTAACAAAAGCTCTCCCTCTCAACCAATGACCAAATCGTGCAAACACTATCTCTCTCCCTGAACGAATGCAACTCATACTATCTCTCCCCCTAAACAAATGCATCTCATACTATCTCTCCCCCTTTGTCAAAACACACATCAAGGATAGCACTAGAATGAAAATGAATATATGTCATGAAATGCAAACCTAACAAGCATTGAAAATTATTCAAGATGAACACAAATATTATAGCAACTCATATCCACACTCCAAGATCCAGGAACTGCCCCATAATTAAGTAGAAACCACCGGTTTTGAGTAAGATGGTTATAAGATTACAATAAACTCATGGACAGAAGAATAAGTACACTCGGGCAGAATATTTAATATATATAAAAAATATCCCATGTGTTAAAGATACTAGATTTGAGCACATATAACATATCAGACTCACAATTATCTGTCCAAAGTGCTATTTTCAATTACTTCCTTCTTTATTTTTCTTTTTGATAAATAAATCTCACAAACCCTGTTTTTAACGGTATGGCAAGGTTGAGCTTGCATCTTTTCCTATATGGCAAATATTTTTATTGCATCTTGTCATGTGCGGTATGGCGAGGTTGACCTCACATCTTTTTCTAATTTAGCAAGTAACATTACACAGTCAATCTTGCATCTTTCGCCCTGCATTTTTTATAAGCAATCCCAAGGACTCATCATGATCATCTAGCTTTAACACAAATGGCTCAAAAATAGTACTCAAAAACACATTAGGAATTTTGATTTCGAAAAATAGCCCGTGTGACAAATTTATTCAATCCAGTAGAAAACTGTAAGGTCATAAACATCCCACTCTCTACTAGTAATAAAACAACTCAACTAACTTGTATTTGTCATGGAAAATTTTCATGTAAAAATTTACTGCTATAGAGATATGTATTCAACAAGTATAATAAACAATGCTTGTACTATATGATATGCAAGACTATTCTACATGACATTGTTGGAGTGCATTTTTTAACAAGTTTTTAGGAACCCAAATAGTTTTAACTCCGTTTACATGAGAAAATCTTTTCAACTGATTGCTATCAAATGAAGGGTCACAAGACATCAATTTTCTTTGGTTCACAATTCTATTCATTCCAAAATGAGCATTGTTATGTTGCTGAAATTTTGTTTCATTTGAGTTATATCCATGATTACGAAAAGCATAACAATTTCTAGCATAATGACCAAATTTACCACAATTGTAGTAATTCACATGATGAAAAGTATCCCAATATTTTGGACCAACATTAGCATAACAATTTACTTTCATGTGTCCAAATTTGCCACACCCAAAACATCTCATAAGTTTCTTTTCAGTCATCACATTATCAGAAGGACACAAAAGAACAGATTTTTCATTAACCACAGGTTTATGAACATTGTTATCCTTTTTATAACCAACACCTTGTTTCATGAATGAGCATTTTGAAGTATCAAGAATCATGTTCAAATTTTTCTCACCATTTGTCATCTTTTCCAAAGTAGCTTTCAAGTAATTATTCTGTTGGGCTAGATCAGGGCATCGAGTACAAAGATATGCATAAGGACGTTTCTCTAGTTCAATTAATTTCTTCCTAAGCTCAACAAGATTCTCACACCCAAATTCTTTTGTTAAAACAGATACTTGTTTCTCCAAATTTAATGAATCAGTTGAATTCTTTAAAGAAACTATCTCTTTTTCTAACACAATGCACTTATCACATGAAGAGGAACAAGATTTCAGCATGGCATTTTCACTTTTATAAAACTCACAAGCATCACAAGTAGCACTCTCAAGATTAGCAATTTTTCTTTTTAATTTGGCACATGAATCACAATTTTCACTACTTTTATTAGCCAAAAGATTAAGTTTTTCATTTTCCAGCTTCAATTTTTTACATTTATTTATCAAGGCATCACGAATCTTTTCTTGTAATTTAAAAGCTTCCAGAGTTTCAGAATCGTTTACCTCATCCTCATCTTCATCATCAGCATCTTCACTTTCTGATGTTCCAAGACAAACGTCCCTCCCAACAAGGCAAATATCTGCTATATCATCATCCTCTCCAAGTGTCGCCAAAGGATCATTGTCATCCTCCTCCTCTGAAAGATCAAGCTCCTCCACCATGTTCAAGAATGCTTTCTGAAGTGACTTCTTTATCTTGGAACCTGAAAATTTTTTCTTTCGAAAAGGACTAGAATTCTTGTTAGCAAGTTTGGGATAATCACTCTTATAATGACCAAATTCGTTGCAATTGAAGCATTTTATGAGATCACTTTTACTTTTGCCAAACTTGGTTTTCAAAACATTAGAAACCTTTTTAGAAAGACTAGCAAGCGCATCAAAATCCATATCATCAATATCAATATCCTTTTGTTTATTTTTCTCAACAGTGGCAAGAGCAATAGGAACATCATGAGTATTATGATTAATTTGACTGAGACCCATCTCATATATCTTTAAAGAACCAAGCAAAGCATCTAATTTCAATGTACTCAAGTCCTTACATTCAGTTATTGCAGTTACTTTAAAATGCCACACCCTTTGGTCTAAAGATCTAAGCAACTTTCTACACTGATCTTCCTGAGAGAGCACCTTTCCAAGGGATGTAAGTTTGTTAACCAATTCATTAAAACGAGCAGCAAAATCATTAATGGTTTCCCCAGTTTTCATAGCAAACAATTCATACTCACGAGTAAACAATTCAATCTTAGCATTTTTAACATCATTAGTGCCCTCATGAGTAATTTTCAAAGATTCCCAAATTTCATAAGCAGTTTTCAGACTAGAGATCTTATTAAATTCATCCTTAGACAAAGCACCATAAAAATAACTCATTGCTTTTTGATTCAATGTGTGAAGATCTTTTTGTTCCTTGTTGATAATATTCTCAGGTTTAACATATTTAGTTTCTACAATTTCCCACAATTCATAGCTCTGAGATTGTAAAAAAGATTGCATGCGCACTTTCCAATAAGGGTAATCATCACCATTAAAAACAGGAGGTTTAGTCATAGAGAAAGTGCTAAACTGCGCCATAGCTCCTAATCGCAAGATTAAACTGAGCTAACCTGGCTCTGATACCAATTGAAGGATCGTTGGCGCTAAATACCCCTGAACAAACTAATCGACACTAGACAGCGGAAGAAATAATTGAAACAACACTAAACCAAGCGACTAAACCAAGAGAATCAATCACAGTAAATTAAACTGAAATTCATACTTTTGCATTAAACCAATCAACGTGTCAAAGCATAAACTTCATCACATAAAATTCAATCTAAAATTTATACCCTCATGCACCTGCTCGTTGTTGCTCCGATGCCTTGTCGCCGCTCGCACTCTACCGCTCGCCGCATCTTTGCCGGAGCGCCGCCGAGCGAGCGCTGCGCTCGAACACGCCGGAGTTCTGGTAGGCCTTCCTCTTGGCCAATCAGAACAGCGCCTCCTTACGCTGTGCAACCTGTGATCTCTTCGTATGTTTTTCCGGTACACCAATTGCACCGCCGACGCTGCTTTTCTCCTGATCGCTACGATCTTCTCTGTCGTTTTTCTTCAGATCGCTTTTCACCGTCCTTTTTCTTTAGGTGAAGACCTGCTTTTCCTTTCTAGTCGCACACATTGGAAACTCTCTTTTCTCTTCTAGTCGCACACATCCTCGACAATGCGCCGCCGTCTCTCATGGCCTCTTACTGGAAACCTTCGTGTATATATATACTGATGATGCGCCGCCTCAGCCAACAACCCGATCAGCAAACCCTCACGTACACTTTCCAAACACGTCCTGCACGCATATACATAATACATGGGCCTTGGGCCTCCTCTAGAAGATGACGTGCAAGCACAAACCGAATTCTGTCTTCAGCCGAAGGATGTGCATGCATGAACTAAATTTTGTCAACAGCAAGTGTATGCATGTGCATCCTTAATCAACTTCTACCAATTGCTTTTCCCTGCACAACACACACTTCTTTCTCCACAAATAGATTAAGCATTATAAATTTTCTAAACCATCACAAATATTAATATCATATTTCTCTCTTGTTGTCAAATCAACTCAGCACAAAAACTAGAAATTATCAATCAACTTGCATCCATACTAATTATCTCTACTATTCTAAAGCAGCAGTTGGTGGCAGTGGTGAGTTCTTCCCACGTCATTAATTGCTGCTTAATTGCCCTGCTTAATTGCCCTACGCAAGAAACGAAGCGTTGCTTTAATTAGCTTGACTTTACAAGAAACGAAGCGTTAAATATAGATGTTTGATCTTGTGAAATAAATTTTTATTATTTTTTAATCTTTATTTTTCGTTATTAATTTTGTTTTTCGCAGCAACGCACGGGCATGTAACTAGTAATTTAACAAACACAATAAAAGAAGCACAACGCCTGCACCGACTTTATATGCACTGTAACCTCCTAATCCTCTCATCTTTGTGCTTAGTACTTACTAGTGAGAGTTGCGCGCTCCGCCGCGCCGTGCGAAATTTGATCCAAGTTTTTATCTCTAAAAAAAGGCAGGAATATCCGAGCGTTTTTTTAAAAAAAAAGCTATAGACGCCGAGTTTAACACCCTATGCGGTCAACGGGCAATAATACATGTCTTAAAAACTATTAGAGATCGAGACGCAAAAGAAATTTTAGATGCCGAGCTTAACACCCTATGCGCTTATTTTCCCGTGAAAAATGAGGGAAAACGGGAAAAAAACGGAGAAACAACGGACGAAAAACGAACTTCCATTTTTTTGGGGGGAAACGGCCAACGCAAACATTTTTCCCATGCTCCGGAGAAAAAACAGATCACAAATTTTTTTTTCGGGCAAAATGGAGAAAGGAAACGGTCTCCCATTTTTTTGGGGAAATAGCCACCGAAAACATTTTCCCCATGCTCCGGAGGAAAAACGGATCACGAAAATATTTTTTCCGGGCAAAACGGAGAAAGGAAACGGTTTTTCATTTTTTTTTAGAAAAACGGCCAACGAAAACATTTTTCCCATGCTCCGGAGAAAAAATGGATCATGAATTTTTTTTTCCGGGCAAAACGGAGAAAGGAAACGGTCTCCCAGTTTTTTTGGGGGAAATTGCCACCGAAAACATTTCCCCCATGCTCCGGAGGAAAAACGGATCACGAAAATATTTTTCCCGGGCAAAACGAAGAATTTTTTGAGAAAATGGCCATCGAAAATATTTTTCACATGCTCTGGAGAAAAAACGGACCACGAAAATATTTTTTTCGGACAAAACGGAGAAAGGACCCGAACGTAAAGCGCAAGGACCTATTTGTTATAATTTTGGACCTATTCGCTATTTTGAAAAATTAGGAAAGAGCTCGCTCGCGATTCGTACTTACCGGGAGGTCCTCCCTGTAAAACGGCAAACCAGGGACCTAAACGCGAACCGGGGAAAATATTCTTCTCTCACATAAAATCGCGCAGAGACCCGTTCACAATTTCGAAGAAACGGAGGGTTTTTTTGCAAAAAAAGGGATGGACACCTGGCTAGCACGGTTGAGCTCCAATTCCACCGCAAGTAAGGGTGCTAATATAAGCATCCAACAGACACCTTACAGTCTATTGCCTCCCTTAGACCATGAGGCTCAGCGTAGCGCGCAATTCATACTAGTTAGAACCACCAGGGAGAAAAATTCCCATATTCGGCCGTATTAAATCACAGTGATATCAAACAAAACTAGCTTCAAATATGATGACTCGGTGCCTGAATAACTGAAACGTAGCGCGCAATTCATACTAGTTAGAACCACCAAGGGAGAAAAATTCCCATATTCAGCCGTATTAAATCACAGTGATATCAAACAAAACCAGCTTCAAATATGATGACTCGGTGCCTGAATAACTGAAGCAATGATAAATCGATTTAAAACAGGTGAAGAAATTGAGATGCTCTGCGAAAATAACATGAATCATAATTTACAGAGACAAAGGTTACAAAGTATAAGAAAGATACCACCAGCTAAGTGGCATCCATTGTCCTCCCATCACCTGTCGGCTCATTGAATAGCATGAAACACAAACAGTGAACTTGTACAATTTATCCTGGAGGAGTGTGTGTAGCTCAGGAGCATATTACATTATTCCTTTGTGCCACACAAATGGCAACACTGGCGTTGCTGTATACCCGTGAACATCTACAAACAAATAAGAGCCTCCATCACCAGCAGCCTCCTTCGAGAGATTCACCCCATAAATCATGCTGTTAGTAAGAAACATGGCCACCAATGACCAGGTAAGCAGAGCAAAAGGCCCACAAGGAAAACACTCCGTCATGCGAAAAGAACCGATGAAGGTTGCTTGAAGCTGGAACCATTTGCTTTATTCGAAAATGTGATCGCCCTGTCCTTTGAAACAGCACAGCCTAAAACTAACTCGGAAGAATTTGGCTGTTGATTGTTTTCACTGTGGTCAGGTCTGACCCAGATTTTGATTAGTCCCTCACGGCAAATGGTGAGGATCGACTCGTTGGTGAACACCAGACCAGACAGGGGATCCACATGTACTCGGTGGGCGACAAGGGGTGAGAGCTTCGGCACATCACGCATTCTCGGAGAAGGTTGAAGAACCCCTGTTGGAGGGCATGCGTTGTCCCAATGTGCAGAAGGGCTCCCACTGCTAAACGTTGGCGAACCACTGGTAGGATGACGTAGTGGAACAACAATCTCATCCATTGCCAGGTCCCACAGAAGCAGTTGGGTGTCCTGAGAGTACGTAACAGTGAAAATTAATGCCAGCAACAAACCATTTTGGAAAAGCAAACTGCCAAACGACTGGACAATTTATCTGTAGCTGTAACTAAGGACATATGCTCAAGAAATGGTACCAAATCACTGAGTTCCAAGCAAAACAACTTGATCTTCTAAACAAGAATATGACGGTAAAATAACCTTCAATAAGTATGTTCATCAACATGCAGAGAAAATATTAACATATCATACAGTGAGGAAAAAGCAGCATGAGAACAGTAATGGTTGAGAGAAATTAGCATGTCTTGCAACATAAGTAGTGTATCAGTTTAATGCACTGCAAGAAGCATAACAGTGGACAGCAGGAACATGACAACAGTTAATTAATCTAAGGTATCCCAACAATCCAGCAAGCATCGAAGAAAATGAGAAGAAAAGTATTTCCGGTACTCACTTTTATTTGTATTTGGAAGTTACAAAATTGGACAGACATGCATCAGTGTTGCTTGTTTATTATGACTAATACATGATTTCAATATGAAGTATATGCCATACAAGTTCAAACTATAAGTCCAGCTATATAAACTTCATTACCTGACCAACAGAACCAAAACGATACACGACATTTTCTCCTGTTCCATCAGAATTTGGTGGGGACCAATATGAATCAAAAGCAACTCCACTAACCTGTCAACAGAAAATTAGCTTTGTCCTCAGATTACAAGTTTTGACAGGAAACATCAAGAATTGACAAAGTTCAAGGCAAATAAAATGAATACCCAGGAATTATGCCCTTCACCCCATGCAACTATCTTTCTGTCGTCCATGCTCCATACCTGCACAAAATCATCTTCACCGCCTGTCAACAGATATTTGCCATCCGAGCTGTAGAAACAGACAATCAAATTAGTTTAGAAACTGACCCATACTCATTTATGTACCATACTCCATTGATCCACCCAAATAAAATCTCATAATTGACAAGCCCATAGAGAAGTTAGAAACAACTAGCAGATAAAAAAAAAGGGAGCAGAAAACTGATAAAATGGTATTGAGACACTTCAATGTATATAGCTCACTGCTTACTCAATGGACCAAATGCTACCTTAGCTTCAAAAGTAGGGACTTTTACAACGGTGCCAAGCAAAAAATAAATCACAGAAAGCAAACCATGTTAGAAACTAATGTTGCAAGACAAATTTTGTGTTACTAAATCAAACACACAGAAATAGACATTCTGACACTGTAAGCAATGTTATGCAAAACAAACATAAAACCTCCTATATGCAAAAATGGCCTATGGAAGATGGGCAGCCAACCAGCAAATTATTTGATGTTTCAATTGCAAAAAAAGTCAGCAACTCAGATTAGAAGCTGAGCAGCAGCAGACAACAGAATTGGTTGCTAAGCATAGGCAGAACAGGCATACGTAGCAAGTACCACTGTACCAGAACATATCCAATAATGCGATAGCAAACTTCTAATTGATATGCTAGTCGACACTATAGAAACTAGGTCAGTTTTGAGTACTAGTCAATCCATGCTGGTTTTAGAGTTCAAACTAAGGTTAACAAACAGAAACACATTTCAGGAAGACCTAAGCATAAAAAGTTTCAGAGTGAAATGCACAGATATGAGTTAGATAATAATTTACAGTGCAGCCAAATAGTAGAGAATATAAATCATAGAACTAACTGGGAAAAAACACAACAAACGCATATAAGTGGAGATAGAAGATATTAAGTCATTAAAAGCGTACATGCAATGTACAATTACCTCCAGGTGCAACACAAGAGCGCGCCATAATAACTTTTCCCACCAAATATTATTTGTTCCTTTGAAAAATCGAACACTCTCAAATAGCCTACATATGGTTCATTAGTGTTAGTTCGATAAGCAATAAAAAAGCGCTAGATTTAATGATAAGAAATGCTCTAGTCTTGGTCTAGGACAAAGCAAGTACCGTCTCGCCCAACAGTGGCCAAGTATGCCCCATCTGAAGAAAAGGATATAGCATTGATTGAAGCTGGACAAATATGCCATCTAGCAATTGGGTTGCTCTGTAATGTTATGGAGATAAATCCAAAGTTAAGCACGGTACCACATTTTTTAAGTCCAAATATGTTCAAGACCTTGATATAAACTCTCCTAACCAAAACTTATGCAGCAAGAATTATTTGGAAGATACTAAAAAAAGAATCATGGAACTTCTTCCCAAGATTCACTGTACATGACATACTAAGCTTGCTGCTGGCATATGCCAGTAAAGTTCTTGTCAAAAAAAGTAAATTCTAGTGATAAAAACCATAACACTATACACAGGTGGAGACCAGGACAAGTGCATAGTGTTGGAGTCAGCTAGCATGCTACCATTTTTTTTTTATCATTACTCCACAACCAAACTATGAAATGCAAGCATAAAGCAAAACTAGTACTTCTGGACTAATTTAACATGTCTAATATGTGTACTTAAGCATGCACGGGTAATCTGAATCTTAGAAGTCATTTTAAACTGTGCAATCTCTTAAGCACTTGGGACTTGTGTGTCCTTACATGGAACTTTAAATAATGGAAATTTTCTATTTGGTAGTTATCATTGTTTAGCAACTTGCATTGCTACTTCCATGCTTTACATAAGAGGAGGAATAAGGGTGTTCATTGCTTTAAGCCTTTAAGATATGTCAAGAGTTAAGAATGCTAGACATGGTAGGATAGCTAAACAGATGGCCAGACCACAGATTCATGGCAACAGAGGGGGAAAAAGAGGCAATTTTACAACAAAGCATCCTACTTCAGCAAAATAATGCAGTTTAGGAAAGCAATAATGAAGTGCTTAAAATACCTTACTCGACTTTGCATGTGAAATCATCAACTGAGCTGGATCCTTTATAGCTGGAAATGTATACTCAGTGTTTCCATCTTTGCACTGAATATAAAAAATATACATCAGTTCAAACATCAGCCAAACAAAAGTCATTAAAAATACCAAATATCATGACCAGCATCTGCTCACTTTATCATACACAAACAAATTTCCATCAGAATGGCTAACAACAAAAATGCCTTCACGCTCTGGCACCCATGCGACAGAAGTACATCGGCTGCAGAACATTAGTGTCCAGAAATCAGTTAGACAATTAAATTAAATAATCAGAGGAAGATAGGCATCTGCAAGGACTTCTACCCACACTAGTCAATATCGTACAGGAGGCTATACCGGTTTAGCTCTTGGAATGGTACATTCTGGTACCAGTCCATACCAGTATACCATTTCGGGATCAATATAATAATATTTGTTTATAACTATACACATGTTTAATTATATGTACACCAAAGCTCACTTATATTATTACTTCAAATACATAGTAGTACTATTGAACTATATAACATAACAATAGACCATATTATCAATTCCACCGGTACACCTGATATTGATTGGTATCAAAGCGATATGGCCAGTATTGACTGGTATCGAAGCTGGTATTAACCGATATCAAGGCCTGTATGGTACATAGGGCTACTTTGTACCGGTTTAGGTAACGAAATAGTATATACCGGCCGGAACCTACCAGTATTGATAACTATGCTTCTACCCAAACCGTGTTATGCTTACATTGCAGAACATCAAACTAATGGCAGCTGTTCCACCCTGCCACCCTAAAAAATAATGTTTTAATTCTTTCAAATAAAATAAACACTATGTAAGCAGACAGTAGCCCAGCACAAAATTTACTCATCTTCATCTTTCACTTACATAAACTAAAAGGATTCATAGGCATGCAAAAAGGTGCCATGCAACACAAGATTATAAGCACACAAGGAAACCAGGTTGTTCTTGCAACAAAGCAAGCTCAGGCTGCAGGGCACTACCTAAGAGCATAGTCGACAAACACATTCATTGCTTTACCATAAACAGGAGAACTCAAAAGATTGGCTCCAGTAGCATTAGCTTCAAAGCATTATTCAACCATTGATTAATTTCAATATTCCAAATGAAAACTGTAAGCTATTTTATTTATTTAGAATGCTGGGACTCATTGAGGACAAATAACTTTGCTAACTGCTAACTTTTTCCTTCTCTCTGATACTCAAAAACTGCTGTGACCATATTGGGGAAAATTATGGGTTCTTGTGTCAATATCACATGATACCAGTGTGCTTGTTCCGTGCTAACTGCTAAGTTGATTGAAAATCTTATATGCTAAATTATTAGATAATGAAAAAAAAACAAGCAACCACAGCATTTACAGGCAATGCTTATACAAATCTGACAAGCACGAATAAACTCAAAAGTATCATATATGACATCTGAATGATGATGAAAATTATAACATGCCTGCCACTGATCGTGCCATCTTTATCACCCTTATTATAATGTTGGGCTGAAACAGGCTTCCTTCCAGGATCTTGCAACTGTTGCCTTAGCGACATTGAATAGACTGCATGATGGACACCAAAAGAACTCACTTTTATACATAGTTCACTTTGAATCATAAATCAATTCGAGCTAACAACTACTCCAACGAACCATCCCCTGATCCCATCCCGATGATCAGGTCATGCCCCTCCTTGGCCTCTGGGTCAAATGCATGGCAGAGTGGGTTCGAGTTGCTGAAATGGATGGACTTTATTGGATCCTAGTGCAATTAACCAGCTGATCAGAAAACACCAAGACACTAACAACTACATTTAGCACAAATGCGATAATAAAAATGAAGACCTTGTCGTGGGAATTGAGGTCACTAATGAATAGTGTATCGGCAGCATTGAAGAGGATGTATGCGCCCTTGCCATCATAGTTTGCTACAGCTTGCGATCCACCAAGGCTTGTAGATGTACCAAGGCCACCTGCCATACGGTTGCTTCCGGACACAGCCCGGGTTACACCATTTCCCCCAACAAAACTAAGTGCCCGGCTGCCGTTCCCGGTGCCCAGCAGCCTTGCCGCAGCTGATCGCATCCCGCTGCTGGAATTTGGTGTTGACGGAGTAGAGCCCTGGCCGGCAGGTTTCTCCTTCAGGTAAGCCACCGTCAACTGTGATAATCAAAAGCAATGAATAACCTTATAACCCAACTCACAGCACTATATCCAGAACTGCACAGTAAGCCACACAATGAGCTTGATCAAGACACAAGCTATTACTACAGAATTGGGTAATAAAACCACCAAAAGTCATCAATACTGCTACTTTACTAGAGTGGTTAGCTGTAGCCCACACTGAAACCAATCGAAACTAAAACTTAATAGATGGAGCACTCAGAGCTAACAATAAGATCTATGTCAGGTTAATAGAAACATTAAATAACCTAACAAGCAAACTAACGCCAATCGAAATTCCTACTTTGGAGCACACAGCACCAGTATCAGTATGTATCAAAAACGCGAACTTTGCCTAAAATTTCCTCTAAACTCCACCTTGGCGCCTATCGAAATCCTACCAACACTACAAAACCGCCGAAATTCTCGACGAGAGCAACCAAAGTCCACCTAGATCCCCACAGTTGGCCCACCCGAAACCACGGCGCAAGAACCGTGTGGCGTCGAAGGTACCTGCGAGACGGTCTTCCCGCCGTGGTTGTAGTGCAGGACGGCGGCGGAGTGCGTCTTCTCGTACTGCAGCTTGTACCTCCCCTCGGGCGTCTTAAAGCAGGTCTTGAGCCCAGCCGCCGCGGCGCCGCTCCCGGCCCCCGCGGCCGAAGACGCCGAAGACGTCGCCGCCATGCCCGGCGCCGCCACCGCCCGTTAACTCCACCCGGCGACCGCCTCCCGCAATGCTACGCTACCACCACCGCCTCCAGCCGCTTAGGTAGCTGCTCGCTCGGTCATACCCCCGCCGCCGGGGAGCGCGGCTAGGGCTTTGGAGAGGCGGAGGCGAATCGAGGCGACGAGGCGGAGACGAGGAGCGGTGGCTCGATTTGGGAGAAGAGGCCGAGACGACGGAAGGAAAAAAAAAAATAAAAGAGAGAGAGGAAAAAAAGAAATGGATGTCTTAATTTGTAGGCGGAAAAATAAAATAAAAAACAAACGGTTCCTAAACGCGGTAGAAATGGACCCGACCCGCTAGGCGCTTACCGGTTACCCGCGGAGGCGTTACATGACGTCACCAGCCCATGGTCCGACCGGCCGGCCAAGCGTCACGGACGCCGAAAGCGGCGGCGGCGGCGGCAGTGGCCGGGAGTGGGATAAATGATACACATTGTGACATAATGCGCAAGCATATTTTTGCAAGATTTTTATATGCCCTCCAAACTGGAACCACCAATCAGTTGCAAAATGCAAGCACCATGAAACATTGAAGTAAAAGGCTACAAAAGTACTTTTCAATGCTCAGAATTCTAATGTCTACCACAAAAGTACTTTTCAATGCTCAGAATTCTAATGTCTTCACTTACTTAGGGTTACAGAGGATGCTCTAGCTTGAGCGATAGGTCAGTCAAACTTCCCTGAAGTATATTGAAAAGTCTGGAATTGGGCAAGCGCTTCCTTGTCTTCTTGATCCCCCACGTGGCCACATTGATATTTGTGCAATCTTTATACCTAACAATAATCAATCACCCGCTATTTGGTAGTATATGTTTCTTATATATAGCGAAGATTGCTTAAGAAAAAGATTCACCGGTTGAATGTTGATATTTGATACGGTTTAGTAATTCTTTCCAGTTAATTAAGACATTGAACCGAAAAGTATAGAATGTATGCATATCTGCATTACCCTCCCCTTCTTCAAGAAAAGTCGTCATCGGCTTTGGCCTCAACTTCTGATATTCTGAAAATGCACTAAACAACAAGAACAATGTGTATGCATGGGTGTTTGTGTGTGTGTCATCCGCCTTGACATTTGCTTTCAAAATAGACTGAAATGTAGGATAACAGAAACTATATGATATATGTCAAATCAGCAATGACAAGCATATGAAACAATGTATAGGCCTGATATATGCAACTATAAATTATGTTATTATTTCCTATATTTTGTACATGACATCTATATGATATTGATAGATGTATCATATCCACATCACTTCACCTCACATCAAGATAAATCGTCCTTGACTTTTGAAAACTAGTGGGCGAATAATTATCATGTAGTTCGAAAGGTTGCGACAAGTAGCTTTATTTAGTTATATGTGGACATGTCTTGTTTATAGCATGGTACTTCAATTCCGCAATATTATCACAAGTAAGACATATTCAAAAAAATATAAAAATTATTGTCTACACCTAATCTCCAATCAAATTAAATTTATAAGTGTAAGCATATGTACTAACTAGTGATTTTAGACAAGCTATTTCAGAGATCTTATCAACTACATTAAGTAGATCTTTTGGTTCATCGAACATGATATAACACAAAGAATCATTAGGGGATATTCTAGTAAGAACTTTCTTATGAGTAATCAATTCCACATTATATAAATTAAACATATTAAATTCAGAATATGGAATCATTAAAGAAACACAAGAGTTCTCACATTTAATCAACTTTTCAAGATGTTTTTATTAATTCAATACATTTGTTTTTTACATTTAACATTCTCCTAAATTGATATAAGTGGTGTAGGTAGTATTTCTTCATGATCTAACCTTGGGATAGCAAGCACTGTATCCTCAGCCATGGTTATCTCCTCATCTTTCATCTCAAGCGGTGCGGGTTGTGTATCGTTTAGCTCCTGTCATCGTTTAGCTAGTTTTATTCCCTAAAGTGTCCCTAGAACATGCTACAATGGCGAGGGCATGACTGCCTTTCTCTCCTCTCCATCCACGTGTCGCTCTCTCATGATCTTTGTCATCAAGCGCATGACTGTTTGCCGGTGCTAGACTCAATCCATTGGTCCTGTCCATCTTGGTGCATCGAGTGCCACTCAATTAGGATCCAACGGCTAGTTCTTGTTGACCACAGGGGTCATGTCCACAACATCTCCCATGTAGAGCAGAGGATGATAGAGGAGACAACCACGGCTGCCCTGGTGAGCATGATGCTAATGAAGGAGGTGAGGATGGCTACTGGTGAGGGCAATAAGGGAACGGGGAATGGAAGGCAAATCTAGTTGTGGTGCTAGAGAGGCGCAGTAAGCTTTAAAGTGCTCATGTGGTGGGGACGGTGATCGGAGTTAGGTGATGAGAGGAGCAACAACGCTGAAGACGAAGAAGGGAGACAAGGGGTGACCATGGGCATCATATGAGTTAGGGAAGCTCACCAAAGTAGATGATGGAGACCAAGACGACCAAAGGCAGCCTAGCGCTAAGAGCCAAGGGTGGCACCAGTGGCTCAACATGGAGTCGGTGACCTGGAGAGGGAGGGATCAACTCAGAGGTTGGGGAGGATGAGGGAGGTGTTAGGACCTCTGTCGGGACCCGAATCTGCAAATCTGGACCCTCTGTGTATTCAGCACTAGTCCAGGAACGCGCTAGTGCACACAGTCTTAACATCGGTAAATATCACAATCATACCACTCGATACTAATAAAGTACTTTAATTAAATAGTCAAACTGGTTGCTCAACCTTATGGTCAAGTTACAAATATACGCCACGCAGGGCGAAACTTATTAAGAGAGAAATAATAGCAGCGGAAAAATAAGATAACTTCGTGGCGCCATCCAGTATACCACAGGCAACTGACTGGGCTCGCTCCCTAAGTAGACGGTTCCTCTGGAAGCTCCTCCTCCAAAGCTGGTGTAGATTCTTCTTCAACTGGTGTTGTATTGTGGCAAGGGTGAGTACTTTGGTACTCAGCAAGTCATGCCTGAGAATGCAACTAATATACTACATGCATGGCTTGGTACAAAGGAGTAGCTCAAGGTGTATTTGCGATAAAAACGACATTTGACAAGTAGCATAAGTAGATTCGAAAGCAGTAGAAACAAGTATAACATAAATAACCTTCCCAAGAGTTTAATCAACATCCTTCCCATTCCTAAACCACATTTCCATCAACATCATTATTTAACCAAACCCAACCTTTCAAGTCCAAGTTATTTTCAAGAAGGTCTAACCCTTGACTGTAATTCCCGAGCGATGTCCAATACCGCGAACACGGCTATTCGAATAGATTATACACTCTGCAGAGGTTATGCACTTTACCCACAAGATACAGTCAAACACCACAAAGGCGAGTTCTCGTAACAAAGTCTTTCGGAAACTTTTAACAGCACAAGTTGTCGGGACCCGAATTTGCAAATCCGGACCCTCTGTGTATTCAGCACTAGTCCAGGAACGCGCTAGTGCACACAGTCTTAACATCGGTAAATATCACAATCATACCACTCGATACTAATAATGTACTTTAATTAAATAGTCAAACTGGTTGCTCGACCTTATGGTCAAGTTACAAATGTACACCTCGCAGGGCGAAACTTATTAAGAGAGAAATAATAGCAGCGGAAAATAAGATAACATCGTGGCGCCATCCAGTATACCACAGGCAACTGACTAGGCTCGCTCCCTAAGTAGACGGTTCCTCTTGGAGCTCCTCCTCCAAAGCTGGTGTAGTCTCCTCTTCAACTGGTGTGGTATTGTGGCAAGGGTGAGTACTTGGTACTCAGCAAGTCATGCACAGAATGCAGGCTAATAGACTATATGCATGGCTTGATACAAAGGAATAGCTCAAGGTATATTTGCAGTAAAACAGCATTTGACAAGTAGCATAAGTAGATTCGAAAGCAGTGGAAACAAGTATAGCATAAATAACTTTTCAAGGAGTTTAATAAACATCTTTCCCATCCTAATCCACATTTCCATCAACATCATTATTAATCCAACCCAACCTTTCAAATCCAAGTTATTTTTGAGAAAATCTAACCCTTGACTGTAATTCCCGAGCGATGTCGATCAGCGGACACGGCTATTCGAATAGATTCTACACTCTGCAGAGGTTATGCACTTTACCCACAAGATACAGTCAAACACCACAAAGGCGAGTTCCCGTAACAAAGTCTTTCGGAGCCTCCCCGGTTATTGCACACTAACCCTTCCCTTAGCTAAGGCGAAGTTTAGGCCAATCAACCGTTAGATGGGTACCTGGCCTCAGCCCCGGTACGCTCCCCCGTACAACTTACACAAAGGGTGTAGTTGACCTCCTGAGGTCCCACAGGTACGTTATTAGCAACTTAATCAACTAGGTCCGTCCCATTACAAACATGTGGTTGCAAGGTTGACTCAGTTCAAAGGCTTGCAAGGTTAAGTCCTTAGGGTGACCATGGCAAGACTACCCGAAGAACCAAATCAACATCCCCAGTGCCACAACTGGCCCACCTGATCATTCTTGCCACATGCCTCGGCCGAAAACTATTTATCAAACCCCAGTTGATTACCATGCACCACGTGCCATCAACATCACATGATACCTTTCCAAAACAGGTTCAATATATCATTAAGTCAATATTAACATTTGATTGTCCAAAATCATGTCATGAGCACGTAGCAGGTCTAAGCAACATACTACAACGATCTAATTTCCCATGTTGGCAATTTAATAATGTCCAACTAGTAAACCACAACTAGGGTGACAAGGGTCATGGCACATATTTAATTAATCAAGGTGTCATACAGCAATTTGGCATTTATCTAATTTCCCATATTTAAATAAAGTATTTTCTAATTGAACTAGCATGCAATAATTTGAACCAAAATAGGTTTCAAAATAGGATCAACATGGTCAAAGCACAACTTGCCTTCAAAAAGTACTTGTTCTTGGTCTTGAGTTGGATCTGAGTCAATACTTCTCCTTGAATCCCTCCTAAGCACTTCAACGTCTACTCGTAAAGCGTGCAAATAGCAATATACGAATAAACAATAGGCAAAAAGTGTCCAAACATCCAAATAAAATCCATAAACAGAGAGAACATAATTTTATAAATTTTTAGAAACTGGAATCGTCAAATTTGGAGTTTAAATGCAAAAGTTATAACATTTCGAAGTTTAAATAATCAATTAAATAATATTACAGAGGAAAACTTTAGTCCAAAAATTAAATAAAATTCATAATTAGGTAGATCTCAATTTTATACAAATTTAGAAATTTGAATCACTCAAATCGGAGTTGAAACGCAAAAGTTATAACCGTTTGGAGTTTGAAACAAAATTTGAAATCATTATTTCGAATTAATAAATCATTTTCTTTTTCGGAAATTAATTATTGCGTCAGCGAGGACACGTGGCAGCCTCTGATTGGGCGGCTGATGTCAGCCGGTCCATGGACGTGGTCCATGGTTTGGCTTGGTCCACCGTGGACTCGGTCCCACGGCTTCACGTGTCGACAGGTGGGACCACTCGGGTGACATCATTCTTGGCGTCGGCGAGGCTCGGCCGCAGTCTTTGGCAGTGGGACCTTTGTAGCGTCATTTACGGCGTCGGCGCCTTCTTTGGGGCATTTGGCGACATGTGAGCGCCATGGCGTCGGCGTGGCGTCATGGTGCGGTGTGGTGAGGCTGGCGACATCACGGGCCCAGCGTGTCGGCGTCACATGCCAGCGTGGGCGGCGGCGGCTGCGGCGGTCAATCTCCCGCTGCGTGGCTAGATCTCGGCCGTTGATTTGAAAATCAACGGCCCGGATTGAATCTGGACTCACGCGTTTGGGGTGAACAGCGTTTGATCTGGACCGTTGGATCTAGATCCAGCGGTCGAGATTGGATCTGGGATTTTTGGGCGGAATCTCACCGTGAGATGGCGTGGCGTGATCTGGGGCGTTGGATGGATCGGATCGGACGGTGAGGAGCTCGAAGTCGGCGATAGCTCACGGCGGCGGCTGAGTCACCGGCGCGAGGAGCAACGACCTGGCAGCCGGTGTTTGGGCCTTTCGGCGAGTGAAGGTCTCCTCGGCGGCTTGACCTCCGATTACGGATCGACCTCATGGCGGCGGAGGGGCAGCGGAGGCGGCGGCTGTCGGCGAAGAACTCTGGCGAACGCTACGGCAACTTCGGCGGCGATTGCGGCTAGGCGGCGGCTCGAGCGGCGTTGTCTAGGGCTCTGGTGCGCAATGAAGCGGGCTTCCGCGATGGCGGCGGCAGCGCAATAAATAGGGGCCTCGGCAGTGTATCGCGGAGACCGAGGTCGACAGCTGGCGGCGAGTCCGACGGCGACTTCGGATTGGGTGGCGTGGCGCGCGCGGCCGTTGGATCGAGATCCAACGGTGCGTGGAGTTTGGGTTCGTCGGACTCGGGCGAAATTTGGCTCGGTCGGGCTCGGGTCGGCGGCGTGGCTCAATCGTGGCCGTTGGATCAAGATCCAGCGATCACGCAGGAGTTTGGTGTGAGGACCCCTCTTCCTATACCCGTCTTGTCGCCGTCTTGTGGCGTATAGCACCGTATAGCAACAGGAAGCCTCGACAGAAGATCTGAACCTAAAAATTGATCGACGGGATCGAACCCTTAGCACCGGACCGGTGCATGCGCATCGATCTTTGGATCCCTGGATCGGTAGCCCGATGATCGCGTACCAACAACACAGTACCAAGGCACGGAAGGATAAACTACGGTAATTACATAGCCGGGTGTAAACCTTGAACAAGAGTATTACGAAACCAAAAGAAGTAAAGCGGCAGCGGAAACAAAAGAAAGACAACCCGTGGTGGCTGACCACAGGCTCTTGGCGGAGGGAGGGACTCTGGCGCAACACTCGCAGAAAAGGGGCTCGCCATCATCAGGACATCATCATTACCTTCCTCTGTGGAAAAAAGGGTTAGCGACAGCGGTGAGTACACGTATGTACTCGCAAGACTTTAGTGTATGGAAATATAAATAAATGCAGGCTGATTCAACAGGATAAAGCTTCTGGGTTAATTGCAGAAAATTTGGATTTAAAACAGTTCATCGAAAAGTAATACATAATTTGAAAGGCAATGATTTGAATAAAACATATTTCTGATGTATGTAACAAGCTGAGCTCCACTACTGCCACCATCCATGGTATGGCTGGGATACGAATCGACATCCATACATAATCCCATCGAGAATCATATACACATATCCACAATCCCATCAAGTACCATTCCACCACATACTTTATACCGACTCGAAATAGATTTTAGTTTCAAAACCAAACCAAATCTCTATACTTGATATGATTAGAGAAGATTGCTCATAACCGTGAGCACGGCTAATCGATTAGAATTATTTGATACTCTGCAGAGTTTGTGCACTTTACCCAAACACAACTCGGACTTGCATCCTGTCATCAGGGTACACGCGATACACGAGGTATCCGATATACAAGAATGATCTATTCTTTCCCATCGTTGAGGTTATAGCCACACCTCAAAGACCGGTGACGACAAATCCACTACTATGGCGATAAGAGGCCAACCACCACTCGGCGGCCACGGAATACTCATCGTGATGACGCGAATTGTTGGCAGCGGCATTACCCCATAGCAAGGCGTACCGTTGTATCAACAAACATGAATCGGAGCGATTCCTCACGCCAAAAGTACAAGCGCACACACGAGAAGGCGCATCTGGCGGGTCGTGAGGACACACACACCGCGCTTATTTGCTCAACACAGGGAAAAGGTCCACTCTTCGGCCTACCAACAGGCATGGCTATCCCCTCACACTTCAAGTACTAGAATAGGCCGCCCCATCCCAGCATTGCGCGGTTGCACGGTGTTCAATTCAAAAACCGTCACAAGTTCGGTCCTTATATTTTTGCCTAGTGACTCAAGCGGGGAACTCCACTTAACTCGCCAACCAATCACCACCATGTTTAACTAGCACATATTATACCTCCCGCCAAGTCTAATTACCAACTAGACACTTCACATTTTATCAATATACCTTTACGATTCACATTTCCAAAACTTTTCCAAAACCAATTACATTTATCATAATTTTGAGCATTTGGTAAGGACTGACTTTGCTCACCTCTATTGCAGGTGTCTAAGCGTATGCAATTACTAAATCGTTTATACCCAAGTGACATTTTATTAAATTGTCTAACCCTACTAAGGTTATCAATGATCTCAGGAATTAAATTGAAAACCACCAAATCGGGGTATATCTACCATTCCCACAAACTAGCAATTTCTTGAATATAAACAATGCATATGGTTTGAGAAATCAAAGTAGACATCGTGAAATATAGGTTTCAAGATGGTCAAAGGAGGTGCTTGCCTTGTTGTTGCACTTCGGTGATGTCGGGATGATGCTCGGGTTGTTCGTGAAGCTTGACTCGCTAGCCTCTAATCGGTCAAAGCAACAAAAGCAGCGAGAAAGAAATACAACTTAGCAAAAGAAAGTTTTAAATGCACCATGAAGTGCATGCAATACACAAAAATGAAGTACAACCAAGAAACCCTGAAGAAGCAGCGACTTTTCCGGACCACACAACACGGCCGGACGAAACGGCCTAACCGGATAGTCCGGTTTGCATCCGGACAGTCCGGATAGGCGACACTCGGACCGTTTCGTCCGGATACTCGGACAATCCGGACACTCCGGACCATATGCCGGATACTCGGTCCTAGGGCATTTGGTCCAACTCGACGAGGAGACGGAGACCTTACCACTCCCTACAACTTCACGCGACCCGATCTACGACTTTCAGACACCTAGCGAACCGGAAGGAGCTCCGAGCTAGCCGATTCTACGAGAAAACGTCGCTAACCCGCCAAATCTCTAACTCACACTAACAACTCCTTAAATCGACATTACTACTACCCGATCTACCACTCTAGCATACCACATTCACTAATCCAAATCCCATTTTCAACCCTAGAACCACTACACCCAAAACCCTAGAATCCAAGTTCAACCCTAGCCTCCCAAATCCAAACCTAAGTCCTAATCCCACCATGAGCGACTCTAGAACCCAAGAATCCATGAATCAAACCCTAAGAGAAAAGCTTACCTCCAAGGAAGATGGAGGAGGAGCAACGGGTGGAGGATGGGGAATGGCGGCAGGGAGGAGCACACCGAGATGGAGGAGTCAGGGAGGGTCACCGGCCGGTGGCTCATTGGAGAAGGAGCTCGGGGTGGTGGAGAGAACACCAAGGAAGTGGGGAAACCAAAGTAGAAGAAGAAAGAATGGAAGGAGCCACGAAATGGGACTTTTATATACAAAACCCCACGCCAATACGGACTCTCAGGACTCAACCGGAGACTCGGGTTGGGGTCTTGTAACACTAACCGGACACTCGGACACCGGTCGGACACTCAAGGTTGGACCTTCGGCCAGCCCAATCGGATACTCGGACTTTGTCGGACATTCCGGGTTGGATCGGATACTCAGTGTGGATCAGGATACTCGGACATCGAGAACTTTTGAACTTGGGCCTTGACGGCTAAAGCTTCCAGGGTTGATTACTAATTGTTCCAAAGTATTTGGAAGTTAATAAGTCACAAGCACTTGCCCAACCTAATTCGAATTTACTTATGGCGAAATTACTTAAGTTGAAGGGTTCTTTCGATCCCAAGCAAGTATGTTCACTCAAGATACGGAAATACACAAGCCTGAGTGTATTATTGAACAGCGTTTGAGTACAAATGTACAGTGGCTTGAGTATAGAAATACTCGGGATATTCTGAGTCTACCCCCTTACAAAAATCTCGTCCTCGAGATTGCTAATTCTCGAAGAAATTCGGGAGGTATTCTGCTGAATATGGTCTTCACGCTCCACGTGGCTTCATCTTACGAATGGTTGCTCCAGGACCTTGAGCATCTTGATAACACATTTGCGAGTGTGGCGCTCAATTTATCTCGAGAATCTGATGGATACTCTCGTCACGAAAGATCGGTACCAAATCAAGATGGTCCAATTGGGTAACTTCCGATGGAACCCGAAGACTCTTCCTCAATTGGGACACGTGGAACACATCGTGAATGTCCGAAAGATGTGGCGGTAGCTCAAGCCGATAAGCCACAACACCAACCTTCTCAAAAATCTGGAACGGACCGATGTATCGCGAGGCTAGCTTCATGGATTTGAAATCTGCGAGGCAGCGGAGTGGTGAGACCTTGAGATAAACAAAGTCACCCACCTCAAAACTCAACTCGCGGCGTCGACGATCAGCATAGCTCTTCGGCGAGTGAGCTTCTCTCGGCCGGTCTCGAATCAAGCTAACTTGCCTTCGGCCTCTTCAATCATGGCTGGCCCGAAGAATTGCCTCTCACCAACCTCGGACCAAATGTGGTGTTACGCACTTCTTGCCATAAAGAGCCTCAGCGACATCTCAAGACCGACTTGATGATCGTTGTTGTAGGAGAACTCAGCAAATGGCAAGCATTTCTCCCACGACTTCTTTGTAGCTGACACACAAGCCCTTAGCATGTCTTCAAGGATTTGGTTTGCCCTTTCCGTGCATCCGTCAGTTTGGGGATGGTAAGCGATCTTGAAGGATAGCTTAGTGCCAAGAATGGACTGCAAACTCTCCCAAAATGCGGAGGTGAGCTGCGAACCACGGTCGAGAGACTATGACTTTTGGAACTCCATGGAGCCGAACAATGTTACGCAAATAGAGTTCCGCTAGTTTGGCTCGAGAATAGGTGGTATGGCTGGGATGAAATGAGCTACCTTGGTCGACGGTCAATGATCACCCAAATAGAGTCGTGACCAGGTGGAGGACCTCGGTAGACCGGTAATAAAATCCATCCCAATCTCTTCCCACTTCCACTCGAGGGATCTGCAATGGTAAGTAATCAGTGGCCTTTGATGTTCCGCCTTGACACGCTGGCACACATCTGCGCCACATGAGCCGCGATCTCCTTCTTCATACTGGCCACGAGTGCATGCGAAGGTCTGGTACATCTTGGTCTTGCCCGGGATGGACAGAGAGAGGAGTATCATGAGCTTACGACGGATCAACCCCTTGATCTCAACATTATCGAGGACATACACTGCTTTGCCCATGCAAGATCAGCCCATTGGACTTCACGAGAAAAACACGGAGATGCGCCATTTTGGTCAGCGGCGTCTAATCTCAATCACGACATCATCTTGTAGTTGAGCTGCTGAATCGAGACTCTAGAGTGGGTTGTGGCTAAAAGCGTAAGCGTAACCATACTCAACCACTTCTAGATTGAGCTTACGAAACTCTTCAACCGGTGAGGCGGCCAATGACACCCAAGGCATTCCTTGTGTGCAGCTTGCGGCGAGGGCATCTGCAGCCACATTTGCCTTGCCAGGATGGTAATGAATACCCAGATCATAGTCTTTGATCAGCTCTAGCCATCGATTTGTCTCAAATTCAGATCTGGCTGCGAAAGAAAGTACTTTAAGCTTTTGTGGTCGGTGTAGATCTCACATCTGTTTCCTATGAGATAATGTCGCCACAACTTGAGAGCATGAACAACGGTACCAAGCTCCAAATCATCGTCGGGTAATTGGCTTCATGAGGCTTTATTTGTTGAGAAGCATAAGCAACCACTTTGCCCTCCTGCATCAACACACAACCAAGTCCAAGGCGGGATGCATCACAATAGACATCAAAGTTCTTGTGAATGTCGGAAGGACCAAAGCCAGTGCGATGGTGAGTCTATCCTTGACTCTTGGAAGCTGGACTCACAATCGGCGACCACTCATATCTCTTCTCCTTCTTGAGTAAGTGTCATTGGTTTAGCAATTTTGGAGAAATTCTCGATAAACCGGCGATAGTATCCGGCAAGACAGAAAACTCCGAATCTCGGGGACATTGGGCTGCTCCCAATTGAGTGCGTCTTGTATCTTACGTGGATCAACTGCTACCCCACCTTCGACGGACATGCCCGAGAAACTCCACTTGCTTGAGCCGAACTCACACTTACCGAATTTGGCATACAAGGCGATGCTCGCGAAGCTTGCTAAGCACCATATGTAAGTGAAGTGCGTGCTCACCATCATCCTTAGAGTATATGAGGATGTCGTCAATGAACACGACCACAAATCTATCAAGGAACTCCATGAAGACTTTGTTCATCAGATTCATGAAGGTGGGTGGTGCATTGGTGAGGCCAAGCGAAACAAGCTGTGTACTCGTGCAGGCCAGTGGCGAGTGGTGAATGCGGTCTTCACGATATCCTCGGGACGGATCTTGAGCTGAAAATAGCCGGATCTCAAGTCTATTTTGGAGAAAACTCGAGCTCCGCCTAATTGGTCAAACAAATCATCGATCAGGAGAGGATACTTGTTCTTGACAGTGACCTCATTCAACGGCCGGTAATCAGCACATGCGAAGAGTGTCTTTCTTCTTCACAATCAGGCTGCTGGAGAAGAAGCGGGGCGAATGAACCCCTTCTCTAAGCGCTCCTTGAGCTGAATCTTCAACTCGATCGGCTCATCACAGGCATCTGTCAGACGGACGTTTAGAAATTGGAGAAGTGCCAGGTAAGAGATCGATGATGAACTCCAAATCACGATCGGTGGCAAACCTGGCAGCTCATCGAGGAACACATCGAGGGTACTCACACACCACCTGTTGGTCCGGAGCAGAAGAGCACCGAGCAAAGGTCCTTTGCTTTGGAGCGAGAAGAAAGGTAACAGCAATGCCATCGGGGTTGACTAATGAAGCGGATCTCCTGGCACAATCAATATGCCCACGATGCTTGGGCGGCGATCCATACCGAGAATCACATCAAGACCTGGCGTCTCAATGTTGATAAGATCACCCGAAATTCTACCCCATTGATCTCAATTCTAACCCCTGGACTCACAAGCTCGGCGATCAAAGCGGATCGAGGCGAGCGGATCAACAAGTACTTCTCGAGGTACAAAGAACAGACCTCATCTTTGAACAACAAAGCGTGAAGAAATAAAGGAATCACGACGCTCGAGTCAAATAGTACTAAAGCGGAGTGCGGAATGAGCAGAGATAACGTACCCAACACCACATCTCTGGCTGCCTCCTCTGCAGTGGCTACATTCGGCGGCCATGGCCGGCTGAAGGCCGCGAGGCAGGCGTCTGGCTGCCCACTCCCACGCCCACCAGGCCCGACCACTGAGGGGCCGAGTGGTGCACCTGTCATTCTTCTTTGCTGCTTTCCGACGAGCCTTTAGCCAGTGGCCCTTCGGCGCGAGGAGAAGCAAGTGATATGGCCAAATGGATTAAGGACCCCAAGCTATTTGTCTTGGCGGCTAGGTGGCTGCCAGAACTCTGCAGGCGGGCGAGGAGGTAAGCCCTGAGACCTCTGAGCGGCGTGAAGGTGGAAGCAGGCGAGTGAAGGTGCGGAGTCTGGAAGGTCCGCTTGTGGCCGTCGAGCTGCCCACTTGCGCTTGCGGCTCTCCATAAGCGCCTTGGCGCCATCCTCAATGCTAATGGCCTTGCCCACCAAGACCTGCGAGGCTAGGAATGTCATGGCCGGCTGAAAGCGGATCTCCTCGGTGAGGTGCTCCTTGAACAATGTCACTCTCCTAGCCTCGGTGGTCACCTCATCGGCAACATAAGCGTGACAAATGGTTGAAGCGGTGGAGGTAGTCCATCATGCCATAGACCCTGGCGAAGGTCGTAGAACTCCCGCTTCTTGATCTCGATCAAGCCATTTGGAACATGGAAGGAGCGGCGGGTCTTGAACTCTGCCCATGTGGTGACTGTCTGCAGGCGAGCGACCACTGTTGCTCCACCACGAAGGCTGCTTGGTCCCTGGAGGTAGTAGGCGGTGTCTTGAACCTTCTCCGCATCGGTGCAACCGACTAACTCCAACTTCCTCCATGTCGCTAAGCCAATCCTCTGCCTCCATCGGATCTGTAGGCGAAGAAAAGCTCGGCGGTCGCGTTATTTGGAACTCGACAACGAGGCTGCTGCTGCTGGTATTCTGTTGCCCTGGACAGCTGGACCATCGGCTCCATGAGTGAGTGCATAACATGAGTGCAGCCATATCGGGAGCGAGGAGGAGGTGGAGGAGCTCCTCGCTCTGGGCATGTAGGCGAGATCGAACCCGGTGACCCACGGTAGGGACCCATGTCGTTGGGCCCAGCTCCCAGCACCTTTGCCACGCTCCCGGCATCATCACTTTGAAGCGCACTGGCTATTCTCTTCGGGAGGCATCTGAAATGCAGTTGAGTCAACTAGCTGTGCAAATCAAGTGCGAGAATGATTGATCCCAAAGGATGCACTCATAAACACAAACACACTACAAGCATTCATTCAAAGAAGCATAAGAACCAATTCAAAAACCAACTCAGGAAAGCGACAAATAACCCCTAATTACAACCACAAACATCTATCCTTAACCCATTCTTAGCTAAAACCGCATTCCTCTTAATCCTTTTGAACAAGATAGAAGAATGAAACAAATTTTTGAAATTTGGATTAAGATCAGATTCATTTTGAAGAGTAGATAAGTTTAAAAGCTATAGAATGGACAAGAATAGCATTCTACACTTTGAAAATAGAGTTTTGTACTTCAAAATAAATTTTGAGAAGAAAAATCTGTCCCTAAGTCTAACGTCCAGGCTAACTAAGTCCTCCTGCAGTCAATGGCTCGATACCAACGGCGTGAGGACCCCTCTTCCTATACCGTCAGACGCCGTCTCTTTGTGGCGTATAGCACCGTATAACAACAGGAAGCCTCGACACGAAGATCTGAACCTAAAAATTCGATCGGCGGGATCGAACCCTTAACCGGACCGGTGCTGTGCGCATCGATCTTTGGATCCCTGGATCAGTAGCCCAGTATCGCGTACCAACAACACGAGTACCAAGGCACGGAAGGATAAACTAAGGTAATTACATAACTGGGTGTAAACCTTGAACAAGAGTATTACAGAAACCAAAAGAAGTAAAGCGACAGCGGAAACAAAAGAAAGACAACCAGCGCGGTGGCTTGACCACCCACAGGCTCTTGGAGGAGGAGGGACTCTGGCCGCAACACTCGCGAAAAGGGGCTCGCCATCATCAGGACATCATCATTACCTTCCTCTGTGGAAAAGGGTTAGCGACAGCGGTGAGTACACGTATGTACTCGCAAGACTTTAGTGTATGGAAATATAAATAAATGCAGGCTGATTCAACAGGATAAAGCTTCCTTTGGGTTAATTGCGAGAGAAAATTTGGATTTAAAGCAGTTCATCGAAAAGTAATACATAATTTGAAAGACAATGGTTTGAATAAAACATATTTACTGATGTATGTAACAAGCGAGCTCCTGTTTGCCACCATCCATGGTACTTAAGCGATACGAATCGACATCCATACATAATCCCATCGAGAATCATATACACATATCCACAATCCCATCAAGTACCATTCCACCACATACTTTATACCGACTCAAATAGATTTTAGTTTTCAAAACCAAACCAAATCTCTATACTTGATATGATTAGAGAAGATTGCTCATAACCGTGAGCACGGCTAATCGATTAGAATTATTTGATACTCTGCAGAGTTTGTGCACTTTACCCAAACACAACTCAGGACTTGCATCCTGTCATCCAGGGTACACGCGATACACGAGGTATCCGATATACAAGAATGATCTATTCTTTCCCATCGTTGAGGTTATAGCCACACCCCAAAGACCGGTGACGACAAATCCACTACTATGGCGATAAGAGGCCAACCACCACCAGGCGGCCACGGAATACTCATCGTGACGACGGCTAATTGTTGGCCGCGCATTACCCCATAGCAAGGCGCATACACCGCTGTATCAACAAACATGAACTGGAGCGATTCCCTGCTGCAAAAGTACAAGCGCACACACGGCGCATACACGGAGTCGTGAGGACACACACTGCGCTTGGATCGCTCAACACAGGAAAAGGTCCACTCTTCGCCTACCAACAGGCATGGCTATCCCCTCACACTTCAAGTACTAGAATAGGCCGCCCCATCCCGGCATTGCGCGGTTGCCGCAGTGTTCAATTCAAAAACCGTCACAAGTTCGGTCCTTATATTTTTGCCTAGTGACTCAAGCGGGGAACTCCACTTAACTCGCCAACCAATCACCACCATGTTTAACTAGCACATATTATACCTCCCGCCAAGTCTAATTACCAACTAGACACTTCACATTTTATCAATATACCTTTACGATTCACATTTCCAAAACTTTTCCAAAACCAATTACATTTATCATAATTTTGAGCATTTGGTAAGGACTGACTTTGCTCACCTCTATTGCAGTGTCTAAGCGTATGCAATTACTAAATCGTTTATACCCAAGTGACATTTTATTAAATTGTCTAACCCTACTAAGGTTATCAATGATCTCAGGAATTAAATTGAGGAAACCACCAAATCAGGGTATATCTACCATTCCCACAAACTAGCAATTTACGAATATAAACAATGCATATGGTTTGAGAAATCAAAGTAGACATCGTGAAATATAGGTTTCAAGATGGTCAAAGGAGGTGCTTGCCTTGTTGTTGCACTTCGGTGATGTCGGGATGATGCTCGGGTTGTTCGAGGCCGACTCGCTAGCCTCTAATCGGTCAAAGCAACAAAAGCAGCGATGAAAGAAATACAACTTAGCAAAAGAAAGTTTTAAATGCACCATGAAGTGCATGCAATACACAAAAATGAAGTACAACCAAGAAACCCTGAAGAAGCCCTTTTCCGGACCACACAACACGGCCAGGACGAGCGGCCTAACCCGGATAGTCCGGGTTTGCATCCGGACAATCCGGACAGGCCGGACACTCCGGGCCGTTTCCACCGGATACTCCGGACAATCCGGACACTCCGGACCATATGCCCGGATACTCCGGTCCTAGGGCATTTGGTCCAACTCGACGAGGAGACGGAGGTCCTACCACTTTCTACAACTTCACCACGACCCAATCTACGACTTTCGTACACCTAGCGAGCCGGAAGGAGCTCCGAGCTAGCCGATTCCACGAGAAAACGTCGCTAACCCGCCAAATCTCTAACCCACACTAACAACTCCTTGAATCGGCATCACTACTACCCGATCTACCACTCTAGCATACCACATTCACTAATCCAAATCCCATTTTCAACCCTAGAACCACTACACCCAAAACCCTAGAGTTCAAGATTCATCTCTAGCCTTCCAAATCCAAACCTAAGTCCCAAACCCACCATGGACGACTCTAGAACCCAAGAATCCCGCAAACTAAACCCTAAGAGAAAAGCTTACCTCCAAGGAAGATGGAGGAGGAGCAACGCCCGGGTGGAGGATGGGGAATGACGGCTTGGGGAGGAGCACAGAGATGGAGGAGTCAGGGGAGGGTCACTTAGGTGGCTCGGAGAGGAGCTTCGGGGTGGTGGAGAGAACACCAAGGAAGTGGGGAAACCAAAGTAGAAGAAGAAAGAATGGAAGGGAGCCACGAAATGGGACTTTTATACAAAACCCCACGCCAATACCGGACTCTCGGACTCAACCGAGGAGACTCGGGTTGGGGTCTTGGTAACACTAACCGGACACTCAGGACCTTTGGTCCGGACACTCGGGTTGGACTGGCCAGCAATCCGGATACTCAGGACTTTGTCGGACATTCGAGTTGGATCGGATACTCCGAGTGTGGATCCGGATACTCGGACATCCGAACTTTTGAACTTGGGCCTTAATGGCTAAAGCTTCGGGGTTGATTACTAATTGTTCCAAAGTATTTGGAAGTTAATAAGTCACAAGCACTTGCCCAACCTAATTGAATTTACTTATGAGCGAAATTACTTAAGTTGAAGGGTTCTTTCTGATCCCAAGCAAGTATGTTCACTCAAGATCACGGAAATACACAAGCACAGTGTATTATTGAGCAGCGTTTGAGTACAAATGTCTGATGGCTTGAGTATAGAAATACTCGGGATATTACATTTGGGCTCGTAGAAGCGGGTTAATTTGGACCAAGCTGGCGCTGGTCGGACTCGAGTCGACTCGGACTCGGAGTCGATCGGAGGAAACGATAAAACCCACTCGCATTTAATAATCCAATTAAATTCCCAGAAATTCAATTAAATCATTAAAAATAGCAAAAGACTCAGAAAAATTCCAGAAAAATTCTGGAAAATATTTTAGGGTATTTGGGACTCAAATAAAATATTTTCAACAAAATTTTATTTGCAAAGTTAAATTCTTTAATTCTTTTAAAATGGAATAAATTCAAATAAATTCCAAATAAATCCAAATAAATTCCAGAAAATTCACCAAAGTGCCAAATCACACATAGATTTAAGAAAAGCAAAATTTTGGGGTGTTACAAACCTCCCCCCCCTTAATAGAATCTCGTCCCCGAGATTCAGGGCTAACTAAGGAATAGGTTCGGAAACTCTTTCTTCAAATCCTCTTCGCGCTCCCAAGTCGCTTCGCTTTCTTCATGATTGCTCCAGAACTCTCTGAAGCTTGAATTCGACTTGTTCCTCGTCTCTCGATCCATTGTGTCTAGAATCTTCACGGGATGCTCCTTATACGTCAAATCTTCTTGCAACTCAATTGACTCTAGCGGTGTCTGTTCCTCAGGTACTCAGAGACACTTCTTCAACTGGGACACGTGGAACACGTCATGTACTCTGTCACTTGTTGTGGCAACTCGGTGGTAAGCAACTTCGCCTCTGCGGCTCAAAATCTTAAATGGTCAAACATAACGGGGTGCAAGTTTCCCTTTAGGATGGAACCTCTTAACTCCCCTGAGAGGCGTAACTCTGAGGTATACAAAGTCTTCTGGTTCAAAACTCAAGTCCCGGCGACGATTGTCAGCATAACTCTTTTGTCGTGATTGGGCTATCTTCAACCTTTCCCTAATCATGGCAATCTGCTCTTCAGCTTCTTGAAGAATATCAGGCCCGAAGACACGGCGCTCGCCGGTCTCATTCCAATTCAATGGCGTCCGGCGAGTCGACCATATGATGCCTCAAAAGGTGACATCTGTAAACTAGCCTGGTAACTATTGTTGTAACTGAACTCGGCATACGGCAAACTCTTATCCCAAGAGGTAGCATAAGCCAATGCACACGCTCTTAACATATCCTCCAGAATCTGATTGACTCTTTCGGTCTGTCCATCCGTCATGGATGATAGGGCATCTTGAAGTTCAAGCGGGTTCCCATGGCTTCATGCAACTTATTCCAAAACCTTGAGGTAAATTGGGTACCTCTGTCGATACAATCCTCTTTGGCACTCCGTGCAAACAGGCGATCTGATCATATACAACTCGCTAACTTATCCCCGAGTGCGTGGTCTTCACGGGGATAAAATGGGCTACTTTGGTCAAACGATCCACTATAACCCATATGGAGTCATAACCTCCTTGAGTCTTAGGCAAACCGGTAATGAAATCCATTCCGATTTCCTCCCACTTCCACTCAGGTATTTTCAGCGGCTGTAGTAATCCTGCTGGTCTCTGATGCATTGCCTTGACTCTCTAGCATACGTCGCACAATGCAACATGCTCGGCGACTTCACGCTTCATGCTCGGCCACCAGAATCTTTCCTTCAAATCCTGATACATTTTGGCGCTTCCAGGATGAATTGAATACTTGGAGTCATGGGCTTCTTCCAAAATCAGTTGCTTTAATTCCTTCTTGTTGGGCACACAAATCCGATCCTTCATCCATAACGTGCCTTGTTCATCCAACTTGAAGTCCTCTGCCTTGCCTTCCTCCTTGATGGTCTTAATCCTGCGGATCTTGTCATCATCATACATCCCTTCAGGATCACGGTCCTCTAGGGTAGGCTTCACTTCAATGCGGCCAAGAATCCGCTAGGTACCACCTCAATCTTCATTCTCTGGAAATCCTCACATAGCTCATCCTGACTTGTGGCTAGCAACATACTCACCGTATGGCTTTTCCGACTCAGAGCATCGGCTACTACGTTGGCCTTCCCGGGATGGTAATGGATTCCAACATTGTAGTCCTTGATCAACTCTAACCATCTCCTCTGCCTCATATTCAGATCCGACTGGGTGAATATGTATTTAAGGCTCTTATCATCCGTATACACTTCACATCTGTTCACGATCAGATAGTGACGCCATATCTTCAAGGCATGCACTACGGCAGCTAACTCTAGGTCATGCGTTGGATAATTTTCCTCATGCGGCCTCAACTGCCTTGATACCTTTCCAAAACAGGTTCAATATATCATTAAGTCAATATTAACATTTGATTGTCCGAAATCATGTCATGAGCACGTAGCAGGTCTAAGCAATATACTACAACGGTTTAAATTCCCATGTTGGCAATTTAATAATGTCCAACTAGTAAACCACAACTAGGGTGACAATGGTCATGGCACATATATATAATTAACCAAGGTGTCATACAACAATTTGGCATTTATCTAATTTCCCATATTTAAATAAAGTATTTTCTAATTGAACTAGCATGCAATAAATTAAATCAAAATAGGTTTCAAAATAGGATCAACATGGTCAAGCACAACTTGCCTTCAAAAAGTACTTGTTCTTGGTGGGAGTGGCTCTGAGTCAACACTTCTCCTTGAATCCTTCCCAAGACTTCAACGTCTACTCGTAACGCGTGCAAATAGTAACAAATGAATAGAACAGTAGACAAAAAGTGTACAAACATCCAAATAAAGTTCATAAACAGAGAGAACACAATTTTATGAATTTTTAGAAACTGGAATCGTCAAATTCGGAGTTTAAATGCAAAAGTTATAGCATTTTGAAGTTTAAATAATCAATTAAATAATATTACAGAGAAAAACTTTAGTCCAAAAATTAAATAAAATTCATATTTGAGTAGATCTGAATTTTTTGAATTTTTAGAAATTTGAATCGTTCAAATCGGAGTTGAAACGCAAAAGTTATAAGCGTTTGAAGTTTTGAAATTCAAATCAATTATTAAACCGAATTATTAAATCATTTTCTTTTTCGGAAATTATTTATTGCGTCATGGGTGACACGCGTCGGCTCTGATTGGTGGTGGCGTCGGTGGCTCATGGGCTCAGCCCACGACTTGGCTCGGTCCACGGTGGACTCGGTCCACGGCTCGGGTCGCTGACAGGTGGGACCCCTTGGATGACGTCACCACGCTCAACGACACTACTGACAAGCGGGCCCCACCGTGACGTCAGCGATGACGTCATGGTGCGGTTCTGCTGTCCCGCTGACACGCGGGCCCCGTGTGTCAGAGACACGCGCTCGCGTGTGTGCGGCGCGGCCAGGGTACACGTGGCACGATCGTGTCCGTTGATTTGAAAATCAACGGCCGCGATTAGATCCAGGGTTAACACGTTGAAAACTACACGGTGATCGTGGGCCGTTCGATCTAGATCGGACGGTCCAGATCTAACCCTACGTTAACGCTGCTACGGCACGTGGTGATCGTGGGCCGTTGGATCTTGATCAGCGGTCCGGATCTAATCGGAGTTTGGAAACCGCGTGACTCATCGCTGTAGTTCGATCGGGATCGGACGGTCCGAAGCTTTCCAGCGGGTGATGGCGGCCTTGGCGGAGCTCGGGCTACCGGAGACAAGGTCGGCGACCTTCCGTGCGGCGTTTCCGAGGGTCTCCGGCGAGGTGGATGGTGCGGTCCGATGCGCCTTGCTCTTGCGGTTCCAGATCCGGGCTCCAACACGGCGGAGACGGCTTGACGGCGGCGGCGTGCGCACGAACCCGAAGCGAAGCCCTAACCCTACTACGGCGAGCAATTCCTCAGCAAAGACGGCGGCTCGGGCGGTGTGGCTTGGGGCAAAAGGTGCGGCGTCAAACGACGATTCTTGGGGACGGGTCCACGCCTTAAATACGGCCTCGACGTGCGCGCAAATCGGAAACCCTAACCGAACTCGGGGCGGCGGCGGAGGAGTCCGTCTCGGACTCGGCGGAGACAACGGCGGTGGGCGCCCACGTGGCATGATCGGCCAGTCCGCGATCGCGTGGAGTGCGATCGGGTCCGGCCCGATCTCGGCTTTCGAGCCGTGCAGGATGATCTTGGCCAGTTGGATCGGATCCAGCGGTCCGCAGATAGGGTTCGGGTGGCGGTCCTCCAGGCGTGGCTTAGGTCGGGTTAGTCCGACTCGAACTTCGGACTCGATCGGATGAAACGATCTTGGACCCGATTCGAATTTTCCAAATGATTTAATAATTAAAATAATTTCGATAATTCATTTAATTCAAGAAAAATAGTAAAATACTCAGAAAAATTCTGGAAAATATTTTAGGGCATTTGGGACTCAAATAAAATATTTCCAACAAAACTTTATTTGAAAATTTAATTTCTTTAATTATTTCAATATGGAATAAATTCAAATTAAATCCAAATAAATCCAAATAAATTCCAGAAAATTCCAAAAATTCATAAATGTGCAAAATAAATATTTAATTTCATGAAAAGCAAAAATTGGGGTGTTACAGTGCTCTAGGAGGGAGGAACCGAATTAGAGCTCACCATGAAAGTAATGGTGGCGGCGGTGACAATTTCAGCCGGAAATGAGGAACATGATAGTGGAATGAGCTCCTATGGAGAAATCATGACATGGATTGAGGGTTTTTGCTCATGATTTTGTGGAACATGATGCGACATACAAGGATTTGGAAGGGGCTCACCGGGTTGGTTGGAACGATGAGGTTATATTGTGGCCTTGTTGGGCTACGTGTTACCGTAGCTAAAGGAGACAATAGCGTTCCCGATGATCTGTGCATTGAGGGGAATGGAGGGACGATGTCAAGGCGGGCTTGGAGGACATGGCGACCATGGCCAGAGCTCACCAAACTACGTGGATGGGCTTGACAAAGGCGGTGACCTGAAACAGAGTAGTTGGCTCCTCAAGCTCTCTCTCTCTCTCTCTTCCTTGTTGGTGTGGAATGGAGGAGGATGGATGGGGGAGAATTAAACAGAAGTGGAGGCGAGCTCGATGCGACGCTCGACTATGAATTAGTAGGATGAGGTGAGGCACAATTTCTCTTGTGGAGCTCAACGTTATGATTGATGAGTGGAGCGAATTGTTGCTATTCTCGGTGGCGACAAGGGTCACCAATGACTGAGGAGAAAGTGGGAGAGATAATGAGAGGGAAGGAAGAGGAAGAGAGAAAGAAGGAATGAGGCTGACATGTGGGACCCATGGCAGCGAGGAGTTACTTTTATAGCTGGGATCCATGTGGGATGACCTTTGGTGAAAAACCACCTCAAATTGGGTCCAAGGGTAAAGTGAATAGTTTCATTAGTTCAAGGTACCTATTCGAATAGTTTCAAAGTTCAGGGTTGAAAATCAAAATAATGCCAAAGTTTAGGGTTGTAAATTAGACTTATTCCTTTTTTTAAACTAAAGTTGGCACACACTATTCATCTTGTAGCAAGGGACTGGGACTGGTTCCTCCCATGTGGGTTCAAGAAAAGCTGTCATCAGCTTTGGCCTCAACCGATAATCAAAAAATGTACTAAACAACGAGGACAATGTGTATGCATGGAATATATATTTATCATCCTTCTTGACATTTTCTTTCAGCATAGAATGATATGTAGAACAACAGAAACTATATGGTATATAAGTTAAATCAGCAATGACAAGCATAGGAAAACTGTATAGGCATGATACATGTAACTATAAATTATGTTATTGTCGGTGTTTCAAGCACCGGCTAGTACGATTTTTAGTCTTAGGGGTCGCGCGTTCCCTCTCCTTGAATGGCCTGACACAAGGAGCCCAAGATGTATACTGGTTCGGGCCGAATGTCCCTACTCCAGTTCGTGTGGTGGGTTTGTATTTCTTTTCGGGCACAGTGTTACAAGTGAGGGCTTAGGAGCTTGCCTTGAGCGCCTCGTGCCAATGGAAGAAAGTTCTCTACTCGAGAGAAGTGAAGTAAAAAGAAGGTCCCCCTTCCCTGAGGATCCTGCCTCCCTTTATATGGTCGGAGGGGGCAGGTTACATGGGAGTTTGAAAGGAAGAGAGGACAGGGTGCCCTACGCCGGGGTGCCCTACGCCTGGGAGTCCTGGTCTTCAGCAAATGATGGGTGCCTGCACCCCCCACGCTGGGTTGGTAGGCACATCGATCGGCAAGGCTCTCCGTTTTGCTAGGAAGTGACGCATCTACCCTCTGCGCACCCGCCGTCTTGTGTGGCGCTTTGACCACAGCCTTTGCCTCGGGGCCAGGCGCACCCTCCCCCCGCTGTGCATGTCTGGGTGATAAGACTAGTGTCTTGACTTCGGCCCTCTTGCCACTTGGGGAAGGAACCACCTGCCTTCCCACGGTCGTTATGGGTCGTCGCGCCCGTGTGGTAGGTGACCAAACGCCGGTGACAGTCTGGCGGGGAGCGCCTCGGTCGGATCGGACGTTGCGGGACGTCCGACCCACGGGAGGGTCCCTCCCGATCATTTCCGGTCGGGGGTGAGTCGCACTTGGTGGCCCACTTGACTTTCGGTCACATCTGGGCTTGGAGCGGCCCCTGCTTTGTCCCAGGCATTGAGGGTACCCATGGTACGTATACTCGTCAGTTATTATTTCTCATATTTTGTACATGACATCCATATGGTGTTGATAGATGTATCATATCCACATCATTCCCCTTCACATCAAGAAAAATCGTCCTCAACTTTTGAAAACTAGTGGGCGAATGGTTATCATGTAGTTCAAAAGGTTGCAACAAATTGTTTTATTTAGTTATATGTGCACATGTCATGTTTATAACATATAACTTCAATTCATCAATGTTATCACAAGTAATACATATTCGATAAACATAAAATTTGTTATCTACAACATAATCTCCAGCCAAATTAAATTTATAAGTGTAGGCATAGGCACTAACTAGTAACTTTAGACAAGCAATTTCAGAGATCTTATCAACCACAATAGATAGATCTTTTGGTTCATAGAACATGACATAACACATCATCTAACCTTGGTACAGCAAGCACTCCATCTCCAGCCATGGTTATCTCCTCATATTCCGTCTCAAGCGGTGTGGGTTGTGTATCATTTAGCTCCTCATCTTATTTACCATCTTGCACATTAAATGAGACAACACTAGAAGTAAAGAGTGTTGTTAGCTTCAGGAATAGCCTCACTTGACCTATCATTTGCATCTCCTATTTCTTTCAAGTGTATCTCTCACACTCCCAAATTGGATGCTCTCAACCTGCATATGGTAGAATCACACAGCTCACTCTTTTTACCACATTTGATTTGGCTATGTGACTCTCATTCTGACATGTTTTTTTATGAATCTCATAGATTCTCCTTTTCACTTTAATAGTATATGTCACAAGGTTATACAAACTACTAAAATATTTATATAGAAGTACACATGCAATCTTAGAATTTAAATCTTTCTTAAAATATACTTTCTTGTAATACTCACAGTTAATACCAGCTCGACTAAGTGCACAACTCAACTCATAAAAGTAATCACGGACATATTTGGATCCTTGTGTGATGCTCTTCAAGTGATGAAGTAACTCTTAATATGGTGGTATGAACTCTCTCCTCATGAAAAGTTTTAGATCTTCTCATGTTTTAAAACTGCTTAGATGCGATTAACTTACGTGATTTGGACTTACGTAAGGCTTGTAGAAAGATTAATCGCTTGATGCGGTTCAAAATTGATGTAGTGTAGATTGATGCCAGGTAGACAATCTTGTTCGGCCTTGGAGAGCTTAATGTTGATAACATGTTGTAAAATGATGATGACTTTTGTGGATCAATCACATTGTACCGATTTAATAACCAGAACAATCACGAAGAACACAAAGGATATATAAAGGCAAAACTCTATTATCTTTATTAGATTGACTCTGTTGTACAATAGGGTGCCATATTTATAGTGAAAAACCATTAGAGATAGATTCAATTTCGCCCATAAAGACATAAAGTCTAAATCATATCTCAACAAACAATCAAGAATCAGATTATATCTCAATAGCAATAAATACTACTCCAATGTAAAAGCAGTCGTAATGTCATGCTCAAACAGTGCGCAACCACATATAGTGTACTGTGGACCAATAGCTTCAGGCTCCATCGTGAGCAGCTCGAACTGGCAACTCCTTTTCTTTTTCAATATTTCATTTTTTAGGAGAGAGCTGAACTGGTAACTCGATCATACATGTTTGAAAGACTTAATTAAGCCTAATAAGTAATACGTAAGGAGAGATGCTTCTATGCTCTTCATTTTAAAAGTTGCACAACTATTAAAGCATGAATGAAGAGTAGATGATGATTACTTACCCCTTCGCTTGCTTCAAGATTTGTGCAACTTGTACTAGAAGGAAAAGCATAGAAGCACCTCTCGTAAGTAAATTGCCGAGCCAAAGTAGGTATGTGTGGACAATATACGTACCTAGGATGGTAATTGTAATTGTGAATTTCTTAACATGTTGCCACAATAATTGTCCCAAGGGTGGAGAGGCGTTTAGAATTCCTGGTTCGCTAGCTTATCTCAAGAGCATCCGTATTTGGGAAAGGAAGCGCTTATTATAAACCTTAGCGTACATTGCGTAGTACTCCCTGTTTCTTTTTTATAAGACTTATTTTGTTGCGACAAAGGAATTAAGATGTGCATGAAACCAAAGAAATGATAGAGATAAATATGATCATAGCGTTTATTGTGTTAATGTCTTCGGAATAAGAGAAAGAATAGTCGTTGTGGAATATTCTATTCTATATATATACATACGTGGACACGTTCCTAAATGAAGTCCTGAAAGTTTACTACAATAACTCATGAGAGTTTTCTAATAAGGTCTGAGAGTCCTATTAGATTACTTTAGATCTATACTTGCCTTGCAAGAAAAGTTTCCTGCTCTCCCACTATATAAGTGGGGATATATAGACACATTGTACATACATCAGAAAATATCAATAAAGAGGAGAAAACTATGAATCTACAACCTTGATACATAACACGTTATTAGCACTAGAGTGCTCCCAAGCGAAGACCGTTCACGCCTCAAATGCTGTTGCTTGATCTGTCTTGGTCATATCAGTTGCTGAATTTATTCAGCTTCTTCCTAATTTTCTACTACACCGTTGATAAATATAAGGCCTATAGTTTAAATGATCTTGTTTAGAAATATAAGGCGTGCATGTAGATTTAATGAGCCTTTCCTACTATACCCATATTTATTCTCTCTTAATCATATGCATTTATTCGTTACCACTAACACAAAGTATTCTCTCATCTTTCAAGACAATTAAGAGGGGTATGTAAGTTATTTTCTCCCATATCTTTCTCAATTTCACCGCAACCTTAATCCTTGCGCAAAGCTAAAATACGTCTATCAACGGAGGGAGTATTCTTCTAATCTAGTTGATGTCTCACCTTAGGTGGTATTAGCATCAACCAACCAGTCATCATTTCACGCCTTGGTGCAATCAATGTACGTTGTTTCATGCTTAGCTTGCGATGGGTTCTTGGGTAGTCGATTTTTAGCGCCTTAGCTTGATCGGCATTCATGTAGCGCCTTGGCAAGGTTACCAAATCTAGGCATCAGGCGATTGATGCACCAACCGTCTGATCACACCATGGCATGAACGATGGCATGCCGTGTCTTATACATAGTCACCCGCTGGTTGACAGGACATACTGTGTGCATGTCGCCGCCGTATGCCTCACGGTGGAAAGGACACCACAACGCCTTTGAGATCGCCTAAGGTGGTGGAGAGATGAGGCACCGATGCCATGGACAACACGCAAACTGGTATAGGAATATACATTTCAATCGGTTCTTTTTCGTCATCACTGTCAATTTTAGTGGCGACACAAAGACCAACGATAGTGATAAGTAGGCTCTATCGCAGTCGTTTCTCACCCGACAGTAATATTCAATCATCACTGTCGGTATCTAGCTAGAACTGATTGTGATGATATATACATCTGACAGTGATAATATATTATCATAGTCGGTTCGGGTTGAGAACCGACACTAATAATATGACTATTAGTGTCGTTTCTATTATCAGTGTCGGTTCTCAACCCGAACCGACTGTGATAATATATTATCACTGTCGGTTCTATTTAAGAACTGACAGTGATGTATATAGCATCACAATCAGTTCTAGTTAGGAACCGACACTGATGATGTTTTCATAACTGTACACATTCTAAAAATAGTACCAATTCCATAGAATCACAATACAAAAATCGCAGTACATGACAATATCACAGAACATTAACAATAACTCACATTACATCACATTCACAACACATGTCACATTCAACATTTGTATGTATTGACATAATATAATATTGTTTACAACATTTGTGTGTACTAGTAGGAGGCATTCTCGTCTCTATACCTACCGTCCGGAGCTACAACCTCTGTCCAGTACCACAAGCATATGTGATCGCGTATTCTGTTTATTTCATTGATCTTTAGGGTCCGACGGGGGATTGTGATTTTAGGGAACGTGTATGCGCAGTCGACTAGGACATTCATGTGATACATGACGTAGAAGCCACAAAAGTCATTGCACCCCTGTTGATGATGTTGGGAAGAATGAAAATCATATTAGGAGATGAACTATAGATGTCAGCAAAAATCCTATGCTAGAGATTGTACCTAGTAGCGCTTTCACCAAAGCTTGTCGCATAGTTTGTCATTGTGTTGCCCTCCTTCAGCAATGTACAACTGAAAGGATCGAGGATGCACGCCTAGAGGGGGGGTGAATAGGCGATTTACAATTTTCTAATTCAATGCAGCGGAAAAGAGATCGGAACTTCCGATATGGAGTCGGAGGTTCCGGTGTCTAATCGGAATGTCCGATACGAGGTCGGAATATCCGATTAGAACAGAGTCTAGATAATTGCAAAACGAATTACGCCTAAACACAAATTAATTCTACTCAAAGCTAGCACATGCAAAGATTAGCAACTAGTAGAAAAGCTAGCTAGAGAAATAATCAATCCTAGATAGATCAATTCAATACAAGATAGCAAAGTAAAGCAATAAGCACATGTAAAGAATTGACACGATGATTTGTTTACCGAAGTTCGGACTTCCTCCAAGGAGGTTCCTACGTCTTCGTTGAGGAGGCTCGGTCACACTTGAGCCGGGCCTTTTCCAACCCTATTCCTCGCCAATCTCGGTCGCACTTGAGATGTGGCTTCACTTCTTGATTTCTTCCCTTTCAGAGGCGAAATCCGACCTTCACAAACTTCTCACGGCACACCACACACTTTGGTTGCTCGTGAGCGACGCCTAGCCGTCTAGGAGTCTTCAAACTCCAAGAGTAACGAATCCAACAAATGGATGATCTAGGACATGAACTCTAGTGCTCAAGATGAATCTCAATCTATCTCACTCTTAGCACTAACTCTCACTTCCCACACCTCACTCAAAGAGGGATCACTAAGATCACAAGGGAAGGAAACAAGGAGGATACTCAATCCACTCCTGATTAAAACATAAGTTTTTAAAGCTCTCTCTAGCTAATGAGATGACCAAGGAGCAACAAATGCATCACAAGGTAATCTCTCTATTTCACTAGCTCAACCTCTTGTTTAGCCCTTCAACAATATCCTCAACTACTTCTCCCAACCGGCCAAGGGGGTATTTATACCCCACACCCAAAGACTAGCCGTTGGAGCAAGAAAACTAGCCGTTTTACACACATCGGAACTTCCGATCCCAACATCGGAACTTCCGACCAGGCAAAAACTCCAGAACAAACTCAATCCAATAAACACATCGGAACTAACATCGGAACTTCCGATACATCGGAACTTGCATCGGAACTTCCGATCTGGGCAGAGAGGCACCTTACAGAAACCTTTCAAAAAGTTTCTAAGTCTACATCGGAACTTCCGATACAACATCGGAACTTACGATCCAACATCGGAACTTACATCGGAACTTCCGATCAGGCAAAAAAAATCAGCACACTTGCAAACTAAAAACACTGATCGAAACTTCCGATTTTCACGATCGGAACATCCGATTTGACCAGAGAGCACCCTTTTTGAGTTTAACACTTATCGGAACATCCGATCCAAAGATCGGAACATCCGATCCTCACAGAGAGGCACCCTTACTAGAACTAGCTTGAAAAGTTTCCAAGTCCTGATCGGACTATCCGATCACACGGGTCGGAACTTCCGATCCTCACAGAGGAGCACCTGAGACTTAGACAACTTAGCACCGGACCTTACGAAGAATCGGACCTTCCGATCCTCGATCGGAACTTCCGATCAATCCAGAGAAGGTTCTAGACTCTCACCAACACACCACCGGATTCTGATGGATCGGAACATCCGATCCGGACAAAAAAGACAAACAATCCGGTGTGCGTGATGTGTATTGTGTCTCTCATCTATTTAAGGATAGATAACACTTGAGCACAGAGACACTTCTAAATCATCCACGTTGCATCCCTCTTAATAGTACGGCACGCCTATAACAAGACACTCTATCTACTTACCTTTGACGCCAAGACGCGATCAATCCCCTTTGGGGCCTTTATGATCTTCAATCATACCTCATTTCCGGGATTGTCACATCGCTCTCTCTTGAAGTCCTCATGATTTACGATCATCTTCTCTTCAAGATCGTCACCTTTGCTCTACTTCTCTTTTACCGGATCATCACCCGGTTCTCACAACATCTTGTTCATCTCCTCTTGATGAACATTCTTTTCTTTCCTTCTCAACGGGATCTCCTCTTGACGTTCATCACCTCATGATGTCGTCCTTGTCCCGTTTCTTTATCTTAACCATCATTGGACCTAACCTGGCTCAATCATCACTTATGAAAATAGTTAGTCCAAGATGCATAGTTGTCTCAATCATCCTTGCACTCAATTAACACATAATGAATGCCTCCATAATGATTGAGCACAACCTAAATCAATTTAAATGGATAATTGTATTTGTGTCTTAAGTATATTGATACAACTAATGTTTCGTTATACTCAAGAACTATCGGTTATCCTTAATCGATCACAAGAACACCATCAACTCATGATGCAATGTTCTTTGATTATTAAGAGATAAACGACCTCAATTTAAATCTTCATTTAAATTGATATGAGTATACAATAACTACACAGGTTTTCATATACTCATGTTGATGGAAAGTAATGATCCATAATATGTGGAATGTATGGAAATGATCGTTACTCTAAGCCATCAACTATAAGATAAACTCCACAAAGATATGTGCATACATATAATTGATCTTGAATCAATATGCACGTATCCAATTTTATTTCTTTGGAGCATATCCTATGATACCATGAGTATACTACAACTATGCATGCTAAATGTATACTCAAAGATCTAGTTTCAATGTCTTGATCCTTTATATGTTGTAATGAGGAATAGATCAATGCAATGAAACATTAAGTTAGAGTGTGAACTCCCCCTAAATTTGTGTATCCATGTAATATATGGATTGGGAAACATGATACACAGTTTTGGTTAAAGCGATGGAGAAATTCATACTTCAACTTAAATCCTAAGTATGCAATAAAATAATGAACATTGATACAATGCATACCTTGGGTTTTCCATTTTCTATCCAAATGTGAGGCTACTAAACATAAGCTCAATAAATATGTTAGTCTCATTAACAATTAGTTTTGTCAATGATCATCAATCATCCTTGATGAGATGAAAATAGTAATTACCTAAACATTAGTCTCATATTAGGATTTGTCATTAATCACCAAAATCAACTTAATGGATCAACCTAATGGAGGTTGTACTTACAATCTCCCCCTTTTTGGTGATTGATGACAAAACCTTTTCCACAATTGCACTAATGGATATATATCAATATGGAACAAATATTAAGCATTTTATATCCATACCATGGCATGCTATGCACATGATGCATATGAAGATGCATGAGATAAACACATGTGCAAGGCAATTGAGGAAAGCTCACATAATTCTCCCCCTTTTTGTCAATAAGCACCAAAAGCAAATGAACATCCAACTTAAAATAATGTGAGGAAGAGAGACTTGAACTTCATAAGCTTGAACTTACAATCTCCCCCTTTTGGTATTGAATAAATTAAGCATGAAGGAGGGTTTCAATAACACCACTTGTGGCAATTTTGTGGCTTTATACCAATTAAATGTAAAATACAAATTGCAAATCCAAATAGCACACAAGCAAAGCAAGGGAATTGGAGGATTGATTCAAATAAATCAGATAAGTTTTACAAACTTTTAGATTTGATATCAATTAAAAGACAAGATGCCAAAAGAAGACTGACGATACCAAATGCAAGGCAAAGCGAACAAGTTTGGCAAATTTTAAGATATGGCAAAAAGGAATAAACACTTGAAGGGAGGCTATATTTTGAGTTTGGATACCAATTGAAAGAATTTAAGTTCAAAGTGCAAAGGTAGGTATCACAAGGGTTATTTGAAACTAATTCAAATAAATCACTTCATTTTATTAGGCTTTACGAAAAACACCATGATTCTCTTGTAAAATCTATAATTTTGCCTAATAGGGTTTAAGCGAGAAACCCAACACAAATACCACTTGAGAAATGAGATACTACTTAAAATCTATCTCAAGGGTTTTGCTTGGAACTCTTCATTCAAGAACGAGCATAAAGAATTATTCATAAAGAATAATGCTCAAATGGAATTTCTCCTTTTTATGTATTTCAATTCATAAAGAACCTCACACAGAGAGTTCTTAAGCGATTGAATTTACAATGCATTTAAGCTTATGGAGAATCCAACTCAAAAGAATTTTGGGTATCAAGGTAGAGGCTACAAGAGGCAATCAAAATACCACTTGTAGGACGATTTAAAATTCATTGATACCACTTTGAAAGAATTCAAATAACCAAGGATGTCATTTGTAGGAATGAACAATAACTTCAATGACATCACAAGTTGAGAAGACAGATATCCAAAGATACCACTAGCAACCACAATAAATGAATAACGCTCTCTTGATACTACTTGTTGGATCAAATCACATAGATATTGATACCAATTGAAAAATAATCGATTGAATCGATGAGTATCAGAGCAATTAAGCATTTAAGGGTATCAAAGCAATTGCAAACACAAAACTAGAGCATGAAAAATAAAAGTTGCAAGGTTTTGCCTTTTGAAATCCTAAACCACACAGATTTAGAGAAGACAAAAGAGCTTTACAAATAAAATCATGAGGGGTGAAAATAAACCTTTGTAAAGATCAAATAGAGGGGAAATCTCCTCAATCTAGGGCTTCAAATTACCCTCTTTACACACATCCTCAAGAATTTCATATTTTCTCACCCAAGCATAAGTTTAAACCAAAGTATATGTGTGTGTGTGTGTGTTTTGGGGCAACGGCCTTCCATACCGGCCCAATAGTACCGGTTATGCATGAACCGGGACTAACATTTACATCGATCCGGTTCCAGCGGTCTGAGTCAGGGATCATCGATGCAGGTTGTAACTACCAACCGGTGCCGATGCTCTCACATCGATACGGTTGGTTACACCAACCCGTACTAAGCGACAGAGCCGTGGATGGTTCTTAGCACCGGTTGATGTAACCAACCGATGCTTGATGTTCGTGTTATCGATGCAGGTTGGTTAAACCAACGATACTAAGCGGCCTCCTCGGCTCTGTCTGCTTAGTGCGGGTTGGTGTAACCAACGATCTTAATATGGAGCATCGGCACCGGTTGTTGTATTTGACCGGTACTAATGCGCTTCGTCTCCGCGCCGATCAATCCCCTGGCGCCTTTACGATGAAACTCTTAATTCGTGTTCATCCGGATTCTTGTTTTCCGATCCGACCTCCTATAAAACCGTCGGATCATTGTAAAGGGAGACGTCTTGATGATCAGTAGTAAGCCCATTTTTAACTATGGCAGCTTCTCCTTCTTCTCCCTCTGGCGCGCCATCATCACCACCTCGGGAGAAGGACGAGGAGGAGCGGGAGGAGGAGGAGGAGGAGGACAATGAGGAGGAGGAGGAGGAGGAGGATGAGCGGGAGGAGGAGGAGGAGGAGGAGGGTTGGGTCCACTCGAGGAGCGCGACGTCGTCGGACGAGGATGACGATGATGAAGACGTCATCCACGGCGGCGGCGACGACCGCCCGCTGACGGCGACTCGGCGGCGACGACCCTGGCGGCGGACGGCGAGTGGTGGTATGGGTGATCGCGCCACCCACCACCCGTCTTGCCGCTATGCATATTATATATATTGTAATTAATTAATATAATATGTAATGTTTTATATTATGAATTATTAATATGATATGTAATGTTTTATGTAATGAATTATTAATATAATATATAATGTTTTACCTCCCCTTCTTGAAGCTCATTGCCTTTACCGTTAAATTGAAATATTAAAAAATTATAAAACATAAAAAAGCGTTGAAAAAAATACGGTACAATGCATTGTCGTTCAAAACAATGGCTTGAGAAACATTCGATTGGGCAGTGAAAATCGAGGAGAAAATCGGAAGAAAAATTATGAAAGTATGATTCGAGATGAATATCTTTATAAATATTTATATTATATGCATAGAAAATTATATGTGTACATTTATCACAAAGTCGTCGATGCCGAATTAAAGGTACCAACAGATCTTGATAGTCACATCGATGCCGGTTTGTATTCGAACCGGTACTATCTAGTAGCAACAGACTACGGTTGCAGTGGATATTAGTACCGGTTTGTGCTTTGAACAGGGACTAGTGTCCGACCAATTTAAACTCTTCGTCCTCCCGCTCTGCCAGGCCAGGAGTCATTTGATCGCGAGAGATGAACAGGAGTTCATCGCCAAGGAGCTCGAAGGAGGGGAGGTGCTGCCAAAAATTCGAATTTTTGTCATTTTACTCGCAACCAAGATACCTAAGGTTAGTAATATCATTCCTCACTACACTTGGTGTTAAATGGGGCCTCTTCTTTGCTTAAATTATGAAGAAAATTTGATCTTTTCCATTAATCGTTGAAGGATTATAAATGTATAAATCAAGCTCGATCAATTGAAGTAAGATACAAAAACTTATTGTGTAAGCTTATAATTTGCTTGGATTATAATATAGCTCGCATTTAAGGTTTGGATCTAGCTCAATTTTATGTTTTAGTTCCATCGATCTAGCTCAAATTAGGTTGCGTAGTTGGGGAAATTAAAAATGGTGCATTTGAGAAAAGTTTTCATAAAATTGGTTGCACGTAGTTGGGAAATTAAGAATAGTGCATTTGACAAAAGTTTTCAAAATTTGAGCAAAGATGTCGTTAAATTTGTTCACAATTTTGAATCTAGACTATGATTGACCAATTTTTTTTGTAGGTTGAAAAAACTTGTGTAAGTTTATATTTTGCTTGCATTATTATTTAGCTCGAATTGTATGTGTGGCGGGCAGTGCTTGATGTGAGACTATCGATGCCGGCTTGTGCCTTCAGCAGGGACTATGTCGCAATATACACGTCCTCCACCTCCCACTCTCTGCGGACCAAGATCATTTGATCTGTAGTGAGATTAAGAATGGTGCATGTATAGTTGGGGAAATTAAGAATGGTGCATGTATAGTTGGGGAAATTAAGAATGTTGCATGTTATGTGGAAAAAGAAGAAATTTAAATTCATTTGCGAATTAAAAATAATATCAGCAATATAAATGGCTTTATAGAAAATATAAAATGAGTTAAATATTAGAGAAAACTTTTCAAAAATTTTGCGAAAAAGTTTTCAAAAAAAGTTTTAAAAATTTGAGCAAAGCTGTCGTGAAACTTGTCGGGTATGAATGGAGTAAATAATCATTTTATGGGAAAATATGTAATGAAATATAGTGCCTTTAAAAATATTTAATGAAATAAAGCCATTTTAAAAATATAGTTGTCTTGATTTGGATTTTGGGAAATGTTCAATAATTCATTATCGAAAAATGAGTTAAAAGTTACCTTGATCGAATATAATGTAGATGGACCGGCGATGGATGTACATGGACCGACGCTCCCCGGAGTTCTTGCAGGGTTTGCAAGATTTTCTTCGTCTTGGTAGATGAATACACGACGTCGAGGCTACATATGTTGTCCATGCATAGACTGCAAGAATGAGAAGGAGTGGTCAAACTCAGTCACATTCACTTCCATTTGCTCGCAAGAGGTTTCATGTCAAATTATACTGTTGGACCAAGCACGGTGAAGAAGAGATTATACAAGAAGAAGGTGAACAAGAAGAGGCGGAGAACAATATCTTAGACGCATTTGGCCAACCCGGCTCTAACGAAGATACATTTGGGGAGTTTGGCAATGATGACCTAGACAGGATCTTTGCTTGATGGAGAGGAGAATACATCGATGAAAGACATTACGGAAAATTTCAGCGCCTATGGGAGGACCACAAAACATTGTTGTATCCAAGCGCCAACGAGGGCCATACAAAGTTGCGTACTACACTAGAAGCTGATGCAATGGAAGGCGACCAATGGATTGTCTGATAAGGGATTCGACGAGTTGTTATGCCTCATGAAAAAGTTACTTCCAGAGGAACACAACGCGAAACTACGTGCGATGCCAAACAAGTTATACGCCCTTTGGGGTTGGAAGTCTGAGAAGATACATGCATGTCGTAACGATTGTATCCTTTATCGCAATGAGTACGAGGATTTGGATGCTTGTCGATGTGCAAAACTTCTCGGTATAAGACCAGGCATGATGACCAGGTGAGGTAGAGGGGCGTGTAAGAAGAAGAGGCCCCTGCTAAGGCGATGTGGTATTTCCCTATAATACCCGGTTGAAGCGTTTATTTGCGAACAAAGTGCATGCCCGGATGATCTTGGCACAAAGAAGACCGTAAGGGACGACGGAAGGCTAAGACACCTGCTGATGGCTCGGTGGAGGAAAGTCAATAGAACATACAGGACTTTCTTTGAGGATGCAAGGAACATAAGGTTTGGGTTGAGTCTGCAGATGGGATGAACCCGTATGGCGAGATGAGCAACGATCCACGATGCTTGGCTTTGTGACCTATGTATCTACAACCTTCCTCCTTGGTTGTGTATGAAGAGGAAATACATTATGATGCCGTTGCTTATCGAAGGCCGAAGCAACCTGAAAGCGACATCGATGTGTACCTCAAACCGTTGGTTGAAGATCTGCTAACATTGTGGAACGATGGTGCACGTGTATGGGATGAGTACAAGAGAGAGCACTTCATTTTGCGTGCATTGCTATTCGTAACCATCAACGACTGGCCTGCACTTGGCAACCTTTCGGGCCTGTCTATCAAAGGATATAAAGCCTGCATCCTTGCTTAGAGGAAGCGGACAGCAAGTACCTAAAAAACTCTCGAAAGGTTGTGTACATGGGCCACCGCAGATTCCTCCATCCGAAGGACCCGTTAAGGAGGAAGGGTGAGAATTTTGATGGGACAGAAGAGAAACGTAAGAAACCCCTGCATCGCAGTGGGGCTCTTGTATTTTCTTTGGTGAAGGATCTGAAAGTAGTATTTGGAAAAGGTGCAGTAGCAAACTGTCCAGAGAACAATGTCACACGAAGGCCATTTGGAAGAAGAAGTCAATATTTTGGGACTTACCTTCTTTGGAAAGACTTAGAGGTCCGTCACTCACTAGACTTCATGCATATCACAAAGAATGTCTGCGTGAACTGCTAGGCTTCCTAGATATGTATGGCAAATCAAAAGATACACTTCAAGCACGAAAGGACCTACAGTGCTTGGGAATCGAGAACGACCTACATCAGGAAATGAGAGCGGAAGGGCGACATTACCTCCACCCCGCTAGCTACACTCTGAGCAAGGAAGAGAAAAAAATATGATTAAGTTCTTGAGCAGTGTGAAGGTCCCTTACGGATACTCCTCGAACATAAGGAGACTCATAAACATAAAAGAGAATAAAATTGTACACACAAAATCCCATGATTGTCACGTGTTGATGACACGATTGCTCCGGTGGCGGTGCGAGGTATTCTGGGACTGGATGCGAGGACAATCATAAAGTTGTGCTTTCGTTCTTCAACGGTGTCGCGAGAAGGTCATCGAGCCAAATAAGTTATCTAATCTGCATGATGACATGGTCAATAGTGCAGTTAGCCTTGAGATGATCTTTCCTCCATCATTTTTTGATATTATGGTCCATCTCATGGTCCACATTGTTAAAGAGATAGAAATTCTCGGACCGTGTTCCTCCACAATATGTTCCCTTTCGAGAGGTACATGGGCATCCTAAAGAAGTATGTTCAGTAACCGGTCTCGCTTGAAGAAATTTGCATTGCGCAGGGTGTTGGCCTGAGAGGAGGTCATTGAGTTTTGTGTTAATTACATTGATGATCTGAATCCGATCGGCGTTCTGTATCACGCCATGAGGGGAGGCTCGAGGAAAAGGGACTTTAGGGAGAAAAGAATCCTATAAGCGGCGATCTACTTTCATTTAAACAAGCACATTTCACAGTATTGAAACAAGCAAGCTGTAGTGGCTCGTATATGTATGCTCACGAGATGAGTCTACGTGCCCAATACCGGAGAAGTCGAGATAAGTGGATCGTGATCGAGCAAATGGATCATTTCGGCGGTTGGTTACAAAAGCAAGCTGGCAGGCAACCAGACAGATGATGAGCAGTTGAAACTCTTGGCTCGGGGACCGTCCACGACAATCGTATCATTCCAAGGGTATGAGATAAATGGGTACACATTTTACACGATAGCCCGAGGATAGCAAGAGCACCAACCAAAACAGCGGCGTCAGTATAGATGCCTTGGACAAAAATAGAAAAGTGGATACCTACTATGGTTTCATCTGGAGATCTGGGAGCTCGAGTACGGACCTTTAAAAGTCCCTCTGTTTCGGTGCCAATGGGTCAAACTAGCGGCCGTGCAGATCGATGAGTACGGTATGACAAGCTGTGGACCTCAAGCAAGTGGCCTATAGGGACGAACTGTTCGTGCTTGCTAATGATGTGACACGGGTATTCTATGTGATGGACATGGATGACAAACCAAAAGCGAAGGACAAGCCTACTAAAAGGAAGAGGCAGCATGACAAATCTACGAAAACATAAATCGAGAATGAGAATACTAGCGGTGGCGATCAACCAAGGCGCCACGTGGTTCTTTCGAGGTAAAAGAAGGATTGTCCGGAGTTGAGGGCGTCACGGACGAAGAAGAGTATAATCGATTCGACGAGCTGCCTCCTTTCACGATGGGCGTAGACATTAGTGCCCTGAATGATCTGAGCAATCTCCTTAAATGCGCGCGATCATAATGAAGGATCGCTTGTAAAAACAAAGTATGTTAGCAAATAAGTCCAACCTTGTTGTATAGTCCGTTGTTACAAGTTATAGTCTATCAACGATGGATGCTTAGTTTTCTTTTTCATGTTAAATCTAGTCTCTTTGTGTTCCCATGCTTTGTGATATGCATGTAACAAGGTGAAAATTTGAATTGGAATTATAAGAGTGAAAAAATTACTTCATTTTATTTTATATTTATAATTCATAAACTAATATTCTAAAGAAAATATAGATTTTCAATATTATTGTTGAATTGTAGAAACTATAAAAGGAATTTATAAATGACTATTAATCTTTTTTAAAAAAATCATTTTAGTGTGGAATAACTTGAATAAGTATAATTTATTACTTTTTATTAAGCAAAGAAGCAATAATTGATTTTTCTTTCATTTTATTCTAAAGAGATTTTGAATTTAATTCTAATCGATTACCGGTTGGTGTATTTAACGATCTTGATGTGATATAATCGATCTGGTTGGATACACCCACCGTGCTTGATAATAACCTAGGTTTTCCTTCGTGAGTCATATGTGGAGCGATCGGTCCGGTTGGTGTATCTAACAGATCTTGATATGTATATCAATCGGTTGGTTAAACCAGCCGGGTGATCAAGGGCCCCTATAAACCTCGCCGCCATTTCTTCCCACTTTGGTGCTCCTCCGCCCGATTTACTCCCATTTCCGAGCGCCGCCCCTTCTCCGACGACGCGCTGCCCCGTCCGAGTTTCGCTCGCGCCGCTGCCGCGTCCGAGCTTCGCCCCCTCCGACGACGCCGCCCTCCGGAGCTCGCGCATCAGCGCCGCCGTCCAGGCTTCGCTTCTCCGACGGCAGCCGCCCTCCGGAGCTCGCCGGCGCCGCGCCGCGAGCTCGTGCCCCCTCCGACGACGCGCCCTCGAGTTTCGCTCGACCACGCCGGGCTGCCCCGAGCTCGCCCCTCTCCGACGACAGCGCCACCCTCCCTGAGCTCGCCGCCCGCCGCGCCGCCCCGAGCTCGCCCCCTCCGACGATGCCACCCTCCGAGCTCGCCCGACCGCGCGCCGTCCGTAGCTCGCCTGGCAGCCGTCGTGGAGGTTGTGATCTTGTTCCACGAATATTGAATGAATCTTTGTGTCTCTGTGATAGGTTATGTGGAGTCAAAAATAATTCTATGTTGCTAGTATAGTAATCGCATAAACAAATAAGGTAGTTCTTTCATTTCTGCTACTTGATAGTTGTTGAGATAGAGCTTGTTGAGATAGAGCACGGATTGGATGCTATCAATTTTATAAATGAAGCACAAGCTACAATTCCGTTTTCTATTGTACATGATATTGAGTTTATTGAGAGATGCTATCAATTTTGCATGGTGCATCACATTACGTGTTCTCCTTTATAAATGGAACACAAACTACATAATGTCATGGCTAATCCAAGCAAACTTGTCTTTTATAGTGGGGTATTCATGTTACACATACGCTTGGTTTGATACTACTTAATTGTTCATTTACACGTAATCCCTAACTCATATTTTGTAAAACAAGAGTTAACATAGAGTATTAGTGAGACAAAAATATCTAAAGAGGGAACCACTCAACTCGTGCCGCTTGCTCTTATATGGATCACGTACTTCATCATACAACTAGCAATACGTACAAAGAAAAACAAGCCCTAGCTAGTTGTCATTTGGAGTACATTGACATATAAGTCAAGGATATATCTACCCTACGCACATGAGTATGGAGTTGGTCTAATCAACATTTGTTCCTCGCCGGCTTCCACGCCGTTACTTTTCGATACCTTCTTCTAGCCTAAGAAACAACGATGGACGGCGAAGGATTTGATCGGGAAGAATTTATGACAAATTTGATTGCGGGAGATGGTGGTTATGAGGCCAGAGCACGATGAGGCCACGGAGGTAACAATCAATCACGTTAATGATTGTCGATTTCACTATCATGCTAAGCCAACATTTTGACCGTTCATGATTGTACCATGCTTTCGGACCGATCAACCAAGCGTGCAATCACAGCAAATGAGGTCCAACCAAGAAGCCGAAGGCAAGATATGTTGTCACCGAAGTCAACGAGAACGGCCAACCTCAGAAACCCTTGGCGGTGATTGGGCCGTTCAATTCGGCATGCGGCGTCCACGTTAGGGACCACGTGCCCATTAGCATAGCAAAATGGGATCGGGTTCACGAAGATCTGAAAAACATGCTTTGGAACGATGTCGAGAGACATTCACCTTCCCCAAGGGACCGAAGAGAAGGTGAAGAGTTACACTCTCAAGAAGATGGCCATCGCATTCCAAACTTATAAAGAAGTTGAACATAGAGTATATCAAGGAGAATCGAACGCATGAGCTTCAACAAGTTCCCGGTTGCAAGATCAGCAGGAAGCGTTAAGTGAACTACAAGACTTCGGAGGAAGGTCAAAGTTTGAGTGAGAAGAACAAGCTGAATGCACGAAGAAGAATTACCACCACCGACTCGCCCTGGTGGTTACCGCCAAGCAATACCCAAATGGGAGAAGAGGGAGCATGACACGCTAGCAAAGGGTGTCACACTCGCAACAATGGAATGGCCTGACAGAGCAAAGCATTGGTTCTATGCTCACGGCGGTGGCCTCGATGATACTTGACAATGCGGTGTTTGGGGAGTCTTTGAGAGATGTGGCGAGAAGGCTTGTGCGATCCATCGAGGAGACTTCCCAAGGTAACCGTGCCAAACAGGGAGAATGACGAGCTAACAAGGGCTCTACAAAACCAAGAGCACCCTGGACGTACACGAGGCGTTGGCGTCGTCCCTTGGAAGGTTGGTTTCGCTCAGGACGCCGAGACCTATAGGAGTCGAATGAGAAGCAAGGCTCGACATGCAGAACAACTTAGTGCGCTTGAAGAACGCATGACTCAAATAGAGGAACAATTAGCCCAGAGCCAACAACGGGAGACGTGCCAGGAACCTCCCAGGAATCCTAACATCATCAGCCCCACCGGGCAGCGGAGCAGCTGCGCTTCCGGTGGGCTGCCCGAAGCGGACTTGGACAGGTACCCCGTAGATGACATCAGGTAGCAGACACCTTGTGAGCTGCATGTCGGGGCGCGAAACCTCTCCTTGAAGGCGGCGCATGGCATGGTTCACCCAGTGGAGCCGGGGCAGCTCATCCATGGCCATGAGATCTGATCAAACTACTCCAAGGTCTCGGTGGAGGAGGTTTGCCCAGTACGAGGACCTTGAGCTCGAAATTCCCGGAGGTGACGGAGTCTGAAGCTAGGAGAGGCGGTACACACTTTCATCCTATGGCGCAAAGCGGCACATAATTTTTCGAGATAACATGGATGTGTCCTCTCTGCGAAGACGCCCGACTCCTACACCACTGCCCGCACACCCAAGCCCAAGACGAAGCCCGACTCCTACACCACTTCCCGCACACCCAAGCCCAAGAAGAAGCCCGACTCCTACACCCCCTGCCGCACATAAGCCCTACGAGAAGCCCATCTCCTCCCAAGAAGGCGTCGACTCTACACCACCTCCAGCGCACATATGCCCTACGAAGCCCGTCTCCTCCCAAGAATGCGCCAACTTCTACACCACCTCCCGTGCACTTAAGACCCACAAGAAGACCGTCTCCTCCCAAGAAGGCGCCGACCAAAGGAAACAAGCCAGCTCGGCCCGGCTCCCAAGAAGACGTCCTCCACCCAATCCAAGAAGTTGCGTCCACTTTGGTGGCGTCACGATATGACCGACGAGGAGACCAATAAGATTGTACAAGGTGAGGTAACTGAATTTTTAGACCCAAGTCACCAAAGAAGAAGGTTCAACCTGGCACGAAAGAATTTCACAAAGGCTTGAGGACTATTACAAATTTGAAGGATAAAAAGAAATGCCTCGCCAATCAAACTACGAGCGCACATTGCGAAAGGAATGCCACAAGGAGTGGGCGGTGAGGAGAAGGAGAAGGAGAAGGCTAAGGCGATGCTACAATTCTTTGATGAAGCGGCCTTGACCCAAATCAAATATTAGGCTCAGCAGAGAGATTGAGTATGCCCAAGTAAGATGGCCATTTACATTGGGTGGATCATTGGTTAGGCGTGAGGAGCCGCTCGACTAACGACAAAGATGCGGCAATTCCATGAATGGTACTTGGAAGCGACCAAGCATGGTCTCTGATTGTTTCTTTGTCAAGTACAAGGATCAAGATTTTTATCACGGTGGCGGTGAATTTTTATCGAATGGCACGTCATGTATGATCTATACCAAACAGGCGCCCTCGGCGTCCTTGGTAGGTTCTTTGGACTCTGTAAGTGTCTTATTTACAAAAAAAACCATCGTGCGTGCCCTTGTAGAGTCACGGACCTTGTAAGCCTAACTAATTTCTTCTTGTGTAGCATGGAGATACAAAGATGCCGAAGGGATCAAATTTTTGACATAGGATTCATGGACCCATTAGTTATCAACGAGACAACCGTTAGATACTGACCCAAGCGAAACACAGACTAACGTATACAATGCGCTAATGGGACATCAATATAAGTCAAGGATATATCTACCCTACGCACATGAGTATGTGTTTTACATCGCCTTGTTCTACTCCTTTTTCATAACACTATGTTAGAACTAATTAGTTATCTATGTTGACATATGTACAGTTTTCACTGGATTCTTATTATGATCGAGCTAGATCATAGTCGGATCACAATTATGGACTCGAGAAGGAAACCAGTTCAAACGTATCAAACCTTCATCGATTTGCTCGACCGGTATTAATTCTTGTTCCTTTCATTATTGTATTACTTCTATTTCCTTCCATTTGAAATAAATTCTAATCATGTACAATTGGTAATCACATGTGTAGTGCATTCGCACAATTTCGTGCTAAAAATAGGGGCGCATTCATTTCACGCTTTCAACTTTTTCAACCGCAGATCTTGAGTCAGTCGGCGGGCAACAATTTATGCGGTTACTATGTATGTGAATTTTTGCACACCCAAACCGGAGCCGCTGACCGCATGCTAAAAGGCGATAAGGGGGTGAGTAAATATAATTACTACCTTTAACGATGTATATTACTCCTTACATCTTGTACAAATTCAAGGATTGATTTGTTAATGACTTAACGGCAGGTGCCTCAATATTTGGCGAAACAAGGTTCGAACTCGCGGCGTGAGTGCGAGCAATTCAAGAACAACTCGTTGGCTTCATTTACGATGAGGTTGTAAATGCAAAAGGCGAGTTCCACGAACCAAATTTTAACAGGTGGGGCCCTTCGATAAGGACCGGTGAACTGTCATTCTCGACATCTACGGCTAGCAAGAGCGATGCACGTAAAAAATCCCAATGAAGGAAAAGAAATACTGGAGTTGTAATTAAAGTTGTGTACATATTGTAGTACATTATATGTAATTAAATTTGTTAATGAATGTACAGTGATTTTATTATCAGGCAAATGTGCATGATTAAATTATATGTGTTTTAATTCGTTGTGATTTAACACACACATGAAGTCACCGTGATTTGATTATATATATTGTAGTATATTATATATAATAGCCAGTTGTTGTGATTTGCGCGCACGAACCCGAAGCGAAGCCCTAACCCTACTACGGCGAGCAATTCCTCAGCAAAGACGGCGGCTCGGGCGGTGTGGCTTGGGGCAAAAGGTGCGGCGTCAAACGACGATTCTTGGGGACGGGTCCACGCCTTAAATACGGCCTCGACGTGCGCGCAAATCGGAAACCCTAACCGAACTCGGAGGCGGCGCGGCGGAGGAGTCCGTCTCGGACTCGGGCGGAGACAACGACGGTGGGCCGCCCACGTGGCATGATCGACGGTCACGATCGCGTGGAGTGCGATCGGTCCGCCCGATCTCGGCTCGAGCCGTGCGGGGCGATCTTGACCGTTGGATATGGATCCAACGGTCCACGGATTAGGGTTCGGGGGAACTGGTCCGCCAGGCGTGGCTTGGGTCGGGTTCGAGTCGACTTCGAACTTCGGACTGATCGGATGAACAAGATCTTGGACCCGATTCGAATTTTTCAGCGATTTAATAATTAAAATAATTTCCAGTAATTCATTTAATTCAAGAAAAATAGTAAAATACTCAGAAAAATTCTGGAAAATATTTTAGGGCATTTGGGACTCAAATAAAATATTTCCAACAAAACTTTATTTGAAAATTTAATTTCTTTAATTATTTCAATATGGAATAAATTCAAATTAAATCCAAATAAATCCAAATAAATTCCAGAAAATTCCAAAAATTCATAAATGTGCAAAATAAATATTTAATTTCATGAAAAGCAAAAATTGGGGTGTTACAGTGCTCTAGGAGGGAGGAACCGAATTAGAGCTCACCATGAAAGTAATGGTGGCGGCGGTGACAATTTCAGCCGGAAATGAGGAACATGATAGTGGAATGAGCTCCTATGGAGAAATCATGACATGGATTGAGGGTTTTTGCTCATGATTTTGTGGAACATGATGCGACATACAAGGATTTGGAAGGGGCTCACCGGGTTGGTTGGAACGATGAGGTTATATTGTGGCCTTGTTGGGCTACGTGTTACCAGAGCTAAAGGAGACAATAGCGTTCCCGATGATCCTGTGCATTGAGGGGAATGGAGGGACGATGTCAAGGCGGGCTTGGAGGACATGGCGACCATGGCCAGAGCTCACCAAACTACGTGGATGGGCTTGACAAAGGCGGTGACCTGAAACAGAGTAGTTGGCTCCTCAAGCTCTCTCTCTCTCTCTCTTCCTTGTTGGTGTGGAATGGAGGAGGATGGATGGGGGAGAATTAAACAGAAGTGGAGGCGAGCTCGATGCGACGCTCGACTATGAATTAGTAGGATGAGGTGAGGCACAATTTCTCTTGTGGAGCTCAACGTTATGATTGATGAGTGGAGCGAATTGTTGCTATTCTCGGTGGCGACAAGGGTCACCAATGACTGAGGAGAAAGTGGGAGAGATAATGAGAGGGAAGGAAGAGGAAGAGAGAAAGAAGGAATGAGGCTGACATGTGGGACCCATGGCACTGACGAGGGTTACTTTTATAGCTGGGATCCATGTGGGATGACACTGGTGAAAAACCACCTCAAATTGGGTCCAAGGGTAAAGTGAATAGTTTCATTAGTTCAAGGTACCTATTCGAATAGTTTCAAAGTTCAGGGTTGAAAATCAAAATAATGCCAAAGTTTAGGGTTGTAAATTAGACTTATTCCTTTTTTTAAACTAAAGTTGGCACACACTATTCATCTTGTAGCAAGGGACTGGGACTGGTTCCTCCCATGTGGGTTCAAGAAAAGCTGTCATCAGCTTTGGCCTCAACTTCTGATAATCAAAAAATGTACTAAACAACGAGGACAATGTGTATGCATGGAATATATATTTATCATCCTTCTTGACATTTTCTTTCAGCATAGAATGATATGTAGAACAACAGAAACTATATGGTATATAAGTTAAATCAGCAATGACAAGCATAGGAAAACTGTATAGGCATGATACATGTAACTATAAATTATGTTATTGTCGGTGTTTCAAGCACCGGCTAGTACGATTTTTAGTCTTAGGGGTCGCGCGTTCCCTCTCCTTGAATGGCCTGACACAAGGAGCCCAAGATGTATACTGGTTCGGGCCGAATGTCCCTACTCCAGTTCGTGTGGTGGGTTTGTATTTCTTTTCGGGCACAGTGTTACAAGTGAGGGCTTAGGAGCTTGCCTTGAGCGCCTCGTGCCAATGGAAGAAAGTTCTCTACTCGAGAGAAGTGAAGTAAAAAGAAGGTCCCCCTTCCCTGAGGATCCTGCCTCCCTTTATATGGTCGGAGGGGGCAGGTTACATGGGAGTTTGAAAGGAAGAGAGGACAGGGTGCCCTACGCCGGGGTGCCCTACGCCTGGGAGTCCTGGTCTTCAGCAAATGATGGGTGCCTGCACCCCCCACGCTGGGTTGGTAGGCACATCGATCGGCAAGGCTCTCCGTTTTGCTAGGAAGTGGCGCATCTACCCTCTGCGCACCCGCCAGGTGCTGACGCAGCGCTTTGACCCTGGCACTGCCTCGGGACGGAGCGCACCCTCCCCCCGCTGTGCATGTCTGGGTGATAAGACTAGTGTCTTGACTTCGGCCCTCTTGCCACTTGGGGAAGGAACCACCTGCCTTCCCACGGTCGTTATGGGTCGTCGCGCCCGTGTGGTAGGTGACCAAACGCCGGTGACAGTCTGGCGGGGAGCGCCTCGGTCGGATCGGACGTTGCGGGACGTCCGACCCACGGGAGGGTCCCTCCCGATCATTTCCGGTCGGGGGTGAGTCGCACTTGGTGGCCCACTTGACTTTCGGTCACATCTGGGCTTGGAGCGGCCCACCTGCTGTCCCAGGCCGCTGGGGGTACCCATGGTACGTATACTCGTCAGTTATTATTTCTCATATTTTGTACATGACATCCATATGGTGTTGATAGATGTATCATATCCACATCATTCCCCTTCACATCAAGAAAAATCGTCCTCAACTTTTGAAAACTAGTGGGCGAATGGTTATCATGTAGTTCAAAAGGTTGCAACAAATTGTTTTATTTAGTTATATGTGCACATGTCATGTTTATAACATATAACTTCAATTCATCAATGTTATCACAAGTAATACATATTCGATAAACATAAAATTTGTTATCTACAACATAATCTCCAGCCAAATTAAATTTATAAGTGTAGGCATAGGCACTAACTAGTAACTTTAGACAAGCAATTTCAGAGATCTTATCAACCACAATAGATAGATCTTTTGGTTCATAGAACATGACATAACACATCATCTAACCTTGGTACAGCAAGCACTCCATCTCCAGCCATGGTTATCTCCTCATATTCCGTCTCAAGCGGTGTGGGTTGTGTATCATTTAGCTCCTCATCTTATTTACCATCTTGCACATTAAATGAGACAACACTAGAAGTAAAGAGTGTTGTTAGCTTCAGGAATAGCCTCACTTGACCTATCATTTGCATCTCCTATTTCTTTCAAGTGTATCTCTCACACTCCCAAATTGGATGCTCTCAACCTGCATATGGTAGAATCACACAGCTCACTCTTTTTACCACATTTGATTTGGCTATGTGACTCTCATTCTGACATGTTTTTTTATGAATCTCATAGATTCTCCTTTTCACTTTAATAGTATATGTCACAAGGTTATACAAACTACTAAAATATTTATATAGAAGTACACATGCAATCTTAGAATTTAAATCTTTCTTAAAATATACTTTCTTGTAATACTCACAGTTAATACCAGCTCGACTAAGTGCACAACTCAACTCATAAAAGTAATCACGGACATATTTGGATCCTTGTGTGATGCTCTTCAAGTGATGAAGTAACTCTTAATATGGTGGTATGAACTCTCTCCTCATGAAAAGTTTTAGATCTTCTCATGTTTTAAAACTGCTTAGATGCGATTAACTTACGTGATTTGGACTTACGTAAGGCTTGTAGAAGATTAATCGCTTGATGCCGGTTCAAAATTGATGTAGTGTAGATTGATGCAGGTAGACAATCTTGTTCGGCCTTGGAGAGCTTAATGTTGATAACATGTTGTAAAATGATGATGACTTTTGTGGATCAATCACATTGTACCGATTTAATAACCAGAACAATCACGAAGAACACAAAGGATATATAAAGGCAAAACTCTATTATCTTTATTAGATTGACTCTGTTGTACAATAGGGTGCCATATTTATAGTGAAAAACCATTAGAGATAGATTCAATTTCGCCCATAAAGACATAAAGTCTAAATCATATCTCAACAAACAATCAAGAATCAGATTATATCTCAATAGCAATAAATACTACTCCAATGTAAAAGCAGTCGTAATGTCATGCTCAAACAGTGCGCAACCACATATAGTGTACTGTGGACCAATAGCTTCAGGCTCCATCGTGAGCAGCTCGAACTGGCAACTCCTTTTCTTTTTCAATATTTCATTTTTTTAGGAGAGAGCTGAACTGGTAACTCGATCATACATGTTTGAAAGACTTAATTAAGCCTAATAAGTAATACGTAAGGAGAGATGCTTCTATGCTCTTCATTTTAAAAGTTGCACAACTATTAAAGCATGAATGAAGAGTAGATGATGATTACTTACCCCTTCGCTTGCTTCAAGATTTGTGCAACTTGTACTAGAAGGAAAAGCATAGAAGCACCTCTCGTAAGTAAATTGCCGAGCCAAAGTAGGTATGTGTGGACAATATACGTACCTAGGATGGTAATTGTAATTGTGAATTTCTTAACATGTTGCCACAATAATTGTCCCAAGGGTGGAGAGGCGTTTAGAATTCCTGGTTCGCTAGCTTATCTCAAGAGCATCCGTATTTGGGAAAGGAAGCGCTTATTATAAACCTTAGCGTACATTGCGTAGTACTCCTGTTTCTTTTTTATAAGACTTATTTTGTTGCGACAAAGGAATTAAGATGTGCATGAAACCAAAGAAATGATAGAGATAAATATGATCATAGCGTTTATTGTGTTAATGTCTTCGGAATAAGAGAAAGAATAGTCGTTGTGGAATATTCTATTCTATATATATACATACGTGGACACGTTCCTAAATGAAGTCCTGAAAGTTTACTACAATAACTCATGAGAGTTTTCTAATAAGGTCTGAGAGTCCTATTAGATTACTTTAGATCTATACTTGCCTTGCAAGAAAAGTTTCCTGCTCTCCCACTATATAAGTGGGGATATATAGACACATTGTACATACATCAGAAAATATCAATAAAGAGGAGAAAACTATGAATCTACAACCTTGATACATAACACGTTATTAGCACTAGAGTGCTCCCAAGCGAAGACCGTTCACGCCTCAAATGCTGTTGCTTGATCTGTCTTGGTCATATCAGTTGCTGAATTTATTCAGCTTCTTCCTAATTTTCTACTACACCGTTGATAAATATAAGGCCTATAGTTTAAATGATCTTGTTTAGAAATATAAGGCGTGCATGTAGATTTAATGAGCCTTTCCTACTATACCCATATTTATTCTCTCTTAATCATATGCATTTATTCGTTACCACTAACACAAAGTATTCTCTCATCTTTCAAGACAATTAAGAGGGGTATGTAAGTTATTTTCTCCCATATCTTTCTCAATTTCACCGCAACCTTAATCCTTGCGCAAAGCTAAAATACGTCTATCAACGGAGGGAGTATTCTTCTAATCTAGTTGATGTCTCACCTTAGGTGGTATTAGCATCAACCAACCAGTCATCATTTCACGCCTTGGTGCAATCAATGTACGTTGTTTCATGCTTAGCTTGCGATGGGTTCTTGGGTAGTCGATTTTTAGCGCCTTAGCTTGATCGGCATTCATGTAGCGCCTTGGCAAGGTTACCAAATCTAGGCATCAGGCGATTGATGCACCAACCGTCTGATCACACCATGGCATGAACGATGGCATGCCGTGTCTTATACATAGTCACCCGCTGGTTGACAGGACATACTGTGTGCATGTCGCCGCCGTATGCCTCACGGTGGAAAGGACACCACAACGCCTTTGAGATCGCCTAAGGTGGTGGAGAGATGAGGCACCGATGCCATGGACAACACGCAAACTGGTATAGGAATATACATTTCAATCGGTTCTTTTTCGTCATCACTGTCAATTTTAGTGGCGACACAAAGACCAACGATAGTGATAAGTAGGCTCTATTGCAGTCGTTTCTCACCCGACAGTAATATTCAATCATCACTGTCGGTATCTAGCTAGAACTGATTGTGATGATATATACATCTGACAGTGATAATATATTATCATAGTCGGTTCGGGTTGAGAACCGACACTGATAATAGAAGTGTCGGTTCTCAACCCGAACCGACTGTGATAATATATTATCACTGTCGGTTCTATTTAAGAACTGATAGTGATGTATATATCATCACAATCAGTTCTAGTTAGGAACCGACACTGATGATGTTTTCATAACTGTACACATTCTAAAAATAGTACCAATTCCATAGAATCACAATACAAAAATCGCAGTACATGACAATATCACAGAACATTAACAATAACTCACATTACATCACATTCACAACACATGTCACATTCAACATTTGTATGTATTGACATAATATAATATTGTTTACAACATTTGTGTGTACTAGTAGGAGGCATTCTCGTCTCTATACCTACCGTCCGGAGCTACAACCTCTGTCCAGTACCACAAGCATATGTGATCGCGTATTCTGTTTATTTCATTGATCTTTAGGGTCCGACGGGGGATTGTGATTTTAGGGAACGTGTATGCGCAGTCGACTAGGACATTCATGTGATACATGACGTAGAAGCCACAAAAGTCATTGCACCCCTGTTGATGATGTTGGGAAGAATGAAAATCATATTAGGAGATGAACTATAGATGTCAGCAAAAATCCTATGCTAGAGATTGTACCTAGTAGCGCTTTCACCAAAGCTTGTCGCATAGTTTGTCATTGTGTTGCCCTCCTTTAGCAATGTACAACTGAAAGGATCGAGGATGCACGCCTAGAGGGGGGGTGAATAGGCGATTTACAATTTTCTAATTCAATGCAGCGGAAAAGAGATCGGAACTTCCGATATGGAGTCGGAGGTTCCGGTGTCTAATCGGAATGTCCGATACAAGGTCGGAATATCCGATTAGAACAGAGTCTAGATAATTGCAAAACGAATTACGCCTAAACACAAATTAATTCTACTCAAAGCTAGCACATGCAAAGATTAGCAACTAGTAGAAAAGCTAGCTAGAGAAATAATCAATCCTAGATAGATCAATTCAATACAAGATAGCAAAGTAAAGCAATAAGCACATGTAAAGAATTGACACGATGATTTGTTTACCGAAGTTCGGACTTCCTCCAAGGAGGTTCCTACGTCTTCGTTGAGGAGGCTCGGTCACACTTGAGCCGGGCCTTTTCCAACCCTATTCCTCGCCAATCTCGGTCGCACTTGAGATGTGGCTTCACTTCTTGATTTCTTCCCTTTCAGAGGCGAAATCCGACCTTCACAAACTTCTCACGGCACACCACACACTTTGGTTGCTCGTGAGCGACGCCTAGCCGTCTAGGAGTCTTCAAACTCCAAGAGTAACGAATCCAACAAATGGATGATCTAGGACATGAACTCTAGTGCTCAAGATGAATCTCAATCTATCTCACTCTTAGCACTAACTCTCACTTCCCACACCTCACTCAAAGAGGGATCACTAAGATCACAAGGGAAGGAAACAAGGAGGATACTCAATCCACTCCTGATTAAAACATAAGTTTTTAAAGCTCTCTCTAGCTAATGAGATGACCAAGGAGCAACAAATGCATCACAAGGTAATCTCTCTATTTCACTAGCTCAACCTCTTGTTTAGCCCTTCAACAATATCCTCAACTACTTCTCCCAACCGGCCAAGGGGGTATTTATACCCCACACCCAAAGACTAGCCGTTGGAGCAAGAAAACTAGCCGTTTTACACACATCGGAACTTCCGATCCCAACATCGGAACTTCCGACCAGGCAAAAACTCCAGAACAAACTCAATCCAATAAACACATCGGAACTAACATCGGAACTTCCGATACATCGGAACTTGCATCGGAACTTCCGATCTGGGCAGAGAGGCACCTTACAGAAACCTTTCAAAAAGTTTCTAAGTCTACATCGGAACTTCCGATACAACATCGGAACTTCCGATACAACATCGGAACTTACGATCCAACATCGGAACTTACATCGGAACTTCCGATCAGGCAAAAAAAATCAGCACACTTGCAAACTAAAAACACTGATCGGAACTTCCGATTTTCACGATCGGAACATCCGATTTGACCAGAGAGCACCCTTTTTGAGTTTAACACTTATCGGAACATCCGATCCAAAGATCGGAACATCCGATCCTCACAGAGAGGCACCCTTACTAGAACTAGCTCGAAAAGTTTCCAAGTCCTGATCGGACTATCCGATCACACGGGTCGGAACTTCCGATCCTCACAGAGGAGCACCTGAGACTTAGACAACTTAGCACCGGACCTTACGAAGAATCGAACCTTCCGATCCCCTGATCGGAACTTCCGATCAATCCAGAGAGGTTCTAGACTCTCACCAACACACCACCGGATTTACCGATGGATCGGAACATCCGATCCAGACAAAAAGACAAACAATCCCGGTGTACGTGATGTGTATTGTGTCTCTCATCTATTTAAGGATAGATAACACTTGAGCACAGAGACACTTCTAAATCATCCACGTTGCATCCCTCTTAATAGTACGGCACGCCTATAACAAGACACTCTATCTACTTACCTTTGACGCCGCACGCGATCAATCCCCTTTGGGGCCTTTATGATCTTCAATCATACCTCATTTCCCGGGATTGTCACATCGCTCTCTCTTGAAGTCCTCATGATTTACGATCATCTTCTCTTCAAGATCGTCACACTGCTCTACTTCTCTTTTACCGGATCATCACCCGGTTTTCACAACATCTTGTTCATCTCCTCTTGATGAACATTCTTTTCTTTCCTTCTCAACGGGATCTCCTCTTGACGTTCATCACCTCATGATGTCGTCCTTGTCCCGTTTCTTTATCTTAACCATCATTGGACCTAACCTGGCTCAATCATCACTTATGAAAATAGTTAGTACAAGATGCATAGTTGTCTCAATCATCCTTGCACTCAATTAACACATAATGAATGCCTCCATAATGATTGAGCACAACCTAAATCAATTTAAATGGATAATTGTATTTGTGTCTTAAGTATATTGATACAACTAATGTTTCGTTATACTCAAGAACTATCGGTTATCCTTAATCGATCACAAGAACACCATCAACTCATGATGCAATGTTCTTTGATTATTAAGAGATAAACGACCTCAATTTAAATCTTCATTTAAATTGATATGAGTATACAATAACTACACAGGTTTTCATATACTCATGTTGATGGAAAGTAATGATCCATAATATGTGGAATGTATGGAAATGATCGTTACTCTAAGCCATCAACTATAAGATAAACTCCACAAAGATATGTGCATACATATAATTGATCTTGAATCAATATGCACGTATCCAATTTTATTTCTTTGGAGCATATCCTATGATACCATGAGTATACTACAACTATGCATGCTAAATGTATACTCAAAGATCTAGTTTCAATGTCTTGATCCTTTATATGTTGTAATGAGGAATAGATCAATGCAATGAAACATTAAGTTAGAGTGTGAACTCCCCCTAAATTTGTGTATCCATGTAATATATGGATTGGGAAACATGATACACAGTTTTTGGTTAAAGCAGTGGAGAAATTCATACTTCAACTTAAATCCTAAGTATGCAATAAAATAATGAACATTGATACAATGCATACCTTGGGTTTTCCATTTTCTATCCAAATGTGAGGCTACTAAACATAAGCTCAATAAATATGTTAGTCTCATTAACAATTAGTTTTGTCAATGATCATCAATCATCCTTGATGAGATGAAAATAGTAATTACCTAAACATTAGTCTCATATTAGGATTTGTCATTAATCACCAAAATCAACTTAATGGATCAACCTAATGGAGGTTGTACTTACAATCTCCCCCTTTTTGGTGATTGATGGCAAAACCTTTTTCCACAATTGCACTAATGGATATATATCAATATGGAACAAATATTAAGCATTTTATATCCATACCATGGCATGCTATGCACATGATGCATATGAAGATGCATGAGATAAACACATGTGCAAGGCAATTGAGGAAAGCTCACATAATTCTCCCCCTTTTTGTCAATAAGCACCAAAAGCAAATGAACATCCAACTTAAAATAATATGAGGAAGAGAGACTTGAACTTCATAAGCTTGAACTTACAATCTCCCCCTTTTGGTATTGAATAAATTAAGCATGAAGGAGGGTTTCAATAACACCACTTGTGGCAATTTTGTGGCTTTATACCAATTAAATGTAAAATACAAATTGCAAATCCAAATAGCACACAAGCAAAGCAAGGGAATTGGAGGATTGATTCAAATAAATCAGATAAGTTTTACAAACTTTTAGATTTGATATCAATTAAAAGACAAGATGCCAAAAGAAGACGGCTTGATACCAAATGCAAGGCAAAGCGAACAAGTTTGGCAAATTTTAAGATATGGCAAAAAGGAATAAACACTTGAAGGGAGGCTATATTTTGAGTTTGGATACCAATTGAAAGAATTTAAGTTCAAAGTGCAAAGGTAGGTATCACAAGGGTTATTTGAAACTAATTCAAATAAATCACTTCATTTTATTAGGCTTTACGAAAAACACCATGATTCTCTTGTAAAATCTATAATTTTGCCTAATAGGGTTTAAGCGAGAAACCCAACACAAATACCACTTGAGAAATGAGATACTACTTAAAATCTATCTCAAGGGTTTTGCTTGGAACTCTTCATTCAAGAACGAGCATAAAGAATTATTCATAAAGAATAATGCTCAAATGGAATTTCTCCTTTTTATGTATTTCAATTCATAAAGAACCTCACACAGAGAGTTCTTAAGCGATTGAATTTACAATGCATTTAAACTTATGGAGAATCCAACTCAAAAGAATTTTGGGTATCAAGGTAGAGGCTACAAGAGGCAATCAAAATACCACTTGTAGGACGATTTAAAATTCATTGATACCACTTTGAAAGAATTCAAATAACCGAGGATGTCATTTGTAGGAATGAACAATAACTTCAATGACATCACAAGTTGAGAAGATAGGTATCCAAAGATACCACTAGTAACCACAATAAATGAATAACACTCTCTTGATACTACTTGTTGGATCAAATCACATAGATATTGATACCAATTGAAAAATAATCGATTGAATCGATGAGTATCAGAGCAATTAAGCATTTAAGGGTATCAAAGCAATTGCAAACACAAAACTAGAGCATGAAAAATAAAAGTTGCAAGGTTTTGCCTTTTGAAATCCTAAACCACACAGATTTAGAGAAGACAAAAGAGCTTTACAAATAAAATCATGAGGGGTGAAAATAAACCTTTGTAAAGATCAAATAGAGGGAAAATCTCCTCAATCTAGGGCTTCAAATTACCCTCTTTACACACATCCTCAAGAATTTCATATTTTCTCACCCAAGCATAAGTTTAAACCAAAGTATATATGTGTGTGTGTGTGTGTGTGTTTTGGGGCAACGGCCGTATTTTTTGGCTCTAGAACACCAACGGAGGAGAGTTCATCATGAGGGTATATATAAAAACCTAGCAAGACTCATCACAATTGGTTCTGTACAAGAACCGATTGTGATAAAATCCTTATCACAGTCGGTTCTAACTAGAACCGATTGTGATGATAAGGATCCTTATCACTATTGGTTCCTTTATAGAACCGACACCGATAATATAAAATTATCTATGTTGGTTCTAGATAAGAACCGACTGTGATAATGTGGCCCCCCTCATCATAGTCGGTTTTTATATAGAACCAACACAAATATCCCCATCCCTTCATCTTCCTTGCCAATTAAACCATCCAAACACATCATTCACACCATCAGAACGTGTGTCGACTCTTCGTCTTCCCCGATCAAACAGCAAACACAACATTCACACCAATTAGCCGTACATCTATTCGTCTTCATGAAGCGCATGTATATATATCTTCGTCTTCTACTTCCAATGTACTCTCTGATCGATTGATCGTCTTCTCTCTCTCTCTCTTGTTTGTCTTCGGCTATGGCAGCGCCTCCTTCTCCCTCCAACCCCGAACCCTCTGTCGAGTCAGCTTACAGGCCACAACCTTCACTACCATCACCGCCGGTGGCGTCACCTCAACCCCCGGCGCTGTTGCACTGCCCGCCGCCGTGTCACGTCTCTCCCGGTGCCTTAGCCCAGCCGGGCGCCTCCACCGCCACCGCAGCCCCTCGCGCCACCATCAGGAAGCACGCACGAGAGGACAAGGAGGACGAGGACGATGAGGACAAAGAGGAGGAGGAGGACCAGGAGGAGGAGGAGGAGGAGGTCATCGTCACCCGTTGGGGGACCGGCGCCTCTTCTGGGTCGTCATCGAAGGATGAGCCACACGGCGCCGCCTCCAGCGACTCCTTACCCTCAGGTAGTACCCGCGAGTGGTAGTGATAGCGCGCACATCGCGCATTGTAATTAATTATAATGTACATGTGTATATATGTTATAATTATAAACAATTAATGTTAACCATTTGTGTGTATATATAGCCATGCATGTTTATGTTAATTATGTCATCTTATGCTACATTATCTGATGAAAGAATTTTAAATCACCAATCATACATAATATGCGATTATTGTGAACGAAAGAGATATAGTTAGAAGCCTTCCATTAAAAGCCTGCTTCTTTTTGAATTTGCATCACTGATGGTTACAATATAGAACCAACTGTGATGAGGGAGCATACTCATCATTGTCGGTTCCTTTCTAGATCCGACACAGAAAATACCATATTAGCTATGACGATTTTAGATGAAAACCGACTGTAATCCTAGTCCCCCTCATCATAGTCGGTTTTTATCTACAACCGACACAGATAATATAGTATTTTCTGTGTCGGTTTTAGTAATAAACCGACAGTGATGAGTTTGCTCCCTCATCACAGTCGGTTCTAGTTAGAACCGACTGTGATAAGGGTTTTTTTGTCACAATCGATTCTTATATATAACCGATTGTGATGACTATGTCACAAAATTTTGTGACATATTACAATCGTTTTTTTTCCTCAAAATTTAGTGATGTTCTATTCTGTAGTAGCGTGGGCCACCAAGGCAGCGAGCTCCATCACCGGCGGTTGAAGTCCCGATCGGGATGGATTTGATTGGGTTTATTAACCTTGACGGGTTTCGGACGGGAAGACGAGTCTAATCTGTATCAGCGTAGGTTAGGTCCTGTTTGGTATGGTTCCAGATTCTAGTAGAAACAAAAACGGTTCCAGATTCTTGTTAGAAACGTTTCAGGTAGAAACAGAATCACTATCTGGAAACCGTTTGGCTAGCTGTCTGGATTCTGTGAATCAGTGTGGAATGGAGTTGAGGGTGATTCGGCCCCAGTGTGGAAAAAGAAGAAACGAGAATCATTTCGAGCTTTAGCTTGTTTGGCTGGGTTTCTCCCAGATTCTAGAAGAAACGGCCCGGTTCCAAGTTGCCAAACGGGGCCTTAGATTCGAATAAGAATGTGACAGGCTCTAAAACCGCTAGATGGTGTAACTTTTGCATAAACCCTGTAATCTTGAAGAATTATGTATAAATCCATAGTTAATTGAAATTAGGTCCCTGTGAGAGAAATATTGCAAAGATACCTTTCAAACTTTCGGTTTAAAGTTTTAAGGTTTACACGGCACGTACATTTACGGTTTAAATCCTGGAAGGTTTCTGATTAATATATTCAAGTATTTTAGGCTTTATTTAATTTGTAAAAATTAATTCTATTATAGAAAATTTTACTACCACCATAATCCTTATGTAAAGTTAATTACACACTATATTTCTCAATACAGGGAGTACCATACATGGAAGTACTCAACCTGTTGATACTGTATACGTACAGTATACTCCTATTCATGCATGCACATGCACGTGGGCGCGCACTGGCCGGCTAGGTCGCATTTATACGAGGGCTGAAATCGAATCCAGGTGTGCTTGCTAGCTCAAATCGATCTCGATCATATGGTCAGTACGTATGTGCATCGATTGCTCTGCCGGCTCGATCGGGCGGCCCTTAATTGCCAAGTTGCCTAGATCAAAGTAGCCTTGCACATACATGTATATTAACGGAATTGCTAAAAAGCTGTTGCATGTTTTTAGAAAAAAAATAGTTAAATTTTTTATCTCATCGTTTTCTTAAAGATTCGTGCTCTGGTCGGCGAGGTCGTCTTCTTCAGTAGCGATAGCAGTAGATTAGGGTGGGATCCACCGAATTATGGCTTGATTCACCATGTTAGGGTTTGGGGTTCACTAGAACCCAGATTTAATAGGAGGCTAGGGTAACGGAAGGACTAGCGGTGACGCCGTTGGTCGTAGGATGGCTATGGGCTACTACCAGGTGGGCAGGATGCGATGTCCCCGAAGGGCCACACCGGTGTGAGTTGGTGGCTGTCTAAGATAAGGAGGTGGAGAGGTGGCATAGGGGAGGTGTGTGGCACTAGCAGTTGTATCCGGAGGCGGCATAGGTAGGGCGGTGGCATGCTGGGTGGCAGTTGGGTCATGGGAGCAAGGTGCACTACTATAGGAATATACATCACAATTGATTATTTTTTGTCATCACAGTCGATTTTGGTGGTGACACAGTCTTTAGACAGTGATGAGGAGACTCTATCACAGTCGGTTTTCGCACGATAGTGATGATATGGTTCTTGCCTTTTCTTCCACATCGAGGGCTGCAATGAGATCCTCGTTAGTGGTTCTCTCCTATGCAGGGATGGTTACAAGCTAGTATTTGAGTCAAATAAAGTTGTACTGTCTAAGTTTGAGAACTTTGTTGGTAAAGGCTATGAGAGCGGAAGCTTGTTCCGCCTAAGTACTCTAGAGTCTTGCTATAATATGAATATTGCAACTGGTTTGAATAAATGTGATGCCGATATTTGGCGTTCTCGATTCTGTCATATTGGTTTTGATAGCATTGCTCGAATGTCCAGATTAGAGTTAATTCCAAAATGTGATATTGTCAAAGGATCAAAGTGTCAATCTTGTGTGCAAACAAAACAGCCTAGAAAACCCTTTAAAGGATTAGAGGAAGAAAAAAACTTGGCACCATTAGATCTTATCCATTCTGATCTTTGTGAGATGAATGGATTGTTGACAAAAGGAGGCAAAAGATATTTTCTAACTCTTATAGATGATGCAACACGTTATTGTTATGTGTATTTGCTGAAAACAAAGGATGAAGTTTTAAACTACTTCAAAATCTATAAAGCTGAGGTTGAGAACCAACTAGAAAAGAAAATTAAAAGACTAAGGTCTGATCATGGAGGAGAGTATATCTCTCATAAATTCTCCAGTTCTATTCTGAGCTTGGTATAATCCATGAAGTTACACCACCATATTCTCCCCAATCAAATGGGGTAGCTGAGAGGAAAAACCGAACACTCACAGACTTGGTGAATGCCATGTTAGAGAGTGCCGGTATGCCTAAAATATGGTGGGGAGAAGCTATATTGACAGTAACTTTTGTCCTAAACAGAGTAATCACAAAAAAGTGTGAGATTACTCCGTATGAGGGATGGAACGGGAGAAAGCCTAATGTCAATTTTCTGTGAACATGGGGGTGTTTGGCAAAAGTCAATATACCATTGTAGAAAAAGAGAAAGCTTGGACCTAAAACAGTCGACTGCATTTTTTTGGGATATGCACATAACAGTACGGCCTATAGATTTTTAGTAGTAAAATCAGAAACTCCTGAGATTATTGCCAACACAATAATGGAGTCTAGAGATACTTCATTCTTTGAGGATATTTATCCTATGAGACCAGCAGGTAGTACTTCACGAACTGAGAATACTCAAACTGATAATAATAATAATAATAATAATAATAATAATAATAATAATAATAATAATAATAATGTTGAACCTACCATTATTTCTGAACCAATAAGTGATACACTACCAGTAGAAGATATTACTGAGGAGGATAACAATTTAGTCACAGAAGCTCCTCGTAGGAGCAAGAGACAAATGGTTGAGAAAACCTTTGGCGACGACTTTATTGTATACCTCGTGGATGATGTGCCAAAAACTCTTTCAGAAGCTTATGCACTACCTGATGCTGAGTATTGGAAAGAGGCGGTCCGTAGCGAGATGGATTCCATCATGGCTAATGGGACTTGAGAGATCACTGATCGCCCTAGTGGGTGCAAACCTGTTGGATGCAAGTGGGTTTTCAAAAAGAAAATGAGGCCTGATGGTACTGTTGATAAGTACAAGGCAAGACTTGTGGCCAAAGGCTATACCCAAAAAGGAGAGGATTATTTTGATACTTATTCTCCTGTTGCCATATTAACCACTATTAGTGTTTATTGCATTAGCTACTTCCTATGGTCTACACATTCATCAAATGGATGTAAAGAGAGTTTTCCTTAATGGAGAGTTGGAGAAAGAAATCTATATGGAGCAACCCAATGGTTATGTGATTACTGGACAGGAAAATAAAGTGTGCAAATTATTAAAATCCTTGTATGGCCTAAAGCAAGCACCTAAGTAATGGCACGAAAAGTTTGATAAAACTTTGACATCTGCTGGTTTTGCTGTTAATGAGGCAAATAAGTGTGTATATTATCGTTATGGTGGGGGTCAAGGTGTGATTTTGTGTTTGTATGTTGATGACATACTTATATTTGGGACAAACATTGCTGTAATTGACGAGGTCAAAACTTTCTTATCTCGATGCTTTGATATGAAAAACTTGGGAGAGGCAGATGTTATTCTAAATATTAAATTGATTAAGAATGAAGATGGGATCGTTTTGCACCAATCCCATTATGCTGAGAGGATATTGAGCCTGTTCGGCTTTGAGAATTGCAGAATTTCCCCAACACCATATGATCTGAGTGTTAAGTTTCGAAAAAAATCAAGGGTTAGGGAAAGATCAATTGAGATATTCATAAATTATTGGGTCCCTTATGTATCTAGCTGGTGCCACAAGACCTGATATCTCATTTGCTGTGAGCAAATTAAACCGGTTTACATCTAACCCAGGAGATGATCATATATTGGGAGGCACTTGAAAGAGTGTTGCTCTACTTGAGAGGCACAATATCTTACGAAATTCACTACACTGGATATCCATCTGTATTAGAAGGATATAGTGATTCCAATTGGATCTCTGATGCAGATGAGATCAAAGCTACAAGTGGTTATGTTTTTACATTAGTTGGTGCTGTAGTTTCATGGAGGTCTTGCAAACAGACCATATTAACGAGGTCAACCATGGAAGCTGAACTTGTAGCACTTGAGCCACTATTGAGGCTGAATGGCTTAGAGAGCTACTATTGGACTTACCATTGGTTGAGAAACCAGTACCGCCGATCCTAATGTACTGCGATAACCAAACAATGTTGACTAAAGTTATGAGTACTAAGGATAACATGAAGTCCTCCAGACATGTGAAGCGCAGGCTTAAATCTGTCAAAAAATTGAGAAACTCCGGAGTAATTGCTGTAAATTATATTCGTACTGAGAAAAATCTAGCATATCCTTTTACAAAAGGACTTGCAAGGAAAACGATTTCTGTTGCGTCTATGAACATGGGTATGAGGCCCATTTGAGTTACAACATAATGGTAACCCATACCTTCCTGATCGGAGATCCTGTGAATTAGGTAATGGGAAAAATAAGTTGATGTTGTAACAAGAGAGTACATATTATTAAATTGTACCTGTGTCCTAATAGACAAAATACTCTCGACTGTATGGAAGGTTGGCTTAAAGCCTTAATGTATTCTAGTGTCAAAATGAGAGAAAAAAGGTATTGGACTACATGATACCTATAATGAATACACCTACTTGAGCATAACTGTGAGGTCACAGTTCACGACGATGGGGCATTCTCTAGAAAACTCATGAGCAGATACGAGAGCATGACCATATAACGCTTCGTGTAGGCGTGGTTTATTGGCAGCCTAGTATCATTTATGATTTTCAAGTAAAGTCTGATCACAAAAAGCTATGAATTCAAGGCATAGTCTATTCATTAGCTGTGAGAGGATGAACCTTGCTAATCTAGGTGCAAGTTCAACTCGTACGAGACTTTCACCAGAAGACTGGTATATTAACAACACTTCAGTACAACGATCTTTGTTATCTTTTTTGCTGTTAGATTTACTGTGTGCATCATTATTTATACCAAAAGACTGGTATAGACTACTTTTAGATTTACTGTGTTCATCACTATTTATCTGTGGTATTTGTCTCCTGGTAAAATCTGGAATTAAAATATTGTACACTTTTCCAACAGTACCTTTTCGTGTTACTGTCGGGACCCGAATTTGCAAATCCGGACCCTCTGTGTATTCAGCACTAGTCCAGGAACGCGCTAGTACACACAGTCTTAACATCGGTAAATATCACAATCATACCACTCGATACTAACAAAGTACTTTAATTAAATAGTCAAACTGGTTGCTCGATCTTATGGTCAAGTTACAAATATACGCCACGCAGGGCGAAACTTATTAAGAGAGAAATAATAGCAGCGGAAAATAAAATAACTTCGTTGCGCCATCCAGTATACCACAGGCAACTGACTGGGCTCGCTCCCTAAGTAGACGGTTCCTCTTGGAGCTCCTCCTCCAAAGCTGGTGTAGTCTCCTCTTCAACTGGTGTTGTATTGTGGCAAGGGTGAGTACTTGGTACTCAGTAAGTCATGCACAGAATGCAAACAACTATACTACATGCATGGCTTAATACAAAGGAATAGCTCAGGGTATGTTTGCAGTAAAACAACATTTGACAAGTAGCATAAGTAGATTCGAAAGCAATAGAAGCAAGTATAAGATCAATAGCTTTTCCAGGAGTTTTAATCAACATCTTTCCCATTCCTAATCCACATTTCCATCGACATCATTATTTAACCAAGCCCAACCTTTCAAGTCCAAGTTATTTTCAAGAAAGCCTAACCCTTGACTGTAATTTCCGAGCGATGTCCAATACCGCGGACACGGCTATTCGAATAGATTTTACACTCTGCAGAGGTTATGCACTTTACCCACAAGATACAGTCAAACACCACAAAGGCGAGTTCCCGTAACAAAGTCTTTCAGAAACTTTTAACATACAAGTGGTCCTCCCCGGTTGTTGCACACTAACCCTTCCCTTAGCTAAGGCAAAGTTTAGGCCAACCAACCATTAGATGGGTACCTGGCCGCAGCCCCGGTACGCTCCCCCGTATAACTTACACAAAGGGTGTAGTTGACACCCTGAGGTCCCACAGGTACGTTATTAGCAATTTATTCAACTAGGTCCATCCCATTACAGACATGTGGTTGCACGTTTGACCCAGTTCAAAGGCTTGCAAGGTTAAGTCCTTAAGGTGACCAGGGCAAGACTACCCAAAGAACCAACACAACGTTCCCGGTGCCACAACTGGCCCACCTGATCATTCTTCCCACATGCCCCGATCAAAAGCTATTTATCAAACCCCAGTTGATTACCATGCACCACGTGCTATCAACATCACAACACATGATACCTTTCCAAAACAGGTTCAATATATCATTAAGTCAACGTCATTAACATTTGATTGTCCAAAATCATGTCACGAGCACGTAGCAGGTCTAAGCAATATACTACAACGGTCTAAATTCCCACGTTGGCAATTTAGTAATGTCCAACTTAGTAAACCACAACTAGGGTGACAAGGGTCATGGCACATATTTAATTAACCAAGGTGTCATACAGCAATTAGGCATTTATCTAATTCCCCAGAATTAAATAAAGTATTTTCTAATTGAACTAGCATGCAATACATTGAATCAAAATAGATTTCAAAATGGGAGCAACATGGTCAAAGCACAACTTGCCTTCAAAAAGTACTTGCTCTTGGTCCTGAGCTGGCTCTGGTCAATACTTCTCCTTCGAATCCTTCCTAAGACTTCAACGTCTACTAAATAGCAGCGTGCAAACAGCAACAAATGAATAAAACAGTAGACAAAAAGTGTCCAAACATCCAAATAAAGTTCATAAACAGAGAGAACATAATTTTATGAATTTTTAGAAACTGGAATCGTCAAATTCGGAGTTCAAATGAAAAAGATACAAGCATTTAAAGTTTAAATAATCAATTAAATAATAATACAGAGAAAAACTTTAGTCCAAAAATTAAATAAAATTCACCATTAGGTAGATCTCAATTTTATACAAATTTAGAAATTTGAATCACTCAAATCGGAGTTGAAACGCAAAAGTTATAAGCGTTTGAAGTTTGAATCAAAATCTGAAATCATTATTTCGAATTAATAAATTATTTTCTTTTTCGGAAATTAATTATTGCGTCAACAAGGACACGTGTCGGTCTCTGAGTGGTCGCTGGCGTCGGTAGGTTCATGGGCGTGGTCCATGGTTTGGCTTCGAGTCTCTGTGGACCTGGTCCACGGCTCACGTGTGGCCAAACGGGTGGGACCCATGGGGGTAGCGTCATCGGCCGGCGTCGGTGGAGACTCGACCCGTTCGGCGGTGGGACCAGGGGGAGTAGCGTCATGGGTGACGTCACGGTGCGATCGGCCGACACGCTGAGCGGCGTGTCGATGACCCGCACGGCAGCGTGGGCGCGGCGGTTCGGCTCACTGAGCGCGTGTACGATCCGGGCCGTTGATTTGAAAATCAACGGTCCCGATCGGATTTGATGACGCACGTTTGGGGTGAACGTGGTCAATCCGGACCGTTGGATCTAAATCCAATGGTTGAGATTGGATCTGGGAATCGCACGTGGTTCTCACCGTGGGATGACGTGGCGCAATCCGGGACGTCGGATCTTGATCGGACGGTCCACTGAGCTCGCGGGGTCCGGTGATGGCGCGGCGAGGCTTGGGTATCGGAGATGAAGACGGCGACCTCCCGCGCGGCGTTTCCGAGGGTCTCCGGCGAGATGAAGTGCGCGCCCAGGTTCGCCTCGTCGCGAGGATCCCAGATCTGGCCACGAGAGCGGCGGAGGACGGCGGCGGAACAAAGTAAAAACCGTGGTGGAGAAGAGAGCTACTACGGCGAGCGATTGCAGCTAAGCGGCGGCGGCTAGGGCTCGGCGGGCTAGGGTTTCGAGTGCGCACGGAAAAGGGGAACCTCGGGCGATGTCCCACGCATTAAATAACCCTTGGATGCGCGCACAAATCGGAACCCTAACGGAACACGGCGGCTACGCGGCGGAGGAATCCGGCTCGGATTCGGCGGGGACGACGACGGAGAGCCGTCCACGTGGCGCGATCGACGGTCCGCGATCGCTGGCGCGATCGGATCGGCCCGGTTCGGCTCGAGCCGATGCGGTCCAATCCGGGCCGTTGGATCCCGATCCAACGGTCGGGATCGAGTAGGGTTAGGATTGGGTTGGTCGAGTCGATTGGCTCGGTCGGACTCGAAGTCCGACTTCGGTTCCGACTCGGTCGGATGAACAGTACTCGACCCGATTGATTTTCCAGCGATTTAATATTCAAAATAATTTCCAGAAATTCATTTAATTCAAGAAAAATAGCAAAATACTCAGAAAAATTCCAGAAAAATTCTGAAAATATTTTGGGACATTTTGGACTCAAATAAAACATTTCCAACAAATTTTTATTTGCAAAGTTAAATTCTTTAATTATTTCACAATGGAATAAATTCAAATAAATTCCAAATAAATCCAAACAAATTCCAAAAAATTCCAAAAATTCACCAAAGTGCCAAATCACACATGAATTTAAGAAAAAAAATTTTTGGGGTGTTACAGTTACCAACCGGTATTGATGCCAACCTGTACCGGTTCGTGTCACGAACGGGTACTAATGTGGGGGCATCAGTACCGGTTCGTGTTACCAACCTGTACTGAAAGCCTACTACAGCCCTGTAACCAATGAACGGGTACTAATGTCACTATCAGTATCGATTCAAATCTAATCGGTAGTCATGTGCCGATAGTAAAGCCTAGTTTTCTAATAGTGTGACGATATAAGCTAGAGGAAAGTTTGTTTTAAAAAGCTTCGTTTTCATGTGTTTACGATGATAGAGCAGAACTTAAGAAATATTGTCTATGCATGTCTTCTCACCTTCCCCTCTAGATCTCTCTCCATTTTTTTTTTTTTTTTGGTTATCACACAAACACAGCTACTACTATCTTCTAATTCTTATAATCAAAATATAAATTATTAAAATAAATATATTGCTATTATTATCTCTTTATTCTCCCCCTGATGTCAGTGTTAAATATTGTGTATTTCTTTTTGAGTTCCGAGTCTTCAAGCGCACAATTTTTAATTTCCTCTATCTGTTGGTATTGCACATTCTTGATCTTTGTGTATCACAATCAGGGGCGGAACTAGAGAAAAAATCATCGGGGTTCACCACTTCATCATATATATGATAACAACTTATTATTCTTACCATTTGCTTGTTATTTGTCTCCCGGTGTCACAAGATTTAGATCAAGGGGTTCACATATACTATATATATACACTAACATACACTACATATACTATATATATATAGACTAACATACACTATTTTTTTTTTTGACCCGGTGTCCTGTGACACCCCCTACCATGCACTACTTCCGCCCCTGATCACAATGATTGATCTATATTTTATATTAACAGTATAATATTGAACAGACTAGTTAATCCTAATAAAAACATCACTAGCATTGACATTCATTTTTCCTACGTACAAACAGCTGGCTATAGTTTTAGCAAAGGGGCTCTGAAATATGAGGTACGGGCTTGGTACGTACGTACCTTCGGTCAGTCACGTAAGTACGTAGGCCTTCCGCGGTCGATCGAATCGAAGGAAGGGAAAAACCGTACGTGCATGGAAAGATCACCCATATATATAGGTTAACAATCCACCCCTACGGCCCTACCACCAGCTACCCGAGCTCAGGCTCGAGCGGAATTCGAGCATACATTGAAGCTTGCGAGGGTCGCTCTAGATCGATACACATGTGTGTACATGGAATTCTTGGTTGGCTTTATGGTCACCGTTGCCACTCGCCATCAAGGAGATTTTAGGACCACCGGCCACCGCCTCCTCCCTCCCTCCCTCCCGCACAGCGACTCGCCGACCTCTCCCACGCCGTTGGATCTGAGTATATGTATTGTGACGGACTGCCTTTGTAGGGGCACGTCTAAATAACACAACAGCTATCCAGAAAGATTAGTTGTGCGGGCACCAAGTGCACATTACCATACAAAAGACAAAACAACACTTTTTAGATAATATAAGGCCTAACGGCCAGGTTTTTACAAAAGACGCGAAGGCGCTGAACAGAGTTCATATTACAAAAGAACCAGATTCTCAAATTCAAAGACTACTTGAGCGAGGTTTCGGGAGTCACCCCAATTCAAACTTAGCTTCATTTACCGGAAGCAGAGCGTATCCGAATAACATTGACACTCTGCAGAGCTGCTCAGCTTTACCCACAAGATATGTACAACCGTTAATGCCACGCGATTACATGCAACTTAAATGCATGCGGTCAGGTTGAGATGATCATAGCCTTTTGTTGAACTTCCCCAAGATAGCTCCTATCCGGTGGGTTCGAGGACCCACTGGCCAAGGCGGGAGGCGCGATCTAATATTGTGTGGATACCTACCGTTGTGAGAACCGGCAAATAGCAACACCCTGCACGGTGCTAACCATTTTCGTTCCACCCCGGGCGCTACGCGATTCAATCTAGCTACGAGAATGGTAGCTACTTCCTGTAGGTATTCCAAGGAGAGGAACAATGTACTGAGCTATATTGGGAAAAGGTTCAACCGAACTGACCGGCCCCTAACTTGTGGATGAGCGGAACTTAAGTTATTTACTTTGCTCAAGGGGTTATCCTTAATTGCCAAAGACCAAGCCATTACAACCACAAACCTGGTACCAACTGTACCAACCATCAAACCAACCGTGGCTTCCGTCATCCGCATGGGGTCGGACTAGTATCCACCTCGTGGGTAGCCCAACATTGTCCCCCTGGCCGTAAGAACAGCTTAAAAGCACCAAGCTAAAAGCTCGCCAATTTTTTGAAAGACTAAGGGTGGAACACTAATTAATAATAGCTAAGGGGATTCATAATTATAAACTAAGGCTATGCAAGGTTAATAAGACTCAACAATCAAGGAGGGTTGAACAAATGATCGGCTTGTAACTAAGCATCTAGTCATTCTAAATTACTTTTCTTGGTAATTAACATACAAGTAATTACTGCTACATTATTGACAGACTGGGTTCAACATGTTCAAGGGGTGCGGCTTGCCTTGCTGGGCTGAGGGGTCGTCAAGATAGTGCAGTTGAAGTCGGGCTCGGCTCCGAACTGGTCCTGCTCCTGTTACTATTCTTACTTCGGGTACAGCTCGACAATCGGATCTAGCTCAAGAAACGAAAACCGATAAATAAATGACAAAGAAAAAATAGGAAAAAGAAGAAAAATGGAAAACAGAAAACGGAATGAGGGCCGGAGGAGAGTCGGGGGGGCATTATGGTCATTATGGGAATTTGGGATGGAAAGATTGTCCTTCAATAAGGACAGGTGAACTTACGGAATCTTCGTCTATGGACGCAAAGAGTGATGCACATAAGAAATGATCTCAAAATCACCACCTTTGTACACTTCAAAAGTTGTAAAACGTTTGCTTGTGCTCATCATTCCATGTATAGCAAAACTTGTGTGTACATATGCATTTAATTTGTAAATACATTATAAGTTCATACTATGTGTGCAAACAAACTAATGGTTTTCTCAATTATAATATATATTTAATTATGCGGAAATAAACTTGTAGTTGTATTTAATTTCATTGCCAAAATTCAAATTGGAAAGCCCTCAAAAAGTGACAGCCTCTCCACAAGCGGTTTGTAACAACAACCGCTTGTGGAGAGAGCACACGTGGCGTCTCTTGGCACTAAAGATGGAATATAGCTCAGGGGCTCTACAAGTGGTTGGTAACACCAACCGTTTGTGATTTGCCTCCACGTGGCTGCTCCACTGCGCTTCCTGGACGTCTTCCGAACCGCTTGTGGTGCCGCACCACAAACGATTCGTGGAACCGTGAGTGATACCCTCTGGGTATCACTCTCGGTTGCGTACAAGCGATTCGATAACCGCTTGTGAAAGCGCTTACGAACCGCTTGTGTTGCACTGTTCCCTGATAGTGTTTAATTTTACCGCGTTAATAATACCGTGATGGTGAAAATGAAGTGCATGAGGATGCTTGAAGAGATCAATGGAGTTGAAAGTTTTACTTACCTCCGATCTCAAATAGTTATCATTTTGCACATTGACACGTTTTCAAAATATAGCTTTGACCACTAATTTATATTATAATATATTTATACAACTCAATAAAATCGTACTATTATGAAAATACTTTTTAAGACAAATCTACATATATGATTTTCATATATCCAATTTAAATATTTTAAAAAATATTGGCAGTCAAAGTTTCAAAAGTTTGACTGCACTTGCATCCAAAGCGATAACTATTTGTGACCGGAAGGAGTAGTAAATTTTTCCGTTCGAATTTACTAGGCTTATTTGTTGAATTATCTTATTCAAAAATATATGGCGTATTTTATGTTCCAATGTAAATTAGTATGATATTCTATTTATACCCTTAGTAAATATTTATATTTACTTGATATTTTCTACGTATATTTATTGAATATAGTGCTTAGAGATAATTAAAGATAGTCTAGCTATATGCTACAAGAAAATAGCTCTCTAAACTTGGACGGAAGGTACTCCTGGTGCGGTGCGGCATGCCATGGGACGGGGACGGTAGCTCCATCCACCTTTGAGGGGGAGCTAGCGCATGCAGGCCGTGGCCATGTGCTAATTTACGGCAAAATACCCTGGCTGGTTTGCGTCGGATAAGCATGCATGGCTTGTGTTTATGTTACTATCCTTCACCATGAATGCCGATCGACACCAAAGTCAAGAGCTAAATTGCCACTCCAACACAAGATACAAGTATTTGGGGATACAAATCGAAGAGTATAACAAGCATGGACTACGATTGTAGACTTGGCCGTTGCAATGGACTTGTTGACCTCCTCTTTAACCGCTTATACCAGTAGGACTTATTAGGAGTACAGGAAGGCCTGTTTGTTTCAGCTGGGGATTGTAGAAAGCAGCTTTTAAAATCTGGATTGTAAAAGCTGGATTGTTAAAAGCTGGAGGTTGAAAAGCTGATGGCTGTTTGGCAATCCAGATTATAATGTGTTTGGATTGCTATTTCTACTTGGCAAAAGTCCGTGGTACCCTTAATTATAGGTTGAAAAGTCTGTGTGAATAGTAGGGGGCAATGGTGGGTAATTTTCACTGAAGTTGGATGGGTATTGTGGTCTTTTGCAACAAAAAAAAGCTGAGAAAAACTCCTCCAAAGTGGATTGTGGGATTGCTACAATCTGGTCTCCAAATTATTACAATCCAGATTGAAAGCTTCCTATTTGTTGACCTTCCAGCTTTTAAAAGCAGCTTTCTACAATCCAAAGCTGTAACAAACAGGGCCTAAATCTCGGATCAGCTAGCTGGCCCAGCAGCGAATTTAACTAGACCACCAATTGGAGATTTGGAGTGCATGCAATATATACTGCATGTTGTTATCTTGGCAACTCTCTACTACTTGAGATGCTAATTAACTTGCCTAGCTATAGTACATTAATTGCTGGATTATAATTGGAGGGGGGTTGCTCTCGAGGATGGATTGCCAGCATGCAGCCTGCCTCTCTTGATCAAACCCAAACAAGACTGGTTTGATTGTTGCCTCAGAGATTCAGTCCACAAATTCCTACCATCAACGAATCACTACTCAAGAATACAGCAAGGTCCAATATATTAATGTGCTGCCGGCAAATACACCTATATATAGGGGATCTGGTTAATTTTACAGCTATCTATATATGCTGGATCATAAACCTTTTTCCAGGTCATGCTTATGGGGACTTTGATGACACACACACAATCCCCTAAAAAAATTTCAGACAACATAGCACCAGAATTTACGGTATGTACTGGTAGCATGCATACACCTGCCCATGGATGGCACCACACTGCCAGAAATGATCAATCCTACAGTGACGTATCCAGGATTTTGGGTATAGGTGGTTCAACTTGGCAGTAGGGCTAACAGAGTCGAACCAACGCCGTTCACGGGGGAGTTTTTTTTCTCTTTTTTTTCTTTCTAATCATGGGCTTTGGGCCGAGATTTTTTTGGCTGGGCCGCGGCCCACCAAGACCACCCTCTAGATACGCTATTGATCCCACAGGGATTTGATGGAATGTGGGCAGACAATATCACCTTTCCTTCTCTTTGTTTACACTCACCTCCATTTTTATTCTGATCATGGCAAGACACCTGTTGATCCTGTGTGAAACTGAGTTATTCTTTCTGGACACAATGTCGAATGGAATGCAGGTTCCCTTGGTGCTGTATTATTGAATGCAAGGGGGTGGGGCCAGCATGGAGTTGACTGGCAGGAGACCCCTTTTCCAGCCTCTTCCTGTTTAGGTTATTTGCCTCATGAGATTTTATTCTGCCTTGTTTTGTACATGCCTGTCTTGTCAAATTTTTCAAGAGTTGCTTCTAGGTATTGCTTTTCCATACAAGTTGCACGAATATTAAAATAAACGAAAGAGTCTTTTTATTCATATTTTAATATTTATATAATTTTTAAAAAGAGATGCGCATAAGCACCTCTCCAAAATTTTTTTATATATCATCGTTGCATGATGCATGGATATTCGTTGCTCTGGTTTTTCTTTCCATTTGTTCTCCGTCACCCAACTACTCGGTCTTATGCTGAGTATTATTATCTCACTAGCTTTCCTAGTGAAGAGCCTGCAGTACCTTCTTCAGGTTAAGGATTCTATTTTCGGCAAGTTAATTTGGGGAAATTCATCCATAAAATCCATAATTTTTTTTAAAAAAAATTGGCCAAGAGCTCTGGCATTTCGTTAAGAAGATAGAACGACAGACAAGCTACAAACGCACTCCCCACTCACGCACGCACCTAACACCCGCGTTTGCCCTCGCCTCCATGCGCACCCGCGCCGAACAGCGCTCGAACACGAGTGGGCTGAGTGAGCCCAGCCGCACTCAGCCAAACGAGGAGGAGCTCGTCCGCATGAAATCCACAATTTCATATCGCAAATGGAGGTACAGAGGGGGGGGGGGGGGCTGTACTGCTGCAGAGTTCTGTAGAGGACACAGGAGCAAGAGAGAGAGAGAGAGGAAGCCAAAGGTGGCCTTGGTTGGTGCTGTTGGGGTGAGCTGTCAGCAGCATTAGATGCTCTCTTCTCTGACAAACCCCCACGGCCCCACCTGCAGTGCCTCCCATGGCTCCCCCTCCCCCTGCCCCCTGCACACCAGAAAACACTCCACTCGAATCATGCAAAAGTTACCTACAAGGCTACAGCATGGCCGCACTAATTGGTTCATACTTTCAACTCTTTAACTTTACACGATTCAATTATATAAAAGCCAACAATGCTGTATTTTCTTGTATTTTTAAGAAGTTTTTTTTGTAGGGAGTAGAACACCATTATATTTCAATGCTCTACTTTTCTATGGCTAATCTGTACTAACAAAGCAGGCACAAGATCACCCATGGCTAACTAACCAGTCCCTTCGGTCAGCCATTAAAATTTTGCAACTTTTGATTGTTGATATCTTTTTAAATATTTAAATTGGATACATGAAAATCATATGCATAGATTTGTCTCGAAAAATACTCTCATAATATAATATTTTTTTTGGGATTTATAAATAGAGCTCTTTTACGGTACACTAAATTGAATATGAACCGTTCATTCTTTTCGATCCAATAGATCAGATTAACTAGAGTTTACTTATACTACACCTGGTAGTAGAGTAGTAGAAACACCCTTAATAAATCAACAGTTAGATGTGATTTCTACTACACATTTTATACTACAAGTATAATCCACCGTAAAATTTCTCTATAACTATATTATAATAGAAATTAGCGACAAAAGCTGTGCTTGAAAGGCCGTATCGATATCTAAAACAACTATTTGTGATAGGAGGGAGTATTAACACAGTACGAGAAAAAAAACTAAAGGTTCATTATGGAACACTATGAGCTGGTTTAGTTTTACTGCGACACCTTACTACAGAGAAAAAAATAGCGATTGAGAGGTCGATGAAAAACCAGAAGCTCCATGTGAGAAACTGTTAATTTATGTTAGTTTTGACCATGACACGTCGGGTATCAAGGTTCCAAATTTCATTTTCCGTTCACATCTCGTCACCATTCGAAATCTAAAATTACGATAAAATCTCGTTATTTCGGACGAAATCCGAAAAGCAAAATTCAAATCCAATTTTTTAATCGAGATTTTGAAATTTTTTATGGATGGTCCTAACATATCACTAATGTTCCCATAAAAATTTTAAATGATGATCAAGTATAAGGAATTTTTAAAAATTTTGACAGTGTTATTGTCCTTATAAAAGGCTGACCGATAAATTTCAACTGAATGAAAAATAGTTCAAACCACGTTATAAACTTTTGAAATTTTTTGTGAATGGTTCTGACACATCCATAATATTCTTATAAAATTTTCAGATAATGATCAAGCTTGAGAAATTTTCAAAATTTTGGACAGTTCTGCTAAAGACTGATTGGCAAATTTCAACCGAATGAAAAATGGTTCAAACCACGTTAGAAAATTTGAAAAAATTTGTGAATAGTACCGATGCATCACTAATATTCTCATAAAATTTTTAGATGATAATCAAGCTTGAAGAATTTTCAAAAATTATGATGATGCTACTGCCTTGATAAAAGCTTTACAGTGCTACATGAATTGATTCCATAGATTTGATTGAGCAACTATGTAACGCCCTAGTTTTCGCCTTCTGGAGAAAAACCTAATTTAAATAAATTAAATTTAAAAATTGGAGTTTCTTTGGTTTTTATATTAACCTGGCATCCATTCCTATCTAAAATCGGGATTTAATTCCCCTCCGGTCGAAAAATCGCATTTTCCAATTCCCGCCGGTACCCGAAATTTCACCCGAGTCCAAAAATGCTCCAAAAATCCCGAAACCACTTCAATTGTGTCCCAAATATTCCTAAATGATTTTAGGAATCGTTCCCCAGATTTTTGGACCTTCGTTTCTATTTTATCTCGCGCGGCTTTTGTTTAATGCCCGCGATCCGCGTCTGAATATTTAATTCCACAAATTTCATCCAAATTCCGCGAAACCAATTTTATTGGGTTCTAACTATTCCAAAATAGTTCTAGGAATTTTTTCGGAATTTTTAGACCATTTTTGCTAATTTTTCTCTAGGGTGGTTCATTTGCGTAATCACCGGCCAATGAGGCGATGCCACGTGTCGCTACAGTGCATCATCTTCAACCTTGGGCTGGAACTTACAGAGCCATGAACTCTCAAGCTTCCATATCCATGTTCCTTCATTCAAGTGACCATAACTTCTTCATTTCCTCTCCAAATCACGAACGGTCAAGTCCGTTGAATCCGTGACGACGATACCTTTCCGTTCCCCACCTTCATTAGCCCTCAATCTCGCCGGAAACCGTCGCATTAAAGAAAAACCGAAATGGCTTTGATTGTCCTTAACTCGGCCGTTTCAACTCCGATTCACACACTTTGTAACACCCCGGCATTTACTATGCCTGAATGTTACCAAACATAAGCTAATCAACATCTAAAAACCACATTTAACATAAAATTCCAGCAAAGGTGCATAGGCTAAAAACCGAGATTTCGGCAGCACCTCCTTTGTTTTATCATGAATTTAAGGAACAGCAACAATATAGCATTATATGGCAATAAGAGAAACATCTAAAACAGCAATAAATAAAGTCTTAACGACAATAAAAGACCAACATCAAGCTCTTAAAGTTCCAAGTGTCAAACAAACAATAGAACTCTCATTAACCAAGCTAAGACTTAATTTTAAAGACCATCACACGCAATTTTATTATCAAACTAAATGAATTGACTTGGGGAAACATTAAGGTGAAGCAACGTGTGAGCGTGTGACTATTCCCCTTTCCCGCATGCCGTTCTCATGGTACCTAAAACAACAAGAAAACACAAGGGTGAGTTCGAAAACTCAGCAAGCATACTGCAATGGACAACAAGCATAACAACAAGTCAATAACATCTTTCATCATGTATAACATCTCATTCATGAATACTTATCAATATCATCATCAATTTGTATGCGATGTAATGCATTGCTCGACCCTCTGGAACCTCATACAGGTATGGGAAGTACACACCCGTCGGTGTGCACCCTTTCCCCTTCCATCCCGAAGATGGAGGGTGCCTACTCGCTTCCAAACACCACGTGGATGGAATCACGACATAGGACTTACTCAATGGCGTCCGGACTAGTCATAACTTTCACCGACCTTGCCGGACTAGCTATGACTTTCTCACCGCCTCGCCCTATCTCATGACATGCATGTAACCATGCCAATTATCATATTCAATTCACATATTAACACATGGCATCATAATATGTTAAACATGCTCATCATATCATATCAATCATTAACACATGGCAAGTGAACATATATCATGTAAACAATTCCATCTAATCACAACATGCAACCTACAACTCGCTATCCATCACAACACACTTGCCTCAACCACGTGCAACGGATTGGCGGGAAGAAGAGGGAACTCCCGGGGTCACACCACCTGCACATAGGCATCACACACTCACAATCATAACCTCAAAACAGTACACACGCCCCCATCTAACCCGACATTGCCAACTACTCGCAAAACCTAAAAACAGAGGTTCTGTCCAGGCGGGACAGCAGCCTTGCAAAAGGCATAACTTGAGTTCTGGGACTCCAAATCGAATAAACGAGTACACCGTCGCGAAGCTTAGGAAATTTCCCAACTTTTTCTAGTTATAGGGAAAGACTGATTCGGACTCTAAAATTGTTTAATCTACAGATTACCACAATCTGTTCCAGTTACGTCACAGATTTTTAGGCGCTCGGTAAAACAGCCATAACTTTCAAACGGCTGATCGTAAATTAACGTGCTTTACGTCCACGGAAAGATAATTAAATTATCTACAACTTCCTAGAAGTCCGTACGGTCTGATTCGGATTCTAAATCGACGGAAACTCGAACCCTAGTTCGACTGCTCAATCTGCCCGAAAATAGAAACGTGGACAAGTTTAGATCTAACCCAAATTACTTCAAACCAGCGCCTCCAATTGATCTAAAAACTTGATAAACACCCTAATAACAGTACCTAGATCAAATCCAAGGATCCTCATGTTCATACCTTTGCCCGAAGCGCAAAACTCCAATCAATCTCCGCGAATCTCCTCGCGAATCGCTCCTCGCTCCACGTTCCTCGCTCCTTGCTCCTCGCTCCTCGCTCCACGGGATGACTCCGCGAGGTGCAGGGGTGGGGAGGCCACCCTAATGCAGCAAGGGGTGGAGGGGAGGTGGTGTGGAGGTGGAGGAAAGGGAGGGGGGTGCGCACGGTTTTGGGGGGGCTAGGGCTTAGGGGAGGGGGAGGGAGGAGAGGGGCGCAAGAGGGGGAGGTGGGGGCGCAATATGGGGAGGTGGGGGCGCAAGGGGGCTGGGGGAAGCCCCTTTTATCAGCCCTCAACCCAATCCTAGTCCGTTACGGAGTCCTAATCCATCCCACCAAAGCCCACCAAGGCCCAAAACTCCTCCGGGAAGGCCCAAAACCCCGGAAACGGCCCGGAAACGTTATTAACCTCCAATTCTTATGGTTTTAACCTTATTTCCACATCTCATACTGTATTTAACCTTATCATGTTCAATAATTAAGGATACGACACTCCGAGGTGTCACATTCTTCCCCCCTTCAACGGGATTCGACCTCGAATCTAAACGCACCAATCACGAAACCCAGCAAAACCAAAGACAGCCAGATTTTCACATCACATACCTGAGGTGAAAAGCTCAGGATACTTCTCGCGCATGCGAGATTCCAGCTCCCAAGTCGCTTCTCTCTCGGTCTGATGTGACCACAAGACCTTGACAAACTTAAGCGTCTTGTTCTTCATCACTCGCTCTGAAGTCCCCAGAATTTCCACAGGACGGGACTCGAAGGTGAGGTCCTGCTCAAGCACTAATGGTTCCAATGGAACCACCAACTCCGGATCATGCAAGTATTTCTTCAACATCGAGACATGGAACACATTATGCACACCTTGCATGGATTCCGGTAGCTCTAGGCGATAGACCAACCTGCCAACTCGGGCGAGGATAGGAAAAGGCCCAACATACCTTGGACTGAGCTTTCCCTTCGTGCCAAAACGCACCACACCCTTGGTGGGAGATACTCGCAAAATGCGTTATCACCCACCTCAAACTCAAAGAATCGCCTTCTCACATAAGCATAGCTTTTCTGTCTGCTCTGCACAGCGAGAAGGTTCTGCCGAACCTCCGACACGCGATAAATAGTCTGCAGAACCCAAACTGGACCAACAATAGCTCTCTCGCCCACGGATCCCAACAAAGTGGCGATCTGCACTTCCGACCATACTGATTACCTCATAAGGAGCGGCCGGATCTTTGGAATGGTAGCTGTTATTGTAAGCAAACTCTGCAAGGGGCAAAATGGTCTTCCCAGCTACCCTTCCAAGCCATCACACAGGCCCTGAGCATGTCCTCCAAAGTTTGGATGGTACGCTCAGACTGCCCATCTGTCTGAGGGTGAAAAGCGGTACTAAGGCAAAGCTGCGTACCCAAAGCACTCTGCAAACTCTCCCAGAACTTGGAGACGAACTTCGCATCCCGATCAGAGATAATGGTCTTGGGTACACCATGCAATCTCACGATCTCCCGCACATAGATGGGAGCCAACTCGCTCGCTGAATTGGTCGTGCGGATGGGAATGAAATGCGCAGACTTGCTGAGACGGTCCACCACAACCCAAACAGCATCCTTCCCTCGTGGAGAACGAGGTAAACCAACCACAAAATCCATGGAGATGTCATCCCATGGCCACACAGGAATCTCCAAAGGTCAGAATAAAGCCGGCGGACGCTTATGCTCGCCTTGATCTTCTGGCAAATCCCACAAGACGCCACATACTTGGCAATATCCACTCTCATCCTTTTCCACCAGAAATTCTTCTTCAAGTCCCTGTACATCTTGGTCTCCCCAGGATGGACCGTGTACGGGGTGCGATGAGCTTCTTTCAGGATGTCTTCTTTCACTTGAGATTTACGGGGCACGCATGACGGCCCTGAAACCTCAAAGCTCACGCATCATCAACGGTAAAGTCTCGGACTTGCCTTCCTCAAGCGTTTCCTCACTTTGGAGCAAACGATCATGTTGTGCCTCTCGCTGACACGCTTAGGAGTCGCGACTCAAGAATCATTTGAGTTTCACCTGACGGTTCCCGCAGCAAGAGGAGACTCCCAAACGCTCAAAATCAGCAACAAGACAACCAACAACAGTGGGCATTGTCTTGCGACCGAGAGCGTCGGCCACCACATTTGCTTTCCCCGGATGATACTGGATAGTGAGGTCATAATCCTTTATCAACTCTAGCCACCTCCTCTGCCTCAAGTTCAAATCTTTCTGAGTAAAGATGTACTTGAGGCTCTTGTGATCGATGAAAATATCACAAGACTCACCGCATGTAATGCCTCCATATCTTCAATGCAAACACCACGGCGGCTAGCTCAAGATCATGCGTGGGATAATTCGCTCATGCTTTTTCAAGCGCCTCGAAGCATAAGCAATCACCTTGCCCTCTTGCATGAGCACACACCCAAGTCCCAGCAGAAGCATCGAAAAAAAGCGTTGAAGCGCTTCCCGGCTCGGGAAGGGTAAGAACAGAGCGATCACTAACTTCTCCTTCAAAGTGCGTTTGTGCTCACACTCTGCGATCCTTTGGAACTTCATCCCTTTCGAGTCGGTGTGAAAGTGGCTTGGCAATGATAGAGAAATCCTGCACAAAACGCCGATAGTAGCCACCAACCCAAGGAAACTACGCACCTCTTTGACATTGGAAGGCCTCTTCCAATCCAAAATCGCCGAGACTTTGCTAGGATCTACTGAGATATGCCCTCTGGATTGATGATGTGGCCAAGAAAACCCACTTCGAAATCGAACTCGCACTTTTTCAGCTTAGCAAAGAATTGATTCCCTCGTGGTACTCAAAGACAAGCCTCAAGTGTCGCTCATGCTCCTCTTCCGATTTAGAGTAAATCGAGAATGTCATCGATGAACACTACCACAAACTCATCAAGGTACTTGTGTAGCATCTTGTTCATCGCCTCCATAAAGACAGCGAGAGCATTAGTTAGTCCAAAAGACATAACTTTAAATTCATAATGCCCATACCTAGTGGAGAAAGCGGTCTTCTCAATGTCCTGCTCCCTCACACGGATCGATTATACCCGTCGAAGATCAATTTTGGAGAACACCTTTGCTCCTTGATTGGTCAAACAGATCCTCGATGCGAGGCAAAGGATACTTGTTTTTGGTATCACTTGGTTAAGAGCACGATAATCAATGCACATACGCCAACTTCCATCCTTCTTCGAGACGAAGAGGACGGGTGCTCCCATGGCGATACGCTACGCCGAATGAAGCCTTTGGCCAACAGATCCTCCAACTGCTTCTTCAACTCGTCTTGAAAAGGTCGAGCCAAGCGGTATGGAGAGATAGAAATAGGTCGAGTGCCAGGAACAAGGTCAATACGAAACTCCACATTCCTCACAGGAGGTAGACCAGGCAACTCGTCGGGAACACATCAACGAACTCCTTCACTACGTAAATCTCCTCAATGGGAATCGAGGAAGATGGCTTCTCAGACAAAGTCATGAGGAAACCCAATAGCCTCAAACGCCGAGGAAAACAAACTAGTCAAAGCAAAGACGAATCGGAGGGTATACCACCCTGAAGGTCAACTCTTCCGGACGGGCCTGCAAGAAAGCTGTCTTCCGAAACAACAGATCTTAGCACGTGATCGATGCAGCCAGTCCATGCCCAAAATGACATCAAAAGGAGCCAATGGATCACCATGAGATTGGCAAAGAAAACCTCATCATCAATGGCAATGGTGCAACCAGGCAAACCAAAGAACTAGCAATCAACCCCAGGAGAATCGACTAACACGGACTCGAGAAATCATTTGAACTCCCAACTTAGCTCTACTAGCAAACTCACGACACAAAAGAGTAGGATGCTCAGAATCAAATAGAACAAAGGCATCAACGGAATCCACGAGCGAGTACACGAAACCACCTCTGGATGCCCGATCGACTCGGCGGTCGGCAGAGCGTACACTCTGGTGGCGGGGACGGAAGGAGCCACGACTCGGTGATGCCCCATCAAGGTGGGGCGGAGGAGGCAATCGAGAGGAGGAGCAGACGGCTGCGGGCACCAAGATCGGCCGGTGGTGCCTACGCAAAGGGCGGTGAGAAACAGGGGCAGCCATCATGTGCACCGATCCTCTAGAAGACACCGCCGGAGTGGGAGGAGAAGGCACCGTCTCCCACTTGATGATGCTACCGGGTTCATCCGGCAGACTCGCCCCATATGGCCGGGCTTGCCACGCAGTGGTTGCAACTCCCGGTCCAACCACACTCTGAAGCACGGTGCTCGCCACCGCACTTGAAGCACTTCATGCCTGCCGGGCACAGGGCGAAACGACCGCTCGCGAAGAAGGCAGGCAGGGCGACCCCATCTTAGCCCCGAGGAGGAGCCCTGTCCTCCCTTGAACTTCTTGAAGGTGGGGCCGAGAGGACCCACCTCCTCCACCAAAGGTCCTCTTCGGCCCCGCTGGGCCGCAGAACCCCTGAACCTCCGGGTTCTGCTTGTCCCGGAGAGCTCCAACTCGAGCTCCATGCCCTTCGCTTGCTCCACCACAGAGCGAGAAGTCACGAGGGTGATCGCCCCATGACAACTCTGAACTCCTGGTTGAGGCCCCTACGGAACCTCCTAGCTTTCTCCGATCGTTACCGCCACACAGTGTCTGAAGCGCACCACGCCGTTGAACTCCTTCTCATACTCTGCCACCGACCTCTTTCCCTGGGAAAGAGTGGTCGAGTAAGCTCCATCCTCTCAAGGAAAGACTCTGGATGGAACTTGGCTCGAGGCGAGCCACAAAGTCCTCAGTGTCCTTTGGACCCAGATCGGGGATCTAGCGGCCCAGAACCCCTCCCACGGATATCGGCTTGGCCCTTGGTGAAAAGCCACAAAGCGAGTCCTGCGAACCGAGGTCAAATCTAGGACCTCAAGCGCCTCTCCATGTACCGCAGCCAATCTGCGGACTAGATCGGCGTGCTGCTCGTCGAAAGTGTCAAGACGGAGGGACATCCACTCCCGGAGACTCATCCTCGGCTCCGGTGCGTGGAGCAACAACGAGGGCCCCTTTGCATGGGGAGAGCACAGCGAGGGCTGCATGGCTATTTGGCGCGGCTCTGAATCTCCCTCTGCAGAGCTGGACTAAATCTTCATTGGCGGCGGGCACCCGCCCGACCGCACAGTGGAAGCTCCTCTGGTGGCCCACGAGCATTAAGCGGCGCTACCCTCGACCTTGAGACTCCTCAACTCCTGGGAGCCTCGCCTGGCCTCCACGACCCACGGCGTCCACGGCCTCTACCCTCGGCATGGTCGCTAGGCAGAGACAACCACCCAAACACCAAAGCACACAATCAAGATCATAGATCAAACGACATCATAAGCATATTCCTTAACACATAATCAAGCGCGATGCATTGATGAACCAAAACCCATCCTCTTGTGCAACCAAGTGTGTCGATTTTAGATTAGTTATACCACTTTTACAAGTTTTAACGTTGCTATCCTATAACAAGGTTTTAGTTAAAACCTAAGCCATGTTTCTAAGTTATTCCACATCACATTTTAGTTGTACCCTATAGCATGACACTAAAAATTCACATTCCAAGGACCTCTGACCGCTCGATACCAATTGTAACACCCGGCATTTACTATGCCTGAATGTTACCAAACATAAGCTAATCAACATCTAAAAACCACATTTAACATAAAATTCCAGCAAAGGTGCATAGGCTAAAAACCGAGATTTCGGCAGCACCTCCTTTGTTTTATCATGAATTTAAGGAACAGCAACAATATAGCATTATATGGCAATAAGAGAAACATCTAAAACAGCAATAAATAAAGTCTTAACGACAATAAAAGACCAACATCAAGCTCTTAAAGTTCCAAGTGTCAAACAAACAATAGAACTCTCATTAACCAAGCTAAGACTTAATTTTAAAGACCATCACACGCAATTTTATTATCAAACTAAATGAATTGACTTGGGGAAACATTAAGGTGAAGCAACGTGTGAGCGTGTGACTATTCCCCTTTCCCGCATGCCGTTCTCATGGTACCTAAAACAACAAGAAAACACAAGGGTGAGTTCGAAAACTTCGGCAAGCATACTGCAATGGACAACAAGCATAACAACAAGTCAATAACATCTTTCATCATGTATAACATCTCATTCATGAATACTTATCAATATCATCATCAATTTGTATGCGATGTAATGCATTGCTCCTGACCCTCTGGAACCTCATACCGGTATGGGAAGTACACACCCGTCGGTGTGCACCCTTTCCCCCTTCCATCCCGAAGATGGAGGGTGCCTACTCGCTTCCAAACACCACGTGGATGGAATCACGACATAGGACTTACTCAATGGCGTTCCGGACTAGTCATAACTTTCACCGACCTTGCCGGACTAGCTATGACTTTCTCACCGCCCTCGCCCTATCTCATGACATGCATGCAACCATGCCAATTATCATATTCAATTCACATATTAACACATGGCATCATAATATGTTAAACATGCTCATCATATCATATCAATCATTAACACATGGCAAGTGAACATATATCATGTAAACAATTCCATCTAATCACAACATGCAACCTACAACTCGCTATCCATCACAACACACTTGCCTCAACCACGTGCAACGGATTGGCGGGAAGAAGAGGGAACTCCCGGGGTCACACCACCTGCACATAGGCATCACACACTCACAATCATAACCTCAAAACAGTACACACGCCCCATCTAACCCGACATTGCCAACTACTCGCAAAACCTAAAAACAGAGGTTCTGTCGGCGGGACAGCAGCCTTGCAAAAGGCATAACTTGAGTTCTGGGACTCCAAATCGAATAAACGAGTACACCGTCGCGAAGCTTAGGAAATTTCCCAACTTTTTCTAGTTATAGGAAAGACTGATTCGGACTCTAAAATTGTTTAATCTACAGATTACCACAATCTGTTCCAGTTACGTCACAGATTTTTAGGCGCTCGGTAAAACAGCCATAACTTTCAAACGGCTGATCGTAAATTAACGTGCTTTACGTCCACGGAAAGATAATTAAATTATCTACAACTTCCTAGAAGTCCGTACGGTCTGATTCGGATTCTAAATCGACGGAAACTCGAACCCTAGTTCGACTGCTCAATCTGCCCGAAAATAGAAACGTGGACAAGTTTAGATCTAACCCAAATTACTTCAAACCAGCGCCTCCAATTGATCTAAAAACTTGATAAACACCCTAATAACAGTACCTAGATCAAATCCAAGGATCCTCATGTTCATACCTTTGCCCGAGCGCCAAAACTCCAATCAATCTCCGCGAATCTCCTCGCGAATCGCTCCTCGCTCCACGTTCCTCGCTCCTTGCTCCTCGCTCCTCGCTCCACGGGATGACTCCGCGAGGTGCAGGGGTGGGGAGGCCACCCTAATGCAGCAAGGGGTGGAGGGGAGGTGGTGTGGAGGTGGAGGAAAGGGAGGGGGGTGCGCACGGTTTTGGGGGGCTAGGGCTTAGGGAGGGGAGGGAGGAGAGGCGCAAGAGGGGAGGTGGGGCGCAATATGGGGAGGTGGGGCGCAAGGGGCTGGGGAAGCCCCTTTTATCAGCCCTCAACCCAATCCTAGTCCGTTCACGGAGTCCTAATCCATCCCACCAAAGCCCACCAAGGCCCAAAACTCCTCAGGAAGGCCCAAAACCGGAAGCGGCCGGAAACGTTATTAACCTCCAATTCTTATGGTTTTAACCTTATTTCCACATCTCATACTGTATTTAACCTTATCATGTTCAATAATTAAGGATACGACACTCAGAGGTGTCACATTCTTCCCTTCAGCGGGATTCGACCTCGAATCTAAACGCACCAATCACGAAACCCAAGCCAAAACCAAAGACAGCCAGATTTTCACATCACATACCTGAGGTGAAAAGCTCAGGATACTTCTCGCGCATGCGAGATTCCAGCTCCCAAGTCGCTTCTCTCTCGGTCTGATGTGACCACAAGACCTTGACAAACTTAAGCGTCTTGTTCTTCATCACTCGCTCTGAAGTCCCCAGAATTTCCACAGGACGGGACTCGAAGGTGAGGTCCTGCTCAAGCACTAATGGTTCCAATGGAACCACCAACTCCGGATCATGCAAGTATTTCTTCAACATCGAGACATGGAACACATTATGCACACCTTGCATGGATTCCGGTAGCTCTAGGCGATAGACCAACCTGCCAACTCGGGCGAGGATAGGAAAAGGCCCAACATACCTTGGACTGAGCTTTCCCTTCGTGCCAAAACGCACCACACCCTTGGTGGGAGATACTCGCAAGAGTACGTTATCACCCACCTCAAACTCCAAGTCTCGCCGTCTCACATCCGCATAGCTTTTCTGTCTGCTCTGCGCAGCGAGAAGGTTCTGCCGAACCTCCGACACGCGATCAATAGTCTGCTGAACCCAAACTGGTCCAAGAATAGCTCTCTCGCCCACAGCATCCCAACAAAGTGGCGATCTGCACTTCCGACCATACAGTACCTCATAAGGAGCAGCCCGGATGCTGGAATGGTAGCTGTTATTGTAAGCAAACTCTGCAAGGGGCAAAATGGTCTTCCCAGCTACCCTTCCAAGCCATCACACAGGCCCTGAGCATGTCCTCCAAAGTTTGGATGGTACGCTCAGACTGCCCATCTGTCTGAGGGTGAAAAGCGGTACTAAGGCAAAGCTGCGTACCCAAAGCACTCTGCAAACTCTCCCAGAACTTGGAGACGAACTTCGCATCCCGATCAGAGATAATGGTCTTGGGTACACCATGCAATCTCACGATCTCCCGCACATAGATGGGAGCCAACTCGCTCGCTGAATTGGTCGTGCGGATGGGAATGAAATGCGCAGACTTGCTGAGACGGTCCACCACAACCCAAACGGCATCCTTCCTCGTGGAGAACGAGGTAAACCAACCACAAAATCCATGGAGATGTCATCCCATGGCCACACGAGAATCTCCAAAGGTCAGAATAGCCGGGCCGGACGCTTATGCTCGGCTTTGATCTTCCGGCAAATCCCACAAGACGCCACATACTTGGCAATATCCACTCTCATCCTTTTCCACCGTAAATTCTTCTTCAAGTCCTGTACATCTTGGTCTCTCCAGGATGGACCGTGTCTGAGTGCGATGAGCTTCTTTCAGGATGTCTTCTTTCACTTGAGATTTAGGGGCACGCCTGACGGCCCTGAAACCTCAAAGCTCACGCATCATCAACGGTAAAGTCTCGGACTTGCCTTCCTCAAGGCGTTTCCTCACTTTGGAGCAAGCGATCATCTTTGTTGTGCCTCTCGCTGACACGCTTAGGAGTCGGACTCAAGAATCATTTGAGTTTCAGCAAGACGGTTCCATAAAGCGATAGGAGACTCCCAAACGCTCAAAATCAGCAACAAGACAACCAACAACAGTGGGCATTGTCTTGCGGCGAGAGCGTCGGCCACCACATTTGCTTTCCCGGATGATCTTTGGATAGTGAGGTCATAATCCTTTATCAACTCTAGCCACCTCCTCTGCCTCAAGTTCAAATCTTTACGAGTAAAGATGTACTTGAGGCTCTTGTGATCGATGAAAATATCACAAGACTCACCGCATGTAATGCCTCCATATCTTCAATGCAAACACCACGGCGGCTAGCTCAAGATCATGCGTGGGATAATTCTCGCTCATGCTTTTCAAGCGCCTCGAAGCATAAGCAATCACCTTGCCCTCTTGCATGAGCACACACCCAAGTCCCAACCGAGAAGCATCGGAAAAAAAAAAAAAAAGCGTTGAGCGCTTCCCGGCTCGGGAAGGGTAAGAACGAGGAGCGATCACTAACTTCTCCTTCAAAGTGCTTTGTGCTCACACTCTGCGATCCACTGGAACTTCATCCCTTTCTCGAGTCGGTGTGAAAGTGGCTTGGCAATGATAGAGAAATCCTGCACAAAACGCCGATAGTAGCCACCAACCCAAGGAAACTACGCACCTCTTTGACATTGGAAGGCCTCTTCCAATCCAAAATCACGAGACTTTGCTAGGATCTCTGAGATATGCCCTCTGGATTGATGATGTGGCCAAGAAAACCCACTTCGAAATCCGAACTCGCACTTTTTCAGCTTAGCAAAGAATTGATTCCCTCGTGGTACTCGGACAAGCCTCAAGTGTCGCTCATGCTCCTCTTACGATTTAGAGTAAATCGAATGTCATCGATGAACACTACCACAAACTCATCAAGGTACTTGTGTAGCATCTTGTTCATCGCCTCCATAAAGACAAAGAGCATTAGTTAGTCCAAAAGACATAACTTTAAATTCATAATGCCCATACCTAGTGGAGAAAGCGATCTTCTCAATGTCTGCTCCCTCACACGGATCGATTATACCCGTCGAAGATCAATTTTGGAGAACACCTTTGCTCCTTGGTTGGTCAAACAGATCCTCGATGCGAGGCAAAGGATACTTGTTTTTGACTGTCACTTGGTTAAGAGCACGATAATCAATGCACATACGCCAACTTCCATCCTTCTTCGAGACGAAGAGGACGGGTGCTCCCCATGGCGATACGCTACGCCGAATGAAGCCTTTGGCCAACAGATCCTCCAACTGCTTCTTCAACTCGTCTTGAAAAGGTCGAGCCAAGCGGTATGGAGAGATAGAAATAGGTCGAGTGCCAGGAACAAGGTCAATACGAAACTCCACATTCCTCACAGGAGGTAGACCAGGCAACTCGTCAGGGAACACATCAACGAACTCCTTCACTACAGAAATCTCCTCAATGGGAACTGAGGAAGATGGCTTCTCAGACAAAGTCATGAGGAAACCCAATAGCCTCAAACGCCGACCAGAAAACAAACTAGTCAAAGCAAAGACGGAACTGGAGGGTATACCACCCTGAAAGGTCAACTCTTCCCCGGACGGGGCCTGCAAGGAAACTGTCTTCCGAAACAACAGATCTTAGCACTGCATCGATGCAGCGATCCATGCCCAAAATGACATCAAAAGGAGCCAAGCTGGATCACCATGAGATTGGCAAAGAAAACCTCATCATCAATGGCAATGGTGCAACCAGGGCAAACCAAAGAACTAGCAATCAACCCCAGGAGAATCGACTAACACGGACTCGAGAAATCCATTGAACTCCCAACTTAGCTCTACTAGCAAACTCCGACGACACAAAAGAGTAGGATGCTCCGGAATCAAATAGAACAAAGGCATCAACGGAATCCACGAGCAGAGTACCTGAAACCACCTCTGGATGCCCGACTGACTCGGCGGTCGGCAGAGCGTACACTCCTGGTGGCGCCGGGACGAGAAGAGCCCGACTCGGTGATGCCCCATCAAGGCTGGGGGCGGAGGGGGCAACTGAGGAGGAGCAAACGGCTGCGGGCACCAAGACGCTACCGGTGGTGCCCACGCAAAGGGCGGCTGAGAAACAGGAGCAGCCATCATGTGCACCGATCCTCTAGAAGACGCCGCTGGAGTGGGAGGAGAAGGCACCGTCTCCCACTTGATGATGCTACCGGGGTTCATCCGGCAGACTCGCCCCATATGGCCGGGCTTGCCACAGTGGTTGCAACTCCCGGTCCAACCACACTCTGAAGCACGGTGCTCGCCACCGCACTTGAAGCACTTCATGCCTGCCGGGCACGGGGCACAGACCGCTCGCGAAGAAGGCAGCCAGGCGACCCCATCTTAGCCCACGAGGAGGAGCCTGTCCTCCCTTGAACTTCTTGAAGGTGGGGCCGAGAGGACCCACCTCCTCCACCAAAGGTCCTCTTCGGCCCCTTTGGCCGCAGGAACCCTGAACCTCCGGGTTACGCTTGTCCCGGGAGAGCTCCAACTCGAGCTCCATGCCCTTCGCTTGCTCCACCACAGAGCGAGAAGTCACGAGGGAGTCGCCCCATGACAACTCTGAACTCTGGTTGAGGCCCCTACGGAACCTCCTAGCTTTCTCCCGATCGTTTACCGCCACGTGCAGACGTAAGCGCACCACGCCGTTGAACTCCTTCTCATACTGCCACCGACCTCTTTCCCTGGGAAAGAGTGGTCGAGTAAGCTCCATCCTCTCAAGGAAAGACTCTGGATGGAACTTGGCTCGAAGCGAGCCACAAAGTCCTCAGTGTCATGGACCCGGATCGGGGATCTAGCGGCCAGAACCCCTCCCACGGATATCGGCTTGGCCCTTCGGTGAAAAGCCACAAAGCGAGTCCTGCGAACCGAGGTCAAATCTAGGACCTCAAGCGCCTCTCCATGTACCGCAGCCAATCTGCGGACTAGATCGGCGTGCTCGCTCGTCGAAAGTGTCAAGACGGAGGGACATCCACTCCAGGAGACTCATCCTCGGCTCCGGTGCAGCGGGGCAACAACGAGGGCCCCTTTGCATGGGAGGCACAACAGCGAGGGCTGCCATGGCTTGGCGCGGCTCTGAATCTCCCTCTGCAGAGCCTGGACTAAATCTTCATTGGCGGCGGGCACCCCACTTCCCGACCACTGCTGGAAGCTCCTCTGAGCTGGCCCACGAGCATTAAGCGGCGCTACCCTCAAGAATGCACTCCTCAACTCCTGGGAGCCTCGCCTGGCCTCCACGACCACGGCGTCCACGGCCTCTACCTCTCGGCATGGTCAGCTAGGCAGACAACCACCCAAACACCAAAGCACACAATCAAGATCATAGATCAAACGACATCATAAGCATATTCCTTAACACATAATCAAGCGCGATGCATTGATGAACCAAAACCCATCCTCTTGTGCAACCAAGTGTGTCGATTTTAGATTAGTTATACCACTTTTACAAGTTTTAACGTTGCTATCCTATAACAAGGTTTTAGTTAAAACCTAAGCCATGTTTCTAAGTTATTCCACATCACATTTTAGTTGTACCCTATAGCATGACACTAAAAATTCACATTCCAAGGACCTACTGACCGCTCGATACCAATTGTAACACCCGGCATTTACTATGCCTCGAATGTTACCAAACATAAGCTAATCAACATCTAAAAACCACATTTAACATAAAATTCCAGCAAAGGTGCATAGGCTAAAACCGAGATTTCGGCAAGACACCTCCTTTGTTTTATCATGAATTTAAGGAACGACAACAATATAGCATTATATGGCAATAAGAGAAACATCTAAAACAGCAATAAATAAAGTCTTAACGACAATAAAAGACCAACATCAAGCTCTTAAAGTTCCAAGTGTCAAACAAACAATAGAACTCTCATTAACCAAGCTAAGACTTAATTTTAAAGACCATCACACGCAATTTTATTATCAAACTAAATGAATTGACTTGGGGAAACATTAAGGTGAAGCAACGTGTGAGCGTGTGACTATTCCCTTTCCCCGCATGCCGTTCTCATGGTACCTAAAACAACAAGAAAACACAAGGGTGAGTTCGAAAACTTCGGCAAGCATACTGCAATGGACAACAAGCATAACAACAAGTCAATAACATCTTTCATCATGTATAACATCTCATTCATGAATACTTATCAATATCATCATCAATTTGTATGCGATGTAATGCATTGCTCCTGACCCTCTGGAACCTCATACCGGTATGGGAAGTACACACCCGTCGGTGTGCACCCTTTCCCCTTCCATCCCGAAGATGGAGGGTGCCTACTCGCTTCCAAACACCACGTGGATGGAATCACGACATAGGACTTACTCAATGGCGTTCCGGACTAGTCATAACTTTCTCACCGACCTTGCCGGACTAGCTATGACTTTCTCACCGCCCTCGCCCTATCTCATGACATGCATGCAACCATGCCAATTATCATATTCAATTCACATATTAACACATGGCATCATAATATGTTAAACATGCTCATCATATCATATCAATCATTAACACATGGCAAGTGAACATATATCATGTAAACAATTCCATCTAATCACAACATGCAACCTACAACTCGCTATCCATCACAACACACTTGCCTCAACCACGTGCAACGGATTGGCGGGAAGAAGAGGGAACTCCCGGGGTCACACCACCTGCACATAGGCATCACACACTCACAATCATAACCTCAAAACAGTACACACGCCCCCCATCTAACCCGACATTGCCAACTACTCGCAAAACCTAAAAACAGAGGTTCTGTCCCGGCGGGACAGCAGCCTTGCAAAAGGCATAACTTGAGTTCTGGGACTCCAAATCGAATAAACGAGTACACCGTCGCGAAGCTTAGGAAATTTCCCAACTTTTTCTAGTTATAGGGAAAGACTGATTCGGACTCTAAAATTGTTTAATCTACAGATTACCACAATCTGTTCCAGTTACGTCACAGATTTTTAGGCGCTCGGTAAAACAGCCATAACTTTCAAACGGCTGATCGTAAATTAACGTGCTTTACGTCCACGGAAAGATAATTAAATTATCTACAACTTCCTAGAAGTCCGTACGGTCTGATTCGGATTCTAAATCGACGGAAACTCGAACCCTAGTTCGACTGCTCAATCTGCCCGAAAACAGAAACGTGGACAAGTTTAGATCTAACCCAAATTACTTCAAACCAGCGCCTCCAATTGATCTAAAAACTTGATAAACACCCTAATAACAGTACCTAGATCAAATCCAAGGATCCTCATGTTCATACCTTTGCCCGAAGAGCAAAACTCCAATCAATCTCCGCGAATCTCCTCGCGAATCGCTCCTCGCTCCACGTTCCTCGCTCCTCGCTCCTTGCTCCTCGCTCCTCGCTCCACGGGATGACTCCGCGAGGTGCAGGGGTGGGGAGGCCACCCTAATGCAGCAAGGGGTGGAGGGGAGGTGGTGTGGAGGTGGAGGAAAGGGAGGGGGGTGCGCACGGTTTTGGGGGGGCTAGGGCTTAGGGGAGGAGGGAGGAGAGGGCGCAAGAGGGGAGGTGGGGGCGCAATATGGGGAGGTGGGGGCGCAAGGGGGCTGGGGGAAGCCCCTTTTATCAGCCCTCAACCCAATCCTAGTCCGTTACGGAGTCCTAATCCATCCCACCAAAGCCCACCAAGGCCCAAAACTCCTCCGGGAAGGCCCAAAACCCCGAAAACGGCCCGGAAACGGCCCGGAAACGTTATTAACCTCCAATTCTTATGGTTTTAACCTTATTTCCACATCTCATACTGTATTTAACCTTATCATGTTCAATAATTAAGGATACGACACTCCGAGGTGTCACACACTTCCACCTCCATTTGCTTCGTGTGGGAGTCCTCTTTCCAGTGCACATCTCCCTCTTTTGCCTCTCCAACCCATTCGCCCGGGAGATCGAAGAAACCGGTGCCGGGTCACCATTTTCGCGTTCTTCGTGTTCATCCTCGTTTCTCCCTCTCTGGTGGGTCAATCCTCATGCCGCTTGTTTCCTTGTGACCGTGAGGAGGTCTAGTTTCTAATCTTTCAATAAATTTTAGGTTCCCTCAAGATTTGGAGACGAATTCCGCATTTTTGTCATTTTGGCCGAAGTTCCGTTCATCGTCGAATTCGTCGTCTCCGGTGAGTTTGGATCCAATTCTTTGCTCCTATAGATCCCTAGGGATGCCCTCTAGATGATCCATGCATTTGTTTGGTCTAGTTTCATGAAAAATTCGTGCAAAATTCGGTTTTCGGGGCATTTTGGGGTGGCTCTGTTCTTGGGGACCTCATGCGTGCTCGCCGTGTTGATCGCCGCCGTCCGGCCCGCCGCACCACCGCGCCCTCGGTCCGTTCGCCGCCGCCCCATGCGCCACCGCGCCGCCGCGCGCCGCCGAACTTCGCTTCGGCGCGCCGCCTCGGGCCTTCCAGCGCCAATTGGCCGCCAGCGCTCCACTCGCCAGCGCCGCTCTCGGCCGCGCCGCCGTGTGCCGTGTCTTGCCGCGCCATAGCGAGCCAGCAGCGCCGCGCCCATGGCGATGCGCCGCCCTCCGCGCCGCCGCCCGGCCCGCCCTCGGCTCGCCTCGCCGTCGGCCGCTCGCCACATGATCGGCCTCCATGAGCTCCTCCCCATCCCCTGTTACGGCCATGGCTAAAGCCATGGGGAAGAACCCCACTCTCCATGACATTGAGGGCCCACATGGCATACACTCCCACCCATTCCAAAACAAAATCAGAATAAATCAGCCAAGGAATATTCCAGGGAATATTCCCTCGTTTTCTAATTTTTCAAAATTCAAACTTCGGAAGTTCATAACTTCTCCGTCCGAACTCCGATTGACTATGTTCAAATTCCTAAATTCATCTAAAATCAAGATCTACTTGCCAGTATAACTTTTGTAATTTTTGGATTTTTTTTATTTTCTTGTATTTATTTGTTGTCTCGTTTGCGCGTAGTCGACGATCCCGCTGAGTCCACCGACCCCGCCACCGGACTTCAAAGAGTTCAACCTTCTCGCTGTGACCGAGGCAAGTCTCCTTGACGCATGTTGATCCTATGCTTTATAAATGTTTTACCATGTTTTACAAATTGCATTGCTATTTATATAAAAGGATGATGTTAACGTTAGGCTATTAGTTATACCTGTTGTTTATACCTACTTGTTATTGTCATCCATGATCCTTTGTCGTCCTAGTACAGTAATCCACCATAATAAATACTTTTGATAAAATATTCTTTTATTAGGGAAATGACTATTTGGAAGACATTTTGGATGGAACATATTACTATAGAATGTAGACTGGAGCTAGAACCCAACTTGATTGGAGATTACTTGAATATTAGTGTTGATGGGGATTATAAATTATGAAATTGATCTATGAACGTGGATGATTGAAATATTCTAAAGTTGGATTATGATAGTGATTCACATGTTAATGGATTGGGGGAAAATGTTGGAAGATGTATGATATTGTGAAGTATTCATGGTGGATTAAATAAATCGTTGCAAGAAAATAGTATGTTGAATTAGATTCCTTGGGTTGATAAAATAATATCAAATGAGAATCAGAGTTAATTAGATTATTAGTGTCTGTTGGGAATTATTATTACCGGACTGATTAAGAAATAGATGATTATGGAAATATAGATATGTGATAATCATTTATGGAGAATTGTGAATAATGTAGAATATGTGTGGTTTATTTATTTAACTTAGTATCGGTGTGAAGGGAAACTACTATTGACGATGAATTAGTACAATCCTAGTTTTATGAAATAATATTTGGTGGTTTAGTAAAGGATGATAGTGCGTATTCTTGGAGGATTAAAGTAGATACTCTAGAGGTGATAGTGTGAATGATTAAATATATGATATTATGCAGTACTATCGGTGGATTGTATCCTAGATGATTAGAGATAATATCGTGAAGTATTCTCGGTGGTTTAGTAGGTGATTTGGTGAAATATTCTTAGCAGATGATAAGATTGATTACCATATAAATACTGGATAAGCCAGTAATACGAATTATGGTTTAAGGGAAATATTTCCTATACGGACATGATTGCAGTTTAATATGATTTTGGGAGTTATGATGGTACCATGATATACTTCTTACGTGTTGGATACTATATTGAACTGGATTATTCGCATGATTGTAAAATTTCGGCAATAGAAGGATTTTCGGAGAATACACAATTGATTATAAGGATTTTAATCAAACCCGGGGATTTGTATTTTATAAAATAAACTATTGGTGGAATAGAATAGTACGGTACAAATGCTTAGACTCGCAATCGGTCAGTATTCACCTATGGGTGGGAATTTTATTTTAACTCTTGAAAACTTGTGTTGGAAGTTATAGGCAGAGAGTATTGCCATTGCTTTACAAAATAAAAATAAAATGAAAAATGGTTTGGACTTGGGCGGAATGGTTTGTCTGGCGGGTGCGGATATAACACTAGTTTTCATGGTGCAAGTACCGTCCCAAGTCAGTTAACGCTTATGACTGTCTCCATTCTAAGCATAACCGTACAACCACCTGTCAAAGTGGGTACGACCTGGCTGAATAATTTGTAGAAACCTAACTTAGACTCACCAAACGGTGGAATGTGAGCGCCAGATAGAGGCAATGTTGTTGTTTTTCTCACACGGCGCAAGAGGGGGCTTCTGTACTGGGTGGATATAACCCTAACAGCGGTGAAACCTTAGCGGGTGGGTCAGGTTAGGCGTATACATTGTAAAGGCCTTGTCATGATACCCCTGCCGGCACACCTAAGGCAGTGTGCTAATTGCATGGCATCAAGGGAATATCATGTCTTGTGGGTAAAGTTGTACACCTCTGCAGAGTTAAAACTATTCGAATAGCCGTGTCTACGGTCAAAGGCAAAGCTTGCAGAATGCTTTCATACTGGTAGACTTTGGTTTTTGGTTTCAAACTAAACAATGGTTTGTTTTGGGATCCGGGAGCGGTTAGAACTCTCGGGTGTGCTTCTGGCGGCTAAAGCCAGGTAGGTGGAAGGAACCTGATTTTGTGAATCGTGGCAGATAGAGCCATGTGAATGGATTGAACCCTGATTTTGTTGAGATGTGGCGGATAGAGCCTGTATATTAGTGAGTGGTGGTTAGAACCTTCACTGCAATATTACATAATTCAATTATTAAAAAGAATTGCTCAAATATGCTTTGTGAAACTTATTAACAAGTATGATTTGATGAAACTTGGCTTTATGCAAAAGAACCATATTAAGCCATCCTTGGATAGCCTACATTATGCATAATTTCCCAGACTTGCTAAGTACTTTATGTACTCACGTGCTACATTCTAATCATCTCTCAGAAGTGAAAGAAGCTGTCAAGGAATTCCAACGACTAGGACGCGCTCCCCACTCGATTGCCTGTGGGCATTTGGATGGGTCGCCTTGGTGTTTTCGTCTTCCGCTGCAGTTGTTCAAGTTGTTCTGCCTGTTCAGGCCGTAATGGTAAACCTTGACCATAAGGTCTTTGCTTTTATTTGGTATTATTCTTATTTAGTTATATGTATTCGTGATATGGTTGTTGATTTATCACTGTTTGACTGTGTGTACTAGCTACTGATCTGGGACTAGTACAGAAATACACAGAGGACTCCGGATAATCGATCCGGGGGCCTACAAACTAAAACCCTTAAAGGACATTTCATACTGCCATAACCCATAAAGGCTTCTCACTATGAATGTTATGCATGGTTATGATGCACCGGCATCTACTAGATGAGATAATGATTCTATGTTTGTTTTCAATGGAAATTTCAAAGTCATATTAGCATGCAACAAATCAAGTTAAAACAGATGCATAATGTTAAACCAAATTGGAAAAATCATCCAAAAAAATAAAGACATTTTGTTACCTCCTTAAACCAAATTGGAAAAACTTTCAGCGAAATCTCGGTCTGCAACGCCAAGATCTACCTTCTGCTGATCGGAGCTGCTGAATGAAGGCAGGATGATGAGGCTATAAAAACTTTTAACCATGATGCCAGACAAGAAAGTTGGTCAATTGAGTTGGTTACAAGGGGGCAGGTTAAGGCTCACAGACTAAAGGGTGTGGGTTTGAATCCCAGTTTGAACATAATTTTTTGGTATTATTTTTTTGAATCTAATGCACCAGGGCTGCAGGCAATGCAGAAAAACATTAAATCTGGTTAAAATAGCAAAAATTCGGCAACGCCGAAATTTTTTCTAAATATACTGTAGCAATTTAAATTTTTCAAATTTTTTATTTCGCTAGGGTTTCTAACCATACCAGGTGTAAGCACAACTCATACTCGACCCACTCTCCCATCTTCCAAAACCGCGGTTAGCTAGCTGTTCATTTCTGCATTAAGATTCCAAAATTTGGGGATGGTGTGTGGGTAGTGGTGGAACTAGAAAAATTTTAATAGGGGTTCACATTTCACATGTACAATTATATAATTTTGTACAATAATTTTATACCATTATAAATTCAACATATATATATTTAAAATTTACTAAAAGTACAATATAAATAGTTCTAAGGTCTTAAAAATTCTAAACCACTGAAATCGAAACAAATTCGATAAAAAAAAAAGAGAAAAAATTTTGGTGCCACTGAAAAAGTGCCCAATTTCACTTGTGCCACTACTCTTTTCCTCATTTCATTTTTGTCACGAGTCTTTGCTCTTCTTCTTCATTTTGCTATTTTTCCATTAGTTGAACATTAGTTGACTGTGAGCTAATCGTCAGTTGACCGTTTTTTTAAAGATAACAAATTAAGTTCGATTCTTTTGAAAAATTTTCTGTATGAGTCTAGACTACTAAAGATGGTACCATAAAGTTTTTTAAAGTACGATCATTCTTGTATATTTTTATAAAAATAAAAATAATAGAAACACTTTTAGTTTTTTTTATAAAAATGCATAAGCTTGATCATACTGTCAAAAATTTATGGTACTATTTAGTAGTCTAGGATCATATAGAAATTTTTTTAAAAGAATTGAACTTAATTTGTTATCTTTAAAAGATCAAAAACAAAAGAAGCAATCTTTTGTTTTCTGATTTTTTTTTTAAAAAAAAGAATGAAGTTTAATTCTTTTAAAAAAAATTGTATGATCCTAGACTACTAAGTATGGTATCCTAAATTTTTCAGAGTATGGTCAAGTTTTTATATTTTTATAAAAATAAAAATAATTAAAATATTTTTAGATTTTGATTAAAATGCAGATGATTTATCATGCTTTGAAAAATTTATGATACCATCTTTAGCCGTTTAGGATTATACCAAATTTTTTTTGAAAAATTTAAACTAAATTTATCATCTTTAAAAAAAATAAAAAAATAGAAGAATCAATCCTATTGACGGTCAACCAACGGAAATGGTAAGAGAAGAAAGAAGAGCAAAGATTAGTGGCAACAATGAAAGGAGGAAAGAGTAGTGGCAGAAACGAAATTAACCACTTTTTTTAATTAACCACTTTTTGTAGTAACACTAGAAAAAAATTAATAAAAAATTTAGTCTATTGAGAAAGTAAAATTTTAATGAGTCTCACATTTTTTTTACACCTCAAAATTTTTGGACCCCGTGGTTCCGTCTATGCATGTGGGCCTGTGGGGGCGCATGTTAGAGCTTTTTCAGAGGCTCTTTAGCTGCGTTTTCAGAGACCGCTCCATCTCTTACTTGGGGTCCATCATTCATTCCGAGGCCCCACGAGTGGCCTCTCCCGGCCGCTCGGGAGCAGCTCTTCCCTCCCAATTAATTAAAAAGGACCCAAAAAGAAAGTGACAAAAAAGGTGACACCACCACTACGGCTTAGAATTCCTAATTTCTAAGATGGATTATAGGTACAGGTTTCCGACTATTAGATCATATTTGTTTGGATTTTTTTACCATCTTAAAAGTTAAAAAGCCAAAGCCTAAACATAGAGGTAGTTTTTTTATCTAGATTTTTGATTTTTTTTTTTTAAAAGTTATAAACCTTCGTACAACTAAATGCTAAAGACACAGGAGATGTGTTTTTTTTTTGGCTTATTAAGGGTTAGTTTTAGACTAATGCCACTGAAGTTAGGTGAAATTACCCACCTCAACTATTTATAAAAACCGATAGTTTTTAATCTGTTTAAGCTTAAAAATTAACTTTAAACTATAAACCAAAAAACCTAAGCCTAAATAAACATGGCCCTTTACGTATTAAGCTGATGTTCTTTGTAATCTACAGTTAGGCGTCTGAGTAACATTTTGTATTATTGCATTGCATTACTTTTTTTAAAAAAAAAAATTACCCCCTTTAACTATACATTATTGCTCTTGGCTGTCATCTGCTATGAGAAATTTATTTCATACATAAATGAGAGCTATATTTTTTTTATAAAATTGTAGAGCCTATTTGATATTTCGATCGTGAGAGATTTCTGATTTAATTTAGGACTTGTTGCCATATATAGACCGCTTGCAGTTTTGATTGCCATCACTCGAATGATATGTTTCAGGCCAGACCATTTTTTTTTTTTTTTTTTGGTTTTGATAAGTTTCATCCGGATGTTTTCTTTAGTAACCATCATCTAAATTCCCGATCATTAGATTTGCTTTCAGATCAATGCACGCCCCCCCTCTGAATTCGAGGTGGGTTGATCCTACGGATATGTGTTTTGATCGTACGGTCCAAAGTTTGGATGTTTTTTGGGACAAACATCCGGATGATGCCTATACACTCCCATTTTTTTTTTATCTCGTATAACCTCTACGCTACATATATGGCACCACGTCTCAGAAAGAAACACGTGGCAATTTGAATCTTCAGTTATCGTGCTCAGCTCTTCGTCTCCAACACCAACAAGCCAAGAGCTACGGCAAGCTCCCCTCTCCCGCGTACTGGACGCCGGCAATGGCATGCATGGTCGTCGTCGAAGTGCCGCCTCCAAAGACCTGCTGTGTGCCAGGCGATCAGCTCGTGGCTGTCGCCGTTAAGCCGCGGCACCACACAAAAAGACCAGGCCGCCGCTGTTGAGTCGCGCGCCGGTGAGTCTCGCTAGCTAGCTGCCACCAAGCAGCCACGCCACCGCGGCCTCACAGGTCATGTGCAACCACTTTCGACCTACCTGTGCCGCCGCCGGCTTTCCCGCGGCGATGGCCATGGCTGAGTTGGGGACGATCAGCAAAGAACAGCGTGTGTTAACCGATGATAAGGGGAAATGTAGAATGTCCGGCCTGAGGTGGCTGCACGTCACATGTGTCACTGTGTCAGTTTATGAGGGATGATGCCATGTAGCACCGGTGCAAGAGAAATTTTAATGAATTAACAAAAAAAGCACAGTACCTCCTTAACCGCAAAAGGCCTAACAGGTGATATGTGTCATTTACAGGACACGTATAGACCTTAGTAGGTTTCTGGGTCAGCGGTAAGGCGGCGGCGACCGATGCTGCCGAGCATGAGGAGTTCATTCCAAGCTAGAGGAGCATAACACCGACGTGGGGCTGACGTTGCTTGAGGTAGACTTAAGTGCGGGACCTCCTTCCAAGCTGGAGGAGCGCGACAGCAAGATGAACCTAGCGTTACTGTCGAGGGTCATAAAACCTAACGAGGTCTACGAGCGTAGTAGGTGACACGTATTATCTATTGCGCCTTCTGTTGTAAGAGAGGAGGTTATTTTTATAAATTTATTGGAAATACAATCAAATTTGTAAAAAAATTATTAGGATGTTTGAAAAGGCTAATACTTCCCCAACGCTAAGGTACCAACCAATAAAAGCCTCCAATTCTCCGAGTCAAGGAAAAATAAACTCGATTCTCAGGCACTAAAAGTGGAAAGAGAAAGAAAGAAAGAAAGAAAAACTATACCCAATATCCTCTCTAGGGTTTATAGAATCGTCGAAAAAGGCCATAAACAAATAGAAGCAAGGGAACCCCACCCCTCCCTGTCTCTCTCTCTCCCCTCCGCTCTCTCTCCTGCGCCCCCGTCCCCTCCCCGCTCCTCCCAACCCCACCCAGCCACCACCCCACCCCACCCCGCCTTCCCCCACCGTGCGTGTCCGGCACGTGCTCGCTGACTCCTCCCCATCCTCCACCGTAATTCCGGCGACCACCGAACCGCGTGACGCGGGGCGCGCACACCAGCCGGGGAGCGAAAGGAGCCGCCTTTCCATTGGTAGGTTCTTGGGACGGAAGGTCCTTCTTCTCTGAGAAGTGCTCGACGCGGGGCCGGAGCATGGACCACGGCGGCGGCGCGCCCTCGAGCAGCAACAGCGGCGGGGGGAGCGCTGGGGGGACGAGTGGGAGTCGTGGCGTGGGTGGCGACCACCACCCGCACCACCCTTTCTACTATGCTGGCCCGGCGGCGCCCAACTCCGTGCAGCAGCAGCAGCAGCCGCTGCCGTTCATGGGAGGGCTCGCCATAACCCCGGTCGCCGATAAGGCCCAGGCGTCGTCGGCTGCGGGTGACAAGAAGGCGCTCGCGCCGGTGACTCCGGCGGCGGTGGTGCCAGCGAAGCGGCCGTCCAAGGACCGGCACACGAAGGTGGACGGCCGGGGGAGGAGGATACGGATGCCGGCGCTGTGCGCGGCGCGGGTGTTTCAGCTCACGCGGGAGCTCGGGCACAAGTCCGACGGCGAGACCATCGAGTGGCTGCTGCAGCAAGCGGAGCCGGCCATCCTCGCGGCCACAGGCACCGGCACCATCCCGGCCAACTTCTCCTCCCTCAACATCTCCATCCGCTCCGGCGCCGTCTCCTCCGCTTCCAACCCGACACGCGCCGCCTCCTTTCCCGCCCTCGCGCTCCACCCCCACCACCACCAGCCGCCGGGCACGCAGCACGACGTGTCCGCCATGCTTGGCTACCACCACCACCTCCTCCCGCCGCCGCAGGAGCCGCCCCAAGACCCCAACGCCGGCGCCTTCATGAGGAAGCGGTACAGGGAGGACCTCTTCAAGGACGACGACGAGCGCCAAGATCCTAACGCGCCCAAGGCGCGAGAGCAGCAGCCGACGACGCCGCAGCCGCAGGCTGCGGCTGCTGCAATGTGGGCCGTGGCGCCGAACAGCGCGGCTCCCGGTGGTACGTTATGGATGCTTCCCGTGCCCGCGAGCTCAGCCGCCGCGGCGCGGCCGACCGAGCAGCACATGTGGTCCTTCGGCGGCGGCGGGGGGAGCAGCACCGTGCAGGCGCCGTTGCAGTTCATGTCAAGGGTCAACTACCCCAGCGGCGCCGGAGGGATGGGTGGCGGCGGCATGTCCGACACCAACCTCGGCATGCTCGCGGCGCTCAACACTTACAGCTGCGGCGGCGCAGGCGGCACCGGAGAGCACCACCACAAGCAGCAGCAGCAGCAGCCGGGGATGGACCAGCAGCGCGGCGGTGGCAACGATGACGACGAAGACGGCGACGACAGCGGCGAGGAAGACCATGGCAACAACAGCTCACAGTAAGCAGCTCGCAAGAAGAACAGTCACATCAACCACCCTGAATCCGCCATGATCATACCGTGATTGTGCCAGTGGTCACTGCTTACTACTAGCATCCTGTAGGGGTTAGAATTTCGCTCTCTTTCCTTGGGATTGCCCGAGGCGGCCATCACTGGATGGGGTTAGGATGATTGGAGAGATGGATGGAATGGAACTATCAACTATGGAAGAAGCAAGAAGCAGCCAATCTGCCAAATGCCAATGCAAGAACAAGTGAACAACACTTCTGGCTAGTTCATTAGCCTTTGTTATATTTTCTGGGGTATTTTTTTTCTTCTTCTTCTTCTTTTGTTTTGTTTTTTGGATTGATCTTTGATGAATGATTTGTCTTGTTGAGATGGGTGTGATGATTAGTGGTGGGTCCAAATTAGGAGGGCCAAGAAAAGGAGTTTCAGAGAGAGAGAGAGAGAGAGAGGTTTGTACAGTTGATCATCATGATTTATGTTGCAATGTTAATTCTAGTTCTCTTTCATCCATTCTTTCCGTGATTTGGTTTCATCCTGGCATTCTTCTGTGCTCGTGTCTTGTCCTCAATCTTTGTGGTTATCACCTTGGGATCTAGTCATGCTCGCCACCACTACGACCTGTACTGTGAAGTCACTGTGCAGTACTATTTGTAGTAGCAGGCAGCAGCGGCAGCAATTTTTTTTTTCTCTCATTTGGAGCAGTAGATGTAACAGCATTTGGAGCGATCTGCTGGCCCCTTTCTAAATCAAATCCACCCGGTGGATTCTCAATTTTTTTTTTTTTTTTTTTATCTCAAACCGGGAACGTGTTTCTTTCTGCGAAAAATATTTTTCGGGCAATATTCTAGAGCAGGGTTAAGAATACCATTTCGATCTTAATTTTGATGAGTCAACGGTAGCAAAATTCGCGAAAAACCGAATGAAATTCGAGAAAAACCAAAGGTTATCGAAAGTCAAACGAATTCGAAATATAGTCTAACAGCGGAGCGAAATTTGAATGAAAAAGTCGAATTTCGCACGAAAAGATGAGAGCTTTTCTCGTAAATCGGCAATAGGTTAAAAAAAATTGAGAAAAAAATGTAAAAACAAGGGAAAATTGCAAAAAAAAAATGTTGTCAAATTTGTAAAAGACCATTAAAGGTCAACAAAATAAGAAAAATGTTATAAATATATAAAAAACATATGAAAACATACAAAAAAATTCTGGCGTGATATTTTGTAAATATGGAAAAATTTTAGTATGACCTTTGCTATATTTTAGATAAATAAAAATTATCACGTATGAATACAAGTGTAAAAATAGGCATTCACATAATTTAAATATACCATAACAGGATAATATTAACATATTAAAATATACCATAGCAATACAAGTAAGCTTTTCAATATTGGATACCATTAACATATTAAAATATACCATATATTTGCTATATTTTAGATAATTAAAAGTTGTCACATATCAATACAAATAAGCTTTTCAATATTAGATAACATTAACATATTAAAATATACCATAGCATGATAATTTTTGTACATACAAATATCGTTACTTAAACACATAATAACATTTTCGGGTGTCATTCGTTGCTACTAAATATACTTCAACAAATATTGCTACTAAATATAATTGAACAAATATTGCTACTTGACATAATTGAACAAATATTATTACTTGACATAATTGAACAAATATTGCTACTAAAATATGTTAAAGTAAATATTGCTACTTGACATACTTGAAAAAATATTGCTACTAAAAATACTTCTTTTTTTATTTTCTAATTTCTGCATTTTGAATGGCTCAAAAACATCTCCAAACTTCATTTTTTTCAAAAAAAAATAATTCACGCCAGAGGTCATAAAACCATTAATACTATTTTTTGGATAATTTTTTTTTTTGAAATACAATTTGAATTTGAGTGGAAACCGAACGAAATTATTTTTCGAGTGGGATGTTTGGCTTCGAATTCTAAACCGTCGGGACGATTTGCGAGGTCCTGCCCAATTTATATGAAATCCTTACATGCAAAACATGCCCTCAAATCCTGAAGGACAGTAGTATCCTCCTCGTCCAAACAAAGCCCTTAGATTTAGTACGAGCTCTCATGAATCCAACTCGTTTTTTCTGCATTGACAGAAATGCTTTATTCTAAAATGTAAATAAGATGATCCATCTAAACACTCTTAATACACCCACGGCTCCAGAATAAAAATATAAACTTGATTCGTTTTGTTTTAACCTACAAATTTCTGAGATGGGATCTGAAGCTCCGCCAATCATGACTAGAGGTGGGCGTCGTGCCGTGCCGTGTCGGTCCGGCCCGGGCCCATCGTGCTTCGGGCCGAAACCGTGCCGTGCCACGACGGCCCATCGTGCCAGCCGTCTTGGCCGTGCCGGCCAGACTCACTTTTGGCGAGCCCAAGCCCTACCCATTTGCGGCGTGCTGCCGTGCCGTCTTGCCAAGCCCGACCCATTTTACTATTGTGACGAACAAAGAAATAAAACAAATCACTACTACTAAACTACCTATTTTAATTACATAAGAGACTAATCACATCAACAAAATGTCAAACATAAATGCAATGCTTGAAGATGCCCTGAATCAACAATATCGCCAACTTTTAAGTCTTAATCCGTGATTTCGTGCCCGTTCGTGCCGTCTGCACGGCTTAAATCAAGCCGTCGTCTTGCGTCGCTTGCCGCGTCGTGCACAGTTCGGGCGACGCGGCCGTGCTTCTGATTGCGTCGGCCCGGCCCGGCCGAATCAAATCGCCGTGCCGTGCTTTACACCGTGCCATACCATCGTGCTTCGGGCCGACCCAAAAAAGCCCGGCCCAATGCCCACCTCTAATCATGACCATAATTCGGGTGCTGATCATGCGTGGACGTAGGAAAGGCCATTAGAGGAGATGCATGGAAGAAAATACAAGGCCAGAGACGTACGTTATCTCGAAATGGGATTAGATTAACAAGCGAAGCCGTCGTTATCTCGAAATGGGTGGTAACACAAGTTGGATTAACCCTTTAATTATTGCCTGTCGCGTCAGCTTTCAGCTCGTGCCGCTGCGTGGATCCCGAGGCATATCCAACGGCGCGGCCGGCGTGTTGGCCCAGATATTTGTTTGGCTCGGCTCTCTGCGTCGACGACGCTGTCGACGACAACAGCCAACTGCTCATCCGCAGCAAGAGAAACACACGCAGTGAGAAAAGAGGCCTCTTTTCAGGGCCACTGTGCATAGTTTTCCCTTGTTTCAGAAGAACGTGTAATTCTCGCACCATGAAGCATTCGTTATCCCTTTCCCAGTCCTATATAAGCCGAAGAAGAGGTACTAAACTATCTATTAAGCTAACACCGAGAGATACCAAAGGTTCAAAGAGTGGGTTCCTATTATCGTTATCGCGATTTTCGGATGAACAGTGATTTTCGATAAACGAAAAAAATCGAGCCGAAATTTGGTCAAAAATTGTTAAAAATTGCAAAGTTTCAAAAATCAAATTTTTTTGAAAAAAAATTAAAAATCATCGATTTTCGCTCGATATTTGGCGATAATCGCGATATTTGCCCCGAAAATCAGTCGGACAAATGAACTTCCTCGTGTGTCGATTTTTTGAGCGATTTTCGCTGGATATTTGGCGATAATCGCTCAATATGTCTCGATAATCGTGATATTTGCGTCATATAATTTTTTTTGAATTTTTTGAATTTTTTTTTGAATTTTCTCGGTTTACCGATCGGTAAACCATTTCGTGCTGCGTCGATAAGGACTATTATCGCGATAATCGCGCGAATATCGACGATAATATGAACCACATAGAAGTACCAATAGTTTTAAGAGTAATTTGGTAGCGACTAGCGAGTTACTGATGACTCATGTCTCATGATACCTAGCGAAAATGATAAAAACTCTCATGGTCGATACGTCCGATTGTTATGGTCGCCAAGGGTGTAATTAACGAGGAGGTGACGGCGGGTAACATTAGTTTGAACAGGGATCCGGTGCAGCCCCGCGGGACCGTCCAATCGGAAATGAACGGTTTGGATCGGCTAAAATCACCGTACAGATTGTTTTGCTGTGCAGAAACACTGTTCATGACATTGTAGAAAACACTGTTCATCCAGGTTTTAGCTGATCCGGATCGTTCGATGCTTCGATCGGACGGTTCACGCCTGTAGAGATCGCTTAAGTTGCTGTCCCCGAAGGTGGATGCAATTGCACCCACTCATACAGGATGGAGAAAACACAGAATTTAGACTTCTCTCTAATGCAGGCCCGTGAGATGCACAAACAAGCAACCAAACAACTTAACTTAACTTGCATCCACTCAGTTAGACCAAAGCTAACCTGGATAGTTCATACGAAACAAACTAGGATGGTGCAGGTAACCAAACACACCCAATATATATATATATATATATATATATATATATATATATATATATATATATATATATATATATATATGTATGTATGTATTGCCATTGCAGCCGTTCTATCATTGAAAAGTGAGTGGTTTGGATTCGGGGAGACCCACGGAAGGTGGAGTTCATGCGTGGCCCATTGGCGCCAACGCCGCCGCCGCCGGTTCATCAGTTCCATGGGGAATCAAACGACTCATATCCATATCAACACGCTAAAGTTTTCTTTCTGATAGCAAGATCCCTCGCTTTTCCGAGTGACCGGCACTCCGGCAGGCCTGAATATATGGGGAGCCCGTGCAAATCTCGTCGGTGCTCGTCTGATTGGTCACTAGCTTGCCATTCAAGCCACGCTTGCCAGCGCCGTACCAAAGGCTATATATACCGGTTTGTTTTTCTAGAATGATATGCTCCTGGGACCGGTTCATATCGGCGTACCGTTTCAAATTTATTATAATAATATATATTTACACATGTTTAATTATATGTACACCAAATTTCAGTTATAATATTACTCTAAATACATAGTAGCACTATCAAATATAACATATATTTCAATAGACCGTATTATCAATTCTAGCGGTGTGACTGGTATCAAAACCGGTATGACCGTTTTCAAAGCCGATACGGTACATGGGGGCCAATACTAGTTTGTATTCGTTTAGGGGCCAAAAATGGTACATATCAACCAGACCGGTCGGTGCCGGTATGGCATTGATAACTATGGCTTCAAACTTAAATGGTATTGCTACAGTGATTTTTTTTTTCCCTTTGCGAAGATGCTGTAGTGAATTTTTGTAAAAGCTAGAATATTGTTATTACCCGTGCTGCAAATATTTTTTTACAGATCTGGCCACTTTCGAATAGATTTGCAAAAATGGCACCCTTCCCGACTGTGGGAGGCGTGTGTCAGCTTTCACACCTACAGAACTCGATAGTTTTCTGTGTAGCTGTTAAGTACAGGGAGCTTGGCAGGGTTGCTACTAGGCAGCGGGAGCTTGGCAGGGTTGCTACTAGGCAGCGGGAGCTTGGCAGGAAGCTTGTCGAGCGTGCGAGCTCTTTCCGAGCTGCGGGAGAGCGGCTGCGAGGTGGGCCCAACACTGTTACTGCGGTTGACTGCCCTGCTATGGGCATGAAAAGCTACCAAGCTCTCCAGTTATGGCAAGTGACAAGTGTCACCTGTTATGTCTTTGTGGTCGAAGAGGGAGCTATTTTTGCAAATTTATGCAGAAAATGGCCAGATTTGTTAAAAAAAAAAAATTACGAGAAACTAGAAAAGCTAGTGCTTAATAAAAATAAAGATTTGTCCTAGTCGGATGTAGGCCCATCCGGACCCTAGCCCAAGCCCAACTCATGCCAACCCAAGTCTACTCCAGGCCCGGCCCAAATCAAGAAACATGGAAACATGCATGCTTAACGGCCGGATGAGTATCGCGTGCTTAATCAAATGACTGTCTGGATCGATAAGCCAAATGTAGAAAGTATTGGCAATTTGGCATTCTAGAGCATAATATGTAGTAATTTCGCACGCTAAGGGTTAATTCGTTTTCAACGCTGTGCTAGGCTGTGTTGTACTGTAAAAATCTTTTGTGAATTTCTTCTTTTCTTCTTGAAATTTGGTCAGATCGAACTCTGGAATTCCACTAAAAGGGATAAGCATCCGGATGAATCCTTACATTTGAACGTTTGGTTGCTAATTAAGGCGAGGTTGAATGGGATGGGATTGTTTTGGGTGTGTGAAATGGTTCAATATCTTGGAGAATATTTCTCAAATTTGTATCCCGCCAACCGCGATGGAATGGTTCCATTCAAACAGCCAAACACATGGATAACTTTTTACTCGAACCATCTCATACATACACCACTCGATACAAGCAACATTACACGTCTTCCCTAACCTTTGCATCTTCTTTTTAAGGAAAACGGAGAGGCGCCTACTATATTATATTAGTTATTACAACGACAACGTCTCAAGGCAGTTTAACATAACAGAACGGATATCTTCAGACACTTTTATGCATATGTACAGTGATCTCATGAGCAAGACTTCTCTTCCATGCTCTGAAGGAGGGAGTAACATGCTATTGCTCAAACACCCTTCCATTCCGTTGTTTAAGAAATGCCAACAGTCTACTGAATTGACAATCAAAAAACAGATGATAGAGACATTCTTAAAGGACACATGTGCAGTCATTTCCAATGTGGTAATGCTTTCTTCTCAGCAATTTTTTTGTGTTCATATCTTGTGGGGAAGCTGTATAACCTATGAAGATTGTAAAATTATTTGAATAATCATGTCCACGGTTATGGGCATATTTGGGAATTTCACATGTAGGTTAGATTTTATAAAACAAAACTGAAAAAGTGGCTTTGTGAATGAATTGGTTTAGGCTATGTGCAACTTTGTGAAAACTCTCAATGTTTAGTATTAATATTGTTATTTGTTTTACTATTGCTTTCAATCTATTTATCATATTTAAAATGTAAATGTTGCTTAACGCAAAACAAACCATATCAGCCATCCTTTGGAATAACCCTTGCATATAATTAAATAGACTTGCATTCTGTGTACATTACTTACTGAGTAGTCCATGTGTCCACCACGGAGTAATCCATGTGCCCACCCTTACTATAAATAATGCTACTTAGTTGCTGACATAGTTATCAAGTCGGACGATTAATCGTGACTAATCGATGGTTAATTGACAATTCGGTCTGGAAGCACTATTAGAGGACCTCGACTCGACTAGTTTCCTAGTCGAGCAACTTGGACGGCTAGTCGTCGACTAGCCACGATTAATTGCACGACTGGGCTTTTAGGCTAGCCGAGTCAATGTTGGTTTGGACCTTGACTTCGGCTTGGGCTTGCCTATTTATAATTGAGACTAAGTAAAGATGAAGAGGTCAGCAGAATCGCGCACATGAGAGGCAGTATTGAGCGCGCGCGGGGAAAGGCATAAACCCTAGACGAAGGCACAGCTGCCAATGCCTCTGCTAGTCATCGCCATATACTCATCTTCCTCCTTTGACGCAACCTCTGCTCATCGTTGCCATCCGCACCTCTTTGTCCTTTGTCGCTCCAAGTCGCCAGGTTCCAGCCCGAGGTTGGCAGCCGCCGCCAAGTTTTTAAATTTAGTTTTCGGGCGAGATTCGAAATTTCGGCGATATTTAAAAATTTCGGACAAAATTCAGACGAAATTCAAAAACCAAATTTCAAATTCATTTTTTTTACCGGGAAATCCGAGATCTCGATCGAAATCATCGAGATCTTGGCCCACATTGAACCGACCGAAAAATGGTCCAAAACACATCAAAAAAATTTTGAAATTTTTTTGGATGGTCCAAACACATAACTAACATTCCCATGAAAATTTAAGATAATGATTAAGCATGAGGAATTTTTAAAAAATCTAACAGTGCCATTGTCCTGATAAAAAGGCAGACCGACAAAATTCAATCGAATGGAAAATGGTGCAAACCACGTTAGAAACTTTTGAAATTTTTTGTGGATGGTCCTAACACATTCATAATATTCTCATAAAATTTTCAAATGATTATCAATATTTAGGAATTTTTAAAAATTAAAATAGTGCTACTAAAGACGGGCGGACAAATTTCACCTGGATGAAAAATAGTTCAAACCACTTTAGAAAATTTTGAAAATTTTTGTGATTGGTCCTAACACATCCATAATATTCTCATAAAATTTTTAGATAATGATCAATCTTGAAATTTTTTAAAAAATTCGGACAATGCTACTCAAGACTAATTGATAAATTGAACCGACCAAAAAATGTCAAAAACATGTCAGAAAATTTTAAAACCTCGCCAAAAATTGCCGAGATCTCGTCAAAAAATCCAAAATTACTATAGCAATTTGAATTTTTTAATTTTTTTTATTCCGTAGGGATTTTGAAACTTGTCCCGGGCCGAAGTCCGAGATTTCGCCGGGATTTTGAACCTTGGACACTGCCTCTACCAGTTAGCACCATCCACACTTCTTCCTCCTATGTCGGCTCAAGTCGCTAGGCGCCAGCAGCCAGCCAAAGGTCACCAGCCAACAAGTGGTGAGTGTCAACTTTCAACTCCTCTCCTCCCCTCCTCTTCTATTTCTCCTAGCTTCACCGGGTGTCCCCCCCCCACCCCACCCCCATTTCATGCTCTACTGTGCTTTGAAAGTCTAGAACTCTGAATTGAATTCTCCTTATGGCTTTGAAAGTCTAGAAGACAAATGGGAGGGATCTTGTGAGGCATACAACTACTAGGTTTGCTACATCTTTTCTCACATTGTCAAGTTTGCATAAACATAGACAAGCTTTAAAAAGTCTATCTGTGGATGAAAATTGGACTAGGTCTAAATTGTCAAGCACAAAGACAAGGAAACAAATAGCAGAAATTGTGCTTCACATGGCATTCTAGGGTTCGGTGGAAGATTGCATGAGAACAACACAACTTCTTCTCATTGTCTTGAGAATCGTAGATGGTGATGAGAAGCGAGCAATGCCCGAGATTGCTGCAAGCATGGATGTTGCAAGACAAAAGATCAAGGAAACTTTGGGGCACAAACCAAGGTTGCTCGACACGGTCTTGAAATGTATTGACAACCGTTGGGACACACAAATGGATCCAAAGCTTTATGGGGCTGCATTGTTCTTAAACCCAAATAGGTTCTTTGATATACGAAAAGACACTAAAAATAGGAAGTTTTGTGGTAGACTAATGCACACATTCAATGAGGTACTATGGAAGATGGTTCATTGCTCTACTCTCTGTCCTTCAAAATTTTAGGGTATTATGGCTGTTGGCTTGCCACTACATTTCAAAGAAATGGATGCGTCAAGAACGTGATGTTGGGCTTAAAAAAGGTAAGAAGTCAATTTATTACTGTGCTTATGTGTTATACTCTTTATTTCATGCAAAACAGTACATAAACATGTCTTAAACTACTGCTAGAACCATAGAAATTGCTCAACTTAGCCTACTACAACATATGATGTCTAGTCGAGACTAGCCGTGGAATAGTCGCAACCAGGGTTCACAATTTCACGGTAAACCGCTCGGTTTTTGCGAAAACCGAGCGTACCGAGCCGGCTCGGTAATTGAAACCGAGCGGTTTACCGCCCAAATTCAAATCCAAATTTCAAAATTTCAAAAAATTTGAGAAAATTTGTTGAAAAAATTCCGAAAATTAGTATTAATTCGTATATTACCAATGGTGAAAAAACTTTTCAAAAAAATGATGTTTGGAGATGTTTTAGAGGTATTACAAATAATGAAAATAGAAAAATCAAAAAGAAAAAGAAAAAGGTGGCATGTGGGCTGCTTGGAGATGTTTTAGAGGTATTACAAATAATGAAAATAGAAAAATCAAAAAGAAAAAGAAAAAGGTGGCATGTGGGCTGCTTGGAGATGTTTTAGAGGTATTACAAATAATGAAAATAAAAAAATCAAAAAGAAAAAGAAAAAGATCATGCAACAATATTATACTAGTATATATAACATACATACTATCCGTAGCCCCGCAGGTAATGTTTCATTTGCATATTTCATTTCATTGTAACTTTATATTACACTAATATAGCATCCATACAGGTCCAACATGGCCTATACCTACTTCACAACTTCAATTAAAAAGTATTATAACGTAAATGGTGTTGACAATTGAATGGTAATAAAATTGCTACGTGGTTATGTAAATATGTATCTTTGCACCTGTGTGATTGCAATATTGCAATGAAAGATTATTTATTGATATATTATTTTGAAATTTCTAAATGTCTAAATTATAGCGGTTTTCCCCTCATTTTTTGCGGTTTTCACCTAAATCGATCGGTTTTTCGCTCAAACCGAGCGATTTCTGTTTTCTCGGTTTACCTAAAAACCGAGCGGTTTTTCATCAAAAACCGCGGTTTTCTCACAAAAAATCGCGTGAGTTTGACCCGAATTCAAAATGATTTGAAATTGCAAACCATTCGGTTTTTCGCGGTTTTCGCGCGGTTTTTCGCGAAAACCGGTACCGCTGGGCTAGCGAAATTAGGGTTCGAAACGGCTTTGTGAACCCTGGTCGCAACTAGTCAGTCGACTAGTCGTCCAAGTCAACAATGTTAGACATTATTTCTAAGGACTAAATCTTCTAGCCTAAGTCATGATCACTAATGCGGAACAAGAGTCATTAGAACATACCCGGAGATGACGATGCCATTAGAAGCTTGTCGATGAAGCAGTGAGCGTGAGGATGAGGGCCACCGTGATCCTTACGGTAATCGCAGCAGCCTGAGGAAGAAGACACTGAGGTGAACTCAGTTAGGGCTCCGATCTTCGATTACCTCGCGCTAGATCCCAGATCGGAAGAAGTGTCGGGAGAGGGAGGGTTCTAGATCGATCAACCACGAAGTGAACGCCGGCCTCTCCCTTTTTATATAGCGCTGGCAACCGGGACCAAAACCTAAATCAGTTTAGGGTGCTCCCGATTAAAGCGCACGTAGTGGTCATTAGATCCGAAATTTTCGGATTTAGTTACAACAACTGAGATCACCACTAACATTCTCCCACTTGATCGAAAGGCTAATAACATAAGTCCATACTCAACAGAACAGCACACTAAGATAAAGTATTACAACGGTTAATAAAGTCACCGCTGAAACCCAGTATCTATAGTGTACAACTCTATCTCAATGGAATAATTATTTATTCTTAATGGGAGTGTGGTTTATTTCTTATGGTCCTCATTTCCAGAATCAGAGGCTTTCCAATAAACCCATGCCGGCAACATGTTCTCGAAAGAGACTGGGTGGTAAGCCTTTAGTAAGCGGATCCGCAAGCATAGACTTAGTACTTATATGCTTGACATCAATTGTCTGATCCTGGATTCTATCTTTCACAACATAATACTTAATGTCAATGTGTTTGGCATCACCACTTGACTTGTTGTTACTAGAATAGAAAACTGCGGCCTTATTATCGCAGTATAATGTCAATGGTTTAGATATACTGTCAACCACTCTTAGTCCGAGAATAAAATTCTTAAGCCATACAGCCTGCCCGGTAGCCTCATAGCATGCCACAAACTCAGCCTGCATCGTTGATGATGCAATAAGGGATTGTTTGGAGCTTTTCCACGAAACAGCTCCTCCCGCAAGTGTGAAGATATAACCTGATGTGGATTTCTTAGTATCTACACATCCTGCAAAGTCAGCGTCTGAATAACCCACAACCTCAAGGTCATCAGACTTCTTATATGTGAGCATGAAATGCTTAGTGCCTTGCAAATAACGCAAGACTTTCTTAACGGCTTTCCAGTGGTCTAACCCTGGATTTGATTGATATCTGCCAAGCATCCCGGTTACGAATGCTAAATCAGGGCGAGTACAAACTTGAGCGTACATAATGCTTCCGACAGCTGAAGCGTAAGGAATCCCCTTCATCTGATCAGTTTCTAATTGATTCCTTGGACATTGGAATGTTCCAAATTTATCGCCCTTAACAATAGGAGCAGGCGTGGCAGAGCAGTTATGCATATTATATCTCTTAAGCACTCTGTCAATGTATGCCTTTTGGGATAGACCTAATATCCCTTTGGACCTATCTCGGTGAATCTCAATGCCCAAAACATAAGAGGCATCACCAAGATCCTTCATGTCAAAATTAGCTGAAAGAAATCTTTTGGTCTCATACAGCATATCCATATCGCTGCTAGCCAACAAGATATCATCCACATAAAGCACTAAGATAGTGAATTTGCTCCCCTTAATCTTAATGTATATACAATTGTCCACATCATTTTCTTTGAAACCGAAATTTCTTATGGTCTCATCGAACTTAAGATACCATTGTCTAGACGCCTGCTTTAGTCCATAGATGGATTTCTTAAGTCTGCATCCCATATGTTCCTTGCCTTCCACGACAAAACCTTCCGGTTGAGCCATGAAAACATCCTCATGCAAGTCACCATTAAGGAATGCAGTTTTGACATCCATCTGATGTAGCTCTAAATCATAATGAGCAACAAGCGCCATGACAATTCTTAGCAAATCTTTCTTCGAGACGGGAGAGAAAGTGTCAATATAATCTATCCCTTCTCTTTGTGTAAACCCTTTTGCTACAAGCCTTGCCTTGAACCTTTCAACATTTCCTTTAGAGTCATGCTTAGTTTTGTAGACCCATCGACAACCTACTGTTTTGACTCCATCAGGAATTTCTACTAGATCCCAGACGTCATTAATGCTCATAGACTTTATTTCATCATGCATGGCCTCAAGCCACTTGGATGAATCCTTAGAAACCATAGCCTCCTTAAATGATGTAGGATCATCTACCTTCCCTATGTCGCATACATCTTCATTCATGTATACAACATAATCATTAGGGATGGCTGATCTTCTTTCCCGCTGTGATCTTCTTAGTGGTTCATTAATTATCACAGAAGGTTGTTGAGGCTCATCATTAGGTGCTGTACTGTTGAGATCTGAATTCTCAGATGGGGGCTCAACTCCAGGATTCTCAGCTGGAGGAACAACTGCATGAGGTACAGGAATAATAGTCTCTTGGATTATCGGTAATGGTACATAAGTTCGAACCTCCTCAAGATCTATTTTCCTAGCCTCTGAGCTCCCACTAATTTCATCATTCTCTAAGAATACAACATGGCGGGTTTCCACAAACTTAGTGATATGATTTGGACAATAAAATCGATATCCCTTAGACCTTTCAGGATATCCAATAAAATGGCAACTTATTGTCTTAGGATCCAATTTTCCAAGATGTGGATTAAAGACTTTAGCTTCAGCAGGACAACCCCACACACGCAAATACTTTAAACTCGGTTTCCTTCCAGTCCACAATTCATAAGGGGTTTTAGGGACTGATTTACTTGGAACTCGGTTAAGTATGTGTGCGGCTGTCTTTAATGCTTCCATCCACAGACTAACTGGTAAACTGGAGTAACTCATCATGCTACGCACCATATCCATAAGGGTGCGATTGCGCCTTTCTGCTACTCCATTTTGTTGAGGTTCAGGGTGTGGAATATTGTGCTACTATGCCATTTTCTGAAAGGAACTTAGCGAATGGACCGGGAATTTGTCCATAAGGAGCATGTCTCCCATAATATTCTCCTCCACGATCTGATCTCACTACTTTAATCTTTAAGTTGAGCTGATTTTCTACTTCAGCCTTAAAGATTTTGAATTTATCGAGTGATTCAGATCGATCGCGAATGGGGAAAATATAACCATAACGGGAGAAGTCGTCAGTGAACGTGATAAAGGAGTTATACCCATCAACTGAAGTCACAGGAAAAGGTCCACATATGTCAGTGTGGATTAATTCTAAAACTCCTGTGCTTCGTGTGGCTCCTTTCTTAATCTGTTTTACATATTTCCCTTTAATGCAATCAATACAATGATCTGAGTCAGAGAAGTCTAGGGGTTGGAGTATCTCTTCCTTAATGAGACGCTCCATTCTCCCCTTCGAAATGTGGCCTAAACGACAATGCCATAATTTCGATGAAGTCTCATCACCTAGACTTCTCTTTCGCTTATTGGTGGCATCACACACATTCATTGATACAGGAAATTCAGAGAGATGAAGCATATAGAGTTTGTCTCGTCGAGTCGCGAGACCAACATTATTAGAATTAAAGTTTACAATGCATTTATTGTTCCCAAAGATACAAGTGTATCCATCATCATCTAATAAAGAAACTGAAATAAGGTTTCTTCTTATACTAGGAACATAAACGACATTATTCAAAAGAAGGGTGAAACCACTATCTAATACTAATGATAGTGTGCCAACGGCTTCAACTTCAGCCTCCTTTCCATCAGCAACTCTAAGGCTTCGCTCCCCCTTTCTTACCGTCTTCACGGTAAGGAATCCCTACAATGAATTTGAAACGTGCATAGTGGCACCTGAGTCAATCCACCAGGTATTAGGGGATAAATCAGCATAAAGGGTTTCATCAATAAAGGAAATTTCATCATTACCCTTTTTAGTAAGCCATTTCATAAAGCCCGCACAATCTTTCTGAACGTGCCCACTGGTTTTGCAAAAACGACAGATGGGCCCATCAGAAGTGGATGTAGCAATGGCTTTCTCCTTTTGCTTTGGCTTGCTTGACTCAGCCTTAGGGGAGAAATGCAGCTTCTTTTTGGACTTAGCCTCCCCTTGGAATTTCCTTTTTCCATGGCCAACATGGAAAACCTGGTCCTTTCTTTCAGCTTTAACCCTCTCTTCTTCTTGGACACACATAGCGATCAACTCGCTCATGGTCCACTGCTCCTTCTGAGTATTATAATTAATTTTGAATGCATTGTACTCAGAAGGGAGAGAGGTCATAATGAAATGGACCAAGAACCCATCAGAAATGGCCATATCCATGCCCTTGAGTTTTGCAGCCATATCATTCATCATCATGATATGCTCACGCAGTATTTGCTAGAGCCATCATACTTACTCGTGAGCATCTTCATGATCAAAGTACTGGCGTAAACTTTTGAGGAGCCCTTAAATTGCTCCTCGACTGATGCCAAGTACTTCTTAACGTTGTCGGAATCAGGGATTGCTCCCCTTATCGCGACAGATATGGTGTTCTTTATGATCATCAAAGACATGCGGTTGGACCGCTCCCACTTTTCCGCTGTCAAATCATAGAGTTTCTTTTTCTCAGCGAAACTCTCATCTTCAGCGGAAGGAGGTACGGGAGCGTGCTCACGTAATGCATAGTCTATGTCCATAATACCAAGGACAATCTGAACTCTTTCCTTCCAAGAAGGAAAGTTCGTCCCTGTCAGCTGCTCAATGCCGTTCAAATAAGCGGCAACATTAGCGTTGTTCATGGCTGAATCAACAAAATGGAATATAATTAGTAAATATTGGAGAAAATAAATGTCTTGCATGAAATTAACCCTACGTTGGTCTGATTAATAACACGCTAATGACAGGAAAAGGAACTGAATTAATTTATGGGTAACACATGGTCATAAACAACGTTGGTCAGAATATGATCATGGTTATAACATAATCCCAGTTTTAATTAAATATGTATGATACATAGTTATAATCAACTTTGGTCAGAATATGACTATGATCACAAAATAATCCCAAAACATTATTAAATCTCCAATTAATATTTCCCGTTGGTTCCATATTAATCAGAGACATACTCGTAAATAAACATGAAATTAACTGTCAAATTAAATAAATTGCCCACAAATTTAATCATAAAATTAATCTAAATACTAATGTCCAAAATAATAATCATAAAATTTAATACAGCAATAATGCCGAGGAATTTTAAAAGGAATAATGATTATCGCTGAAATTGAATAAGACACAATAAAAAAAATTGTCTTGAGTTAAACAGTGAATGGGACCAAAACAAGGAGGCCTTGCGGCCTGACGTGCAAGCAGGTCCAAAAAAAAGCTAGCCGGCCCAAAGACCGTGAACATGCGGCCCAGCAACAAATTCAGCCCAAAACAAGCGCAGGCCAAGCGCACGCGAGTCTTGGCCGTCGGATCGAACGGACGGTCAGGATCGCGTTGAACCCGAACAAAAACAGGCTAACGAAAATAACCCTAACCCTAAATCCAAAACTCCCGATCTGGAAAAATCGCACTCCGGCGATGGCGCGACGCGGCAACGGCGACTTCGAGCGAGACCGATGCAGCGGGACAGCGCTCGCTAGGCGGCGCGCACGGGCGAAGGGACGGGCGTGCGAGGGTGCGGTCGAAGGCGAGCAATCGCGCGAGTTTCTGCCGGCGGCCGGAATCATGACAGCGCACGCGAATGGGGCGAGCCGGTGCTACGGAGCGCACCCGCAGGCGAGCTAAGGCGGCGCGCAACTCCGGCAACCAAAAGTAAGCCCTAATCCCCTTCTGTTCATTGGTTTTCTCGATTGATTCGGGATTTTGGGGTTTTAGGGTTCGGGATTTTGGGGATTTGGCAAAATTAGGGTTTGAATCCGACTTATCCCCTTCTAATTTGATCCAATCATCTCCTTCTAAGTGCTAACCGAAGCTAATTGAACCCCGAAACAACATCAACCGAAAGGACTAAGGTCTAAAACCGGGCTAAGAGGAACATGCTAAGGCTAGAAGTGCTCTGATACCAAATGTTAGACATTATTTCTAAGGACTAAATCTTCTAGCCTAAGTCATGATCACTAATGCGGAACAAGAGTCATTAGAACATACCCGGAGATGACGATGCCATTAGAAGCTTGTCGATGAAGCAGTGAGCGTGAGGATGAGGGCCACCGTGCTCCTTACGGTAATCGCAGCAGCCTGAGGAAGAAGACACTGAGGTGAACTCAGTTAGGGCTCCGATCTTCGATTACCTCGCGCTAGATCCCAGATCGGAAGAAGTGTCGGGAGAGGTAGGGTTCTAGATCGATCAATCACGAAGTGAACGCCGGCCTTTCCTTTTTATATAGCGCTGGCAACCGGGACCAAAACCTAAATCAGTTTAGGGCGCTCCCGATTAAAGCGCACGTAGTGGTCATTAGATCCGAAATTTTCGGATTTAGTTACAACAACTGAGATCACCACTAACAAACAAGTCGTCCCTACGTCGACTCGACTCGATGACTTAATAACCATGGTTGTTGAAGACACTATCGAGACATCATTGGTCAATGATGACTACTTTGAAGATCGTGGAGAGCTAGGGCGTGCTACCTGCAATTGATTGCTTGTAGGCATGTGGATGGGTTTCACTTGAAGATATTCCGTTTCTTTCCGCTGTAGTTTATTTAAGTTGTTTGCTTTTCAAGATATTAATTGTAAATTTTGATCATAAGGTCGCTATTATGATATTTAATGTTAACTATTTTTTTCTTAGTTATTGTATATATGGGCTATTATTTCGTTGATGCTATCACTGTGTGTATTAGGATAATCCTAAACTAATTTAATATATACAGGGAGCCTGAATCTACGTACTTAGATCCCAACGATCTCCATTTGCTTTCATTGCTCACGCGCTTATCTGAGACCCGCTCAACTCGCTTCGTCCCAATCTGACTCAACCTGCCCCTTTTGTCGTTCTAATCTTCTTGTGTCTTCCGCATGAGGAGACTGCACACATCACTTCACTTCTCTCTTCTCGTCTTCTCACTTCCATACATGATTTCACTTATTACAATTAAAAATTACAAGATCGATCACATCACCTTGCTTCTCAAATTTGCAGCGATGACACCTATCATCAGACAGAGAAACACAACAAGAAACAAGCAACAAGAACATGCATGCTGCCCCAATCTGCCCTAATAAGACAGAGTCTTCTGGGAGAGCTCCTGTGAGTTGGCAAGAATGAGGGCAGCGACGGCGCCTGCATGGCCCTGACCTACGGGGAGCGACAGCCAGGGTGCAAAGAGGGCAGCTCAGGCTGGGGGTGGCAGCACTTGGAGGTAGGGATGGCAATCGGATGCGGCGGGTACGAGTAGTGCTCATTTATATCCATGCCCACCAAACAAAATCTCTCCTATGGTACCCATGAAAGGTGGTGGGTAAAGAATCTGGCCCATATCCATCACCCACGGGTACCCGTTACCTGTGGGTATACCCATTTACCCGCCACTGTCAATAATCCTTCCAACCAAAAGGCACTAAGAGTTAATAAGCAATGGTACCGATACAATCCATTTGATGAAATTGTAGGAATCAGCTACATTATGTGAGTTGAAGAAGGATTATCAATGATTCAAAATTTCAAATGCACATAGGGATAAGAATTAAAATAACGCATGCAGACAAATGATGCACGGATGCTTAAGTCTAACACTTAAAATAAAAATATTTCAGCAGTCATCACACATGCTCAAATTCAATAATTAAAATAAAAACAATTCATTAATCATCACACACATTATAAATCGTCCATCACAGCATCACCAATAACAAATTGCCAATATGAGGTACCACAAATTGGGAATCAAGGGACCAACTAAACGTCTATTGTGGTCCACATATCTGTAGAAGGTGGTGGGTAATCGGGCGGAACGGGTATGGGTGGAGCTCCCCCATACCCATACCCGTCAGGTAAAGTTTGGCCCCCCATAAACATACCCGCGGGCAACAAAAGAGGAACATATCCACCTCTATTAGGGTTTTTACCTGCGGGTACATGGGTAATCAGGTAAGATTGCCATCCCTACTTGGAGGTGGTGGTGGCCAAGGTGCAAAGGTGGCGCCAGTCGCTTGGCGAATAAGAGAGAACTGTCTGGTTGGAGGGAGGTACGATGCGAACATGTAAGAGGATTAGGCAAGTTCATGCTTCATCTGGTGCGATGTTTTCTTTTCATAATTGATTAACATGCATTTAATGATTTGCCATGCTATATCTTACTGACATGTGGCTTCAGGACCTAAATATCAATGAGATATGGTGTGATAAATCATCAGATGTACATCAACTTTGTAACAAATAATCAAATCCCCTTTTTTTCGAAGAGAAGTGTGCCGCCATTAACGATTGTAAGGAATAGGTGACAAAGTGGTATATCGAGAAGATTTGGGAGGTATTAAAGTGAACTAAACTATTTCAGTGGTATACATCTAAATAGGGGACATCTCAATGCAAATGGAAAGAAATAAAGCCCCTGGTCCAGATCATATTCCTGCTGAATTTTATCAAAAGTGTAGGGATATCATTAAGAAAGATCTCACGAGCCCTTCCCAATATTTTTAAGATGGCAAACTTTTGAGAGGTGCTTCTATGTTTTTTTAAAGCTATACAAATATTAAAGCATGAATAAAAAGCATATGGTGATTACTTACCCTTTCGTTTGCTTCAAAATTTATGCACTTGTATTGAGAGGAAAAACATAGAAGCATTGCTCCAAACTTTTTCACCTTACAAAACCAGAATGCTTTCATAAATCAAAGAAACATTATGGATGGTATTTTGTGTTTGCATGAAATCATTAATGAAACAAAACTTAAAAAAAACGGAATAGGCTAATTTTGAAACTTGATTTTTGAAATAGCATATGACAAAGTGAGTTGAGCGGGGATACAAAAATCATCGAAATTCGTCGAAAATCGACCGTATCGCTAGGGTTCAACATCAAAAACCGGTCGATAAACCGATCCAATTAAAAAAAAAAAATCGAAAATTCGAAAAAATTTACGTGTCAAAAAATGGTCAAAAATCGGTGGAAATCGGTCGATTTTCATCAAAAATCGTCGAAAATCGCTACAAAAAGTTCAACATGGCTGTCGATTTTCCACCGATAATCGTCGATTTTCCACGAGTTTTTTTATTTTTTTTCGAAAAAAAATCTGGTTTTTAAATTTATGCGATTTTTACGATTTTCGGCTCGATTTTAGCGATTATCAAATTTCACTGTTCATTCAAAAATAGCCAAAACGAAAAGGTGAACCCTGGAGTTGAGATTCTTATTTGACTGTCTTGAAATGAAAGGTTTTAATGAAAAATAGTGTACTTGGATTAAACAATTTATAAACATAGGGAACCTTAATTGTCACAATAACACAATGGCATTGGTCCCTACTTTCGAAGTTGTAAAGGTGTTAGGCGAGGGGATCCCCTGTCCCCCTTTTTGTTCAATTTTGCTGCTGATTGCTTATCTATGATGATTCAAATATTTCCATCTAATGGCATGGTGTCTGGCTTGGTGCCTCATCACCTCATTCATAAAAGGGGTGGCTGTGTTACAATATGCTAATGATATAATAATTTTATAGAAAATTGGATATATATATATATATATATATATATATATATATATATATATATATATATATATATATATATTTAGATGTATACCACTGAAATAGTTTAGTTCACTTTAATAGCTCCCAAATCTCTTCGATATACCACTATATCACCTATTCCTTACGATTCTCTTCGGAAAAAAAGAGGGTTTGATTATTTGTTACAAAGTTGATGTACATCTTATGATTTACCACGCCATATCTCACCGATATTTTTACATCCGGCGAAGGGGGCAACACACATGCGGCTACCACGCATGCTGGCGCCATGGCAAGTTCGTGACCAATCCGAGCTCTCAGGGCTGCCTAGGCTCAAAATGTTGATGGCGATCAAGCTTGCTGCATTCTGCCTTCTGCCGTTTGGGCTGCGACTGCGTCGTCCACTCCAAGCACTCATCCATGGTTCCTTCCATCTTCTCTCTGACAGTTTCCAGATTTTAATTTGACTCAATGAGAATAATTAATTCAGTAAACTTTTCACTTGCAACATGTATGCCGACAATCTTTAAACAAAGAACAAAGTGTGAGAAGTTAAAAAATTTATCATAGTACACAAGACCTGGAACAAGCAGAGGCAAATGCAGTTGAGGCCTGCTCAAGAAAGTGTGTCAGCATCACTAGCTTTCAACTTTAGAGAGTCCCGAATAACATAACTAGCAGTGGGAACCTGCAGATGACACAACAGGCTCATTAGTGTACTTACTTAAAAACAATAGAGGGCAAAGGAATGTAGTGATTAAATAGCTCTTTAGTTTGTGAATAAATTAAGCCCCCTCCAAGAGTGGCAAGCCAGCCCACTGCTTCTTTTGCTTCAACAATTCTTGTTGTTAATGTGCTCCATTTTAACTCATTTCTTGCATGGAAGTCAGACATAATTGTAGCAGCTAAAAAAAGCACAATATATTTTCTGGTACAGCATGCAAGGCTGGTCAAGTGTGGCTACAAACCAAACATGCCCTTACTAACCAAGGTTGATCACCAACCAGCTTCTAAAAATTTGAAGCATGCTAATAAAATAAAACTTCAGGAATAGGGTAAATGTGTACAAAAAACTAACAACAGAATTTTCATATCTTATTTGACTATTTGAATGCTGCAAACCAGTTAAAACTACAAGTTGCCAAGAATTAAGCTCTTGGACCTGATGGTAGGTAGCAACCCTGTGGTTGTATTGAGTAACAATCAGAAACTAGGTTTACTGGAGAATTTAAGTTGGTGTCATAGGGAGGTAATGCTCTGAGAGGTGTATTGGACAATATGCTTAAATGAATCTGGATATCTAGGAATGCAAATAGCAGAAGACAGAAGATGCATTTTCTCCTTTACATTGTAAACCAAGAAAATAGAAGCAAAATTATAAATACATATGCACCTGAAATTGTTAATAATCTACTCTTTCATTGTAAATGATGTAGAATCTTTTACACCACATAAACAACCCACCATCTCATCAAACTTAATATAGACTTTCAGGCAAAGCTTAGTACCTAATATTCAGCTTCAGCATACTTAAAAAGAATTGTGACCATGATGCACCAAGGCTGCTCTCTCCAGTGATTCTAGTACTACGAAACAAGCAAGTGTACTCACTTAAACACTTGCAGAACAGTGAAGAATTTGCACAATCCAAGTAGATAATAATAGCAATAGAAAAAAAGTACGCCTGCTTAAATAGTTACACTAATTTGATTTGAAAAAGGTTACAATAATGCACAAGCATACACATTTACATCTTCCAATGGTTTCTCCACTCGATGGTGCTCCTGTGAAGGAAACGGGAATATGGTTTGCTTTCCCGCCAAACAACCTTCACACAGTTGCATTGGGTGGTCGATCGTCGATAACCCAAGTACCATCTCCTTCTCTGTCATCTACTTTAGGGCATAGAAGCTCACATGCCCTAACCGTGCATGCCACCGCCATGCAAGATCCTTCAAACTGGCTATGAGACACACCATGTTTCCTATCTCCAGGTAAACCTTGTACATCTTGTTTTGAATCTTTTCACGTTCATTAGAAGTATACCTCAGCAAGTTGCCTAAGATTAATTATGTTATTGCAAATGTAAAACAAGTAGGGAGAGATGGAGATATGCAGGCTGCGCTAATACCTGAATTGATTAGGCGCTAGCTTTTATAATCATCGTTGCCGGACGTGTTACAGGATCTTACAACTTGGTGGTTACAACAAACCTGATCGGGTTCAACAAACTCTAGATAAATATTTACAACCTTATCTAGATACTTTAACATCCTCCCTCAATCTCAACTCCGACTCAAGAGATCTTGAGATTGAAACACAAGGATCTAAACGCTTTCTCCGACAAGGGTTTTGTCATCCACACCACCTGATCATGCTGTAATGAACTTAATGTCCAAAGCTTGTTGAGCAACCTTCTCTTGACAAAAATGAAAATCAACTTCAATGTGTTTGGTTCTCGCATGGAACACTGGGTTGGTCGAGAGATATGTTGCACCTAAGTTATCACACCAAAGCAATCGTGGCCGAAGTTTGATAAACACCTAGCTCCGAGAGAAGAACTTGTATCCGCATTAGCTCGCTGCGGCATTGGCAAGGGCTTTATACTCCGCCGCTAGATCGAGATACAGTTCCTCTTGCTTCCTTGAACTCCGTGAGATCGATTGGATCCAAAGAAAATTGCATAGCCACCTGCTGATCGTTTGGTCATCAATGCGATCCCCGCCTAACTCCGCATCGGCAAATGCACTTAACAGATCAGACGATGACTTAGTAATCTGAAGACCAAAGATCAATCGAGAACTTCTCAAGTATCAAGCATTCGCTTCAAAAGAGCCAATGAGCAAAGAGTTGAGCATGTAGATATTGGCACACTCACATGCCAAAGAAGGAAATATCACTCTTGTAATGGTCGATATTGTAGAGCACCCACAATGCTCCTATATTTAGTAGCCGCTTTCTTCAGACAACAAGTCTCCTTGATCCTTCACCAATTTTTCGGCTTGTAGACATTGGTGTAGATACAGATATTACACTTGCTCATACTAGCACGCTCAAGCACTTCATTGATATATTTCTTCCGCACAAGACATAGACCATCCTTGCTGTAAAACTTCAATCCTCGTGAAATAATGCAATCGACCAAGATCTTTAATAGCAAATGCAGCCTTGCGCTTACTCAATACACTCATCTGGCTTGTGCTAAAGAACTGACAATAACTGATCATCAACATAAACAAGAACAAACATGATGATGCCATTTTCATGGAAAACAAATAATGACACATCTGCTTTGAAGGTTGAAATCCCAATTCTTGAAGTTTATTACTCGCTTGGGAGTACTGTGCACGTGAGCCTGGCTTTTAACCCATAGAGTGCTTTATCTAATTGACACACATGAGTAGGAAATTTGGAATTCACATACCCTCGAGGTCGGGCGATAAACACTTTTTCCTTTAAATCACCATGTAAGAAGGCATTCTTGACATCACTCTGCCTCGATTCGATTGTCCATCCTCTTGACATACCTAATGATAATACAAGACGACAGACTGGGCTTCACCACAGACTAAAAGTATCCTCATAGTCAACTCCATACCGCTGTTTATAGCCTTTGCCACCAACCTTGCCTTGTGCCTCTCTATTGTTCCATCTCGCTTTTCTTTAACTTTGAAGACCCAACGATAATCAATGATATTCATATTTGGTTCATGTGGCACAAGTGTCCAGTGTTTTGTTATGTCAAGTGCGTTGCATATTCTTCGCTCATGGCATCCTTCCATGCAGATTGAGCCATCGCTTCAATATGTGACTTTGGTTCAAGATCAAATTTTATCATCTCCACGCGGCAAATACTCACTCTTGTGATCATATCGAATCGCGCTATCACCCACACCTTAGGCACTCGAATGTTATTTTGTGCTCTGCTAAACACTCATAGTCAGTGGAAACAACATCATCTTGTGGATCCGATGCTACGCCCAAAGAATCATTAGAAGGTTCACAAGTAGATAACGGTTCGTATATATGGATATTGTCATGTTGATCAGAATCAAGACTCACACATACGTGTCTATGTTGCTCATTCATAGAGGAAAAATTTTTATCAAGGACAAAGGAAGAGGCACATAATGACCATGACAACTCGATCGTGAACAGATTGATTGTTCAGAGACTCTGCTTAGAAGCTCGCCGATCACGATAGGGCATGGATCCTTCATCAAAAACTACATCCCGAGATATAGATTCTATTTGTCTCAATATGTAAGCACTTGTATCCCTTATGAAGTTCACTATAACCAAGAAATACATAATGTCTAGATCTAAACCTAAGTTTGTGAGAGTTATATGGCCGTAATGAGGCCAACAAGCACACCAAAGAGACGTAAGAAAGGTGTAATCTGGCTTAACATGAAACAAACGTCAAGAGGGGTTTGATTATTAATCACTTTGCTAGGAAGTCTGCTTAATAAGATAACAAGCAGAGATAAAAGCATGACCTCAAAGATGAAGAGGAACAGAGGCATGAGCAAGTAATGCCAAGCCTACTTCCACCACATGCTTGCTTTCTTTCTACCAAACCGCTTTTGTCGGTGCGTGAGGGCAAGACACACGATGATGGATACCTAACCGACTAAAGAAAGAGTTTAGTTTCTTATACTTCCTCCTCACCGCTTTGGATATCAATTTTTCTATCGAATTGCCTTTCAACAAGAGCTTTGAATTGAAGAAAGACATTTGGAACATCGATTTATGCTTTATAAGATAAAGCCAAGTGTATCTCGCTAAAGTGTCAATGAAACTAACATAGAACTGATATCCATTTATTGTTTTAACAGCAGGCCTCACACATCGGAGTACAAGCTTTCTAAAGGAACCGAACAGAACTGAAGATAGCGAAAGGAAGTTGATGGTTTCTTTGCCATCCGACAGTATTGCATACTGATGCCATCTTTATTAGACACATGAGACAAACTATTTGATTGCAGGACCTCGACGAAGAACAAAGAAAGTGATGGTGTCCAAGACGATCATGCCATTGCTCCACCAAGGTTTTGGCAGCTACCATGGCCCTCTTTGTCCACCGTGGATTGCTTCGGTGAAGGGATAGAGTCCATTTTTAGCTCGCTTTGAAATGTAAGGTTTTTCAAACCCGATCCTTCACACAAAGTAGCCCGGTGAAATTCAAAGAAAACATTGTTATCTTGAGGAGACGATGGATGCACAACAAGTTCTTATCAACTCGTGGAACATGAAGGACATTAGAGAGAGCAAGAGACTTATGTGAGTATGAATATAGGATTGACCAACATGAGCAATAGCCATACCCGAACCATCCAGTGTTCACCTTCTCCTTCCCAATGTACTTCTCTCGCATTGTAAGATCCATCAAGGTCACCGGTGATATGGTCAAGAGCACCTGTCACTATACCACCGGGATCACCTCCACTAAAGAATGGAGAAGTAGCCGCATGAAGAACATGTTTTTCCTCCGCTTGGTATGCATGATTGAACCTCGTTATAGCACCGAGAGTCAGGTGTCCTGCTTACCACACACTTGACAAGTCAAAGCGCCAAGAATTGCCACCACGGCTTTGAGATCCGCAGTTGTTGCCACTATTGAAGCTAGGGTTCCTATTGGGACCCTTGTTGTTGTAGCCTCCACGCAGGTCTGCTCCTGTCCTTGAAAACCACCACGACCTCCTTGTCCTCCTCTTGCTGTGATTTGCCTCCACTTTTGGATGTAAAGTTTGTCGATGCACCATCAATCTGAACATTTGAGTTGCGCCTGCTCAAGACGCAGATCAAATGCCAATAGATGAGCATAGAGATCACTAAGCTTAGATCTCATCGGGCGTGTGGTAACCGAAGTCACCAGAGAATCATATTCCTACCAAGGCCACACAATAGATAGGAGATCACCTCTTCTTCACGCAGAGGTCGACTAATAGATGCCAAGGTATCGCAGTCGCTTCCTGGTGAAATACTCAGAGTCGACAAGTCATTCTTTCTTCAAGTTCGCAAGTTGCATGCGAACATTCATAGATCTTGCCTTTGAATGGGATGAGAACATTTGCTCTAAAGTATCCCATACCTTCCTGGATGATGCTAAGAAAAGCACTTGAGATAACACTTCTTCAGAGAGCGAAGACAGTATGGCACTCAACACCGGCCGATCGCGCGCTGTAGCCATACTGTAATTTGGATTGATTTCTTGAATCGCACTGCAGTCCGGCTGCCTTCGTGATGAATTGCCGAGGACTAACAAGTGTGCTATCAACATATCCAGGCACCGCCGCCTCGCAGATATGGCAACATCCGAGCTTCTGCCGTATGGAAGTTTTCCCGTGTGAGCTTGAGATTGATCACATGATTGATTGCAGGAGCCTAAGTAATCCAAAGAGCCTCAAGACGCAGTAACAAAGAAGCAGAGGACGAAAAGATCTAAGACATAGCAATCGGAAGCTCTTGTAGATCTAAGCCTGATACCATGTAAAACAAGTAGGAGAGATGGAGATATGCAAAGGCGCTTAATACCTGAATTGATTAGGCGCTAGCTTTTATAATCATCGCTGTTTGACGTGTTAAGGTGATCTTACAACTTGGTGGTTACAACAAACCTGATCGGGTTCAACAAACTCTAGATAAATATTTACAACCTTATCTAGATACTTTAACAGCAAATACTTGGTATAAAGTATACCTCAGAAAGTACACCATGCTCTCCGTTCTTGCATTGGAGAAAAATTGATCCCTTCCCCTTGATCTCCACTGTGGACCCATCACTGAATCAGACTTGTCCATAGACGCTTTCATCTAGCTCGTTGAACACAGACCACTGCCCCGTCATGTGGTTGCTAGCATCGTTGTCCAGGTACCACTTGTTGGACACGAGATGCACCTTGCCATCGATGTGAAGCCTTGGTGTCTCCTTCTCATTCATCAGTACCATTTCATGCGCCTCCTGCGTATACATGGAACGGAGTAGCTAGGGCATGGTCATCATCCTGTGCTTTGGTGAGATTAGCTTCTTCATCCTGATCATGATTATGCATGAGGTTTACGACACTTAGATGCATAATGGCCATAAATATCACAGTTAAAAGCATTTGATCTTGCTTTTATCCTTGCTACCTCTAGTGCTTTGGTTGGCTTTGCTCGATGGTGAGTGTCTTCGCAACCACCCTTGCCACCCCCGCGACCACCACCTTCTTTATCGTTGTAGTTTCGAACCCTATCTTCAAAAGTTTTTGAGACGGCCGACCAACTCCTCAACAAACATGGTCTTGATGTCGCTAAATTGTTTGATTGATGTTACGAACATCCAAAAATTTACCAGAATATCCCAAAGGAATTTGCGGATGATGGTGATCTCCTCCACACATTCACCCAACGCTCGGATGCCTGGGTGAATTTGCGGATGATGGTGATCTCCTCCACACATTCATCCAGCGCTCTAAAACGCAATTATTTTGTGGAAACAGATTAAATATACAAGTCATCCTAGGAATAAAATTAGTTTTTTTTCAGCTCAGTAAAGCCGTAGCTATCCAAGAGTAGACATGCAAGGACGACCCTTAATTCGGGAACTACCTTTTAGTGGGTGCTTGGATTAGGGGTATTTCATTGGAATGTTTTAGGATTTAGTTCAAATTTGAACTAAATCCCAAAACCTCCCAAGAAATTACCACTCATCCAAGCAGGGCCTTAGTGTGGTGGTGTGGAGTTTTGGGTGTACCACTCCGTCAAAGGGATAAGCCATGATATCCACCTTTTACGCATATGTGAGTCAGTTTCAAAAGATTTTTTTTTTTTGTCACGGATTTATCCATGTTTACCGTCTTAATTTTTATATGTGTGCTAAGAAGGTATACTCGTGTATATGTATGCGTTGTGAGTTTTCTTTGTAATCAGGAAAAAAACATCCTTTAATTCAAAAACCAAAATTCAGAGAGAGAGAGAGAGAGAGATTGCTGTATGTGGCAGCTAGCAGACATAGTCCTAGATATTTGAGTAACCTCTGGTCAAATAATCCATCAGTTGGAATACCAATTACCAAGGAGATTGCCAACTAGTTGTTGCACGGATAATGGAGATTAATGGAATTTGTTCTGCCCATGAAAATGAATCTGCACAATATATGTCCAGGACTAATATAATAAGTACTATTTAGTATAACTGTATACACACACGATGATTATTCTGTTGTTACTTAATACGTATCGTCAGGCGTGGAGCTAGCCCAGGCTTAAGCCCCAGGTTGGGCCAACTGATCTTAGATTAAATATCTGTTTTTAATGATTTTTCAATAATTTTTTGTAGAATTTTAGTGGGCTTTCGGTACTAGGCCCCGAGCTACAGCCTACTCTACCCGGGGCCTGGATCCGCCCCTGCGTATCGTCATCCTAATCTCTGTTCTTGGTGTTGCTCTGGTTGGCATGGGGCTTGTCGGAGGACAGCACCCACAGCTATCTCACGAGGCTCACCGTCGTGAACCCTCCGCTGGGTCGTCGGCACGCAGCTTGGAGAGCTCGGCCTCCTGCTATGCGACATGGCCGCCCGCCTCTGCGCTGGACAAGCGTGAGCAGCTGAGGGCTCACCCTCTTGCCGCGCACGACGCCCGAACCGACATCGTGAGTGGCCGCCACGGGAGTCTCCTACTTCCGGGGCAGCAGCTCGATCTAAAATCCTAAGCTCTGATACTAATAGTTGAATTTAGCCTTGGTTCATGAATACACGCACACGAACACGGAGAACACAGAAGCTTTGGGGCAATTTTCTCTTGTGTTATTCTTGCTTTCTTACATACAGAACTCAGGACTACCTCTGAATTTATACCCAACTACAACCCTAAGAAACAAAATAGGATTCTACTTTCTAGTCTTAATCGGATTTCACCCTAATCAAATCAGACATAAGATTAACTCTAATTAATAAAGAAGCCATGTATGTGTGTATAGCTTTGCCGCTGTAGTCTTCTGCCTCAGCTGGCTTGTGATGAGCTGCAACAAAGGGTTCTCGGTCTGTGGTTTATATAGAGTTCTTGGGGATCTTACTATATTGAGAGAAATCGACAGCTTCCATACTCTAGATTAACATTTACACACCAAGGATTGGTTGGTTTGACTTGTTTACTTGGAGTAGCTGGTACGTGATTAGTGTACTTAGTTTTAATGATTTCAATACCAACCATAGCAAGTCAAGCGCGTAGGCAGGTAAAGATTGACTAGCTAGATAAGCCAGCCAGCCAGCCTTTGCTTTGTGTTTAACCCTGGATAAGTGCAGTTTTTCACTTTTCTGTGGCAGTGGCTTTACCTGTAAAAGTATGCACCGTCATCGTTCTTCCTTGCCGAAGCTTGTGGTGGTTTCGCTGAGTGCTCGTTTTTGCGCCTTGAAATCACCTGCAGGACTCAGAGTCTCAGATATCAGATAGAGTACCAGTTGACGTCAGGGTTAATGATACAACTCGGATTTCGACGACCTGGTGATATCCAAAATCACGAAAAACTGTTCGAAATTCATTAAAAACCGAACAGTTTTAAAGATAAAATGAATTTAAAGTCTGATCAAACCGGTGAACGATTTTCAAACAAGATGGACGAAAAATGGTCAAAAATGCTAGAGTTTTGAGCGGTTTCTGGCAAAAACCAATGACAGTTGAAAAAAAACTGAAAAATTGCCAAAAAAAGATATTGTAAAATTTATAAATAGCCATTAAAGACCTAAAAAATAGGGAAAATGTAATAAATATATTAAAAAGTACGAAAAACACGAAAAAATTCTGGTAGGATCTTTCCTAAATATGGAAAATTTTCAACATGACTTTTGATATATTTTATGTTAGCATTAATCTTGACTAGTTAGTTTATTTGGGAGTCTGCATTAGTTAGTGTGTAGTACATGTGTGTCATGTATGTGAAGTAGTAAGTGCGTGTGTTGCATGCATGCGTGAGTTAACTATTTGGTGGAGTCGGCAGGTGGGCAAACTAGCTAGCTGCATGCATTAGCACGTTGAGGTGTGGCCTCTGCTCAGCCTGATGGACCGCTTCCTGTGGATCATACGCGAGACGTCGCGTGAGTTAGCAGCTCGTGCGGAAGTGGTGGATCGTGCGTGCGTGCGCACGAGACCCGGACAGGTTGTTGCTCTGCATGTACGTGGGTGAGGCTATATAGCCATGTAATTCCATTGTTTGTGACTGAACAGCCAATAGAAGAAAACCAGAAAGGGTGTGCGTCACCTCAACGATCTTTGCGTGTGTACTGAGTTTGATTCTTGGTTCGTTCCAACAATTGGTATCAGAGCTGTAAGATCCTGTGGTCATGGCCATGGTTCCTCATGGTGCCGGGGGGAGCACGGTGTCGATGTCGTACCCGGTGCTGTCGCCGGCAAGCTACACCGCATGGGCGATCAAGGTCGAGGCAATCCTTGACGCCCAGGGTCTCTGGGAGGCGGTGGCTCCGGCGGATGGCGCGGCGGTGGACGACCGCAAGAACAAGACGGCGAGGGCGCAGCTTCTCCAAGCGCTGCCGGAGGACATACTCATGCAGGTCTCGACGAAGCCGACGGCGAAGGAGGTCTGGGATAGCCTCAAGACGAGGTTCGTCGGAGCCGATCGCGTCAAGGCGGCTCGCCTTGCAACTCTCAAGGGCGAGTTCGACAAGCTATGCATGGCGGAGGAGGAGCCGCTGGACGACTACGCCGGCAAGATCAGCGGCATGGCGGCGAGATACGCCAGTCTTGGCTCGACGCTTGACGACGCCGCCATGGTGAAGAAGCTCCTCGACATCGTCCCCGATCGGCTGTATCCTGCGGTGGCCGGAATCGAACAATTCTGCGACGTCGAGACGATGGCGTTCGAGGAGGCGCTTGGTAGGCTGAAGGCGTTTGACGAGCGTTCCCGACGGCGCACTCATGCCGGCGGCGAACGGCGCAATGACCAGCTCTTGCTCACGGCGGCCGAGTGGCAGGCTCGGCAGAAATCCAAGTCGTCGATCGGGAAGTGCTTTAACTGTGGCGTTTGTGGCCATTTTGCTCGGGATTGCCGCAAGCCGAAGAAGGAGGAGTCCTTGCTCGCTAGCGCCGACGAGGAAGCGACGCTCCTATGAGTGCGGGACGGTGATGTTGGGAGTAAACCCAGCGGCGTGTGCGTGCGCGCAGCTGGTGGTGTGACTGCGTCATGCGCGCAGCTGAGGTCATCACGGATGGTAAAATAAAAAATAAATCAAGTCAAGATTAAGGGGGAAATTGTTAGCATTAATCTTGACTAGTTAGTTTATTTGGGAGTCTGCATTAGTTAGTGTGTAGTACATGTGTGTCATGTATGTGAAGTAGTAAGTGCGTGTGTTGCATGCATGCGTGAGTTAACTATTTGGTGGAGTCGGCAGGTGGGCAAACTAGCTAGCTGCATGCATTAGCACGTTGAGGTGTGGCCTCTGCTCAGCCTGATGGACCGCTTCCTGTGGATCATACGCGAGACGTCGCGTGAGTTAGCAGCTCGTGCGGAAGTGGTGGATCGTGCGTGCGTGCGCACGAGACCCGGGCAGGTTGTTGCTCTGCATGTACGTGGGTGAGGCTATATAGCCATGTAATTCCATTGTTTGTGACTGAACAGCCAATAGAAGAAAACCAGAAAGGGTGTGCGTCACCTCAACGATCTTTGCGTGTGTACTGAGTTTGATTCTTGGTTCGTTCCAACATTTTAGATAATTGCAAGTTGTAAAGTAGGCATTTAGCAATAATATATCAACAAATAATCTTTCATTTCAATACTACTCACATATCAATCCAACAAGTACAAAAATAGGTATTCACATAATGACATATCAATACCATTCATATATCAATACCATTCACATATCAACACCATTTACATTTCAATACCTTTTATTTGAAGTTGTGAAGTAGGCATAGCTTCGTCGTTCTTCCATTGTCACACATATGCCATGTTCGACCTACATGCAAATGAAACACTATCTTCGGGGCTACAGCTAGTATTGTTATGTGTATATTTGGTTGGCCATATTGTATTCCTCGGTGGACATCAAGGCTAATCATTGTGTACTGAGAAACTCCGCCTTGTAATTGTGCCAGCTTTGCCATGTCCATGTACTTGTTGTTTGCCATTGTTGGTACAACATGGCATAAAACCAGAGTTGTACCACTCGTAGACCCATTGGGTGGGATGTTGTGCATGAGAATCGGGTATGGTGTAGTCATAGCTATCATATGAGCTATAGCTCCCTTACATCTCGGTGACACCATAGGAGCTAGAGCTATCCTGTGGTGCGTCCTTTCCCTTCCCTTCAGTAGTCGTCCTCTGTGATTGGGGAGTGACATGGTCTCTGTTCTGTGTTGCATGAGTGAATTATGGCTCCCCTATAAATTCGACGGCACGCTGTTCTTCTGATTGGTGCATGGGAGGTATGAAGGCATAGCCATCGGACTCACCACCATTGGTGTCCATCTTGGTGCTGTTGTCATTAGATTCTTTGTATGGCGGGCTTCGATAGTCCCCGCTCTCAGTGGAGTCATCACTCCCTACATAATACACTCATCTGCGGGATGCCTACCCTTTCCTTTAGAGGATGTTATCCTTTTTCCTGTAACCCTTCTCAGCACTGATTGGTGCTTTTTATTCCCTGTATGAGTATCCCCAACTATTATGTCTACCCATTCGGGGATGCTTGCAGCCCCAGTATCATTTCTTAACACAACAGGGTGAATCGGGTCTGTCATAAACTGTGATGAGATAGGGGAGTCACTCACCCTATCCTCCTCATCAAGTAACAAGTCACCATTGGACTTTCCTTTTCTATCCACTGTCGAAAGGCATACAACGGTTCGACCGACTTGACAACAGATTGAGCATTATCCTACCAGTCCAAGCTCGAGAGGCAGCCATACACATACCTCCCATCGGTGGTATCAACGAAGCTAGTGCTTATAAATTCTTCAGCAACCATCCATTACATGAACTTATCCTTGTGACGAAAGAAACTGTCCAAGAACATGTAGTTAGTGCCGAAACGAGTTGCATTCCACTTGATCAACTCACCTCCAATATACTTCTTCATCATAGTATGTGTTAGAGATAGAGTCCTAGTATATCTGTATATGTATTCTACTAGAGATAGAGTCCTGTTATCCTGTTATCCTCTCCCTCATGTACATGTATATATACTGGCCTACTGGCCTCATATTAAATACAAGTGCTATTCATAACATGGTATCAGAGCCAATCTAGGGTTAGGGTTTCCTCTGACGTTGCACTTGCGTCATCTCTCCCACCGGCTCTTCCCGTCGTTTCTCTGACGGCTCTTCCCATCGTTTCTCTGACACTGCACGTCGCCGCCTTTTCCATTGGCTGGCTGTTTTCCTGCACGTCGTCGGATCTGCGCCGTCTTCCGCGTCCAGCCGCCGCCTGCTTGGTCTTCCCAGATCTGCACCGGTCGCCATACTCCTTCCCGCCAGCTTGGAGCCGTGGCGGCGGCCGCCGCCCGCCGGAAGCAGACGGAGAGAACGCAGGCGCGATGCACGCCGATCGTCGTACTCCTTCCCGCTTGACTTAGGCCGGCGCCGAGCAGCCGCTGCCGCCGGAGCAGAAGGAGAGGGTGCGGGCGCGATGCTCCAGATCGAGCCGGGACGGCTTGGTGAAGACGGAGCGCCGCTGCGCCGGACCGCTTCCTGCCCTGCCCTCCGGCCGTAGCGCCGCCTTAGCCCGCCTCTTCCCGTCGGCCTTGAAGACAGAGATCGCTCTCCGTTGGATTGGCTTCAGGCCGGCTTTTGCTCGGTGCGGATTGAGCTAGGGTTTGGCCTTGATCTGGTTCAGTCGGTTTGAGCTAGGTTTTGGCCTTGATCTGGTTCGGTCGTTTTGAGCTAGTTTTCGGTTCGCAAAAAAAAGTGTCGTCATCTTCCGGACCTTCGGGAACTGTGTATGTTCCTCGCTGCCCGGTTATTTTCGATGATCTCAATTATCGAGACTGGGTTCTTCACATGCGTGGTCAGCGTCTGTGGGAGTTTCTTACTGGCGAGCTACCCTGTCTGCCTCGTCCAACTCCCCCTGCCACGCCTGTTATTCCCAAGGAGGCTGATGATGCTGCTCGCCAGAAGATCACCGATGATTATACTGATGCTGTGGAGTCTTTTCAGACTCAGTTTGCTGCTCACAAGACATGGATTGATGAAGATGCTCGTGCCTCTGCTATTTTGGTTGCTAGCATGGAGGTGCATCTTACTGGAGACATTGTTGCTTTGTCTTCGGCACAGTCGATGTGGGCGCATCTTCGCGATCGCTATGAACCTGCTGGTGACTCCCTTTACCTTGCTGTTGTGCGACAGGAGCAGTCGCTACAGCAGGGTGATTCTACTATAAACGAGTTATATGCGCAGCTATCTTCTGTGTGGCGACAGATTGATTCCTTGGGACCGGAGGTCTGCCGCACTTGCCAGTGTTGTCAGCGTCAGCACTCTCATTTGGAGCTTCGTCGCATCTACGACTTCCTGACACATCTTCGGGCTGAGTTTGAGCAGATTCATGCCCAGCTGCTTGCTCTTCATCCTCGTGTGACTCTGTTGGAGGCCCTTGCCGCTATTCGTACTAAAGAGACTCGTCTTCATGGCGCTGGCCTACTAGTGTCTCCCTCAGTTTTGGCGGCACCGCGCTCTACTCCTCCGACAGTAACACCTGCTCCAGTTCCAGCCACCGGGGGTGGAGGCCTTCACTACACATACTGCAACAAGAACAGACATGTGGAGCAATTCTGCTACAGGAAGAAGAAGGATCTTGCTCGTAGAGGGGGACGCCCTTCTAAGGGCCCTGGACTCTTGGGTGCCTCTCCTCAACAGACTTCTGTTGGTTCTGACTGTACTCAGGAAATTCTTATGCTACTGCGTCGCATGGCTACCACTACACCGACAGGTTCCGCTGGTTCTGCTACTCAGTCTTTTAGTGAGAAACCACCACTCTCATCAGGTATCACACCATGGATCCTTGACTCTGGAGCTTCTTTTCATATGACATCTGATCCTTCGAGTCTTCATTCCATTAGTCCTCTTGTTGCTCCTATCACTGTGCAGACCGCAGATGGTATTTCTCTTTCTGTTGCAGGACGAGGCAACCTTTTGTCGTCCTCTTTTCATGTTTCCGCTGTTTCTTATGTTCCCAAACTGACCATGCAGCTCATATCCACTGGCCAACTTACTGATCATGGCTGTCGGGTTATTCTTGATTCTGACTCTTGTTGTGTTCAGGATCGCCGCACGGGGGCTCTATTTGGGACTGGCCCTCACCGCCATGACTCTCAGCGTCTTTGGGAGCTTGACTGGCTTCATTTACCTTCCGCTGCCTCTGTCAGTCTCTCTGCTTCCTCCACCACTTCAGCATCTGTTGCCTCTTCTACCGGGACCTTTGCTCAGTGGCATCACCGTTTGGGTCATCTTTGTGGTTCACGACTGTCTTCTTTAGTTCGTAGTGGTCTTTTAGGCTCTGTGTCTGGTGATGCTTCTTTACACTGTACGGGTTGTAAGCTTGGCAAACATCTACAACTCCCCTACCATTCTAGTGAGTCTATCTCACAACGTCCTTTTGATCTTGTTCATTTTGATGTTTGGAGTCCGGCTCCTTTTGTTTCAAAAGGGGGTCATCGTTATTATATTCTTTTTATAGATGATTTCTCTCGCCACACTTGGATATATTTTATGTCCTCTCGCAGTGAGGTTTTATCCATCTATAAAATTTTTCCCACCATGATTCGCACTCAGTTTGATTCTCTCATTCGTGTTTTTCGTGCAGACTCGGCAGGAGAGTATCTGTCAGGAGCTCTTCGAGCTTTTCTTGCTACGCATGGCACTCTTTCTCAGTTTTCTTGTCCTGGTGCTCATGCTCAGAATGGTGTGGCTGAGCGTAAGCATTGTCATCTTCTTGAGACAGCCCGCGCTCTTATGCTTGCTTCCGTTGTTCCACCTCACTTCTAGGCTGAGGACGTTTCCACTGCTACCTACTTGACCAATATCCAACCTTCTTCTACTCTGAAGGGTGGGATTCCAGTTGAGCGTCTTTGTGGCATGCCTCCTGATTATTCTGGACTTAGCCTTTTTGGGTGCGTGTGCTATGCTCTTTTTGCACCTCGTGAACGCACCAAGTTAACTGCTCAGTCTGTTGAGTGTGTTTTTCTGGGATATAGTGCTGAGCATAAGGGATATTGTTGTTGGGATCCTGTTGGCCGACGGATACGAGTCTCACGAGAAGTCACTTTTGACGAGTCTCGTCCCTTCTACCCTCGTTCTTCTTCCTCTCCTACATCCCCTGTTGAGCCACTGTCTTTTCTGACTTTTCCTGATACTCCAGTTGTCACTTTTCCTTCACAATCGGCGTCTCCTTTATCGCCGGTTCCTTCACCACCGTCCTCTCCTACCCAGGTATCTTCAGATGTTGTTTCTCTCTATCCTCTCCACTACTGTAACACCCCGGCATTTAATATGCCTGAATGCTACCAAACATAAGCTAAACAACATCTAAATACCACAATTAAACATAAATTACAGCAAAGGCGTACATGCTACAAACCAAAATTTCGGCAGCATCTCCTTTGTTTTAACATGAATTGAAGCAACAACAATAATAACATGTCAATATAGCATAACGAACGATAGCAATAACATGATCAAACGGAAAAACAGCCACCATACCACTAAGGATATAAATTCTATCCGTCACATGACAAATATGGACTAATCATTTACTCATAACGACCAACGAATCATCGAAACCACAGTTTAGCTCATTAAGTTAACCATAACCATAAGGGAAGGAACATGTCATTGTTTAAATGTGTGATGCTAAGTGATGACGTGTGACTAGCTCCCTTTCCCGCATGTCGGATTCATGGTACCTAAAAGAAAACAACATAAACACAAGCGTGAGTTCATCACTCAGCAAGTATATTGCAATGGTACAAACATAAACAATTACATAGCAATAATATCTCACATCATGTAAACCATCTCATTCATGGTCACATATCATCATCATCATCATCAATATGTATGCAGTGCAATGCGATGCTCATGTCTCCTTGGAAACTCATACCGGTATGGTTGAGTGCACACCCGTCGGTGTGCACCCTCTCCCCCCTTCCATCCCGAAGATGGAGGGTGCCTACTCCTCGCTTCCGTTCACCGTGGTGAATGGAATCACGATGTAGGACTTACTCATTGGCTCTCCGGATTAGTCATAACTTTCTCACCGACCTTCCTGGACTAGTTATGACTTTCTCATCGCCCAGGCCATGTAATCATGCCATGTATGCAAATATGCCACATCATAATCAACTTGTACATTAACACATGGCATCATAACATGATAAACATACTCATCATATCAATGGCAATCATTAAAGCATGGCAAGTGATCATATCATATAATCAATTTCATCTAGTCTCAACTAGCAACCTACAAACCGCTATCCATTACAATACACTTGCCTCAACCACGGGCGATGGATTGGCGAGAAGTAGTAGGCCTTCCCGGGGTCACACCACCTGCACAAAGGGACCACACACTCACAATCAAGCCCACAAAACAGTACGCAAACCCTCATCTACCCCGACATTGCCAACTACTCGCAAAAACCCGAAAATAGCGGTTCTGTCCCATCGGGACAGCAGCCTTCCAAAAGGCATAACTCGGGTTCTAGGACTCCGAATCAATTAAACGAGTACATACTCGCGTAGCTTAGGAAATTTCCCAACTTTTTCTAGGTATAGGGAAAGACTGATTCGGACTCTAAAGTTGTTTAATCTACAAAATACCGTGATCTGTTCTAATCACGTCACACTTTTTAACACGCTCGGTAAAACAGCCATAACTTTCAAACGGCTGGGTGGAATTTAACGTTCTTTATATCCACGGAAATATAATGAAATTATCTACAACTTCTTCAACATCCGTACTACCAGATTCCGATTCTAAATTGGCGAAAACCTAAGCCCTAGGTCGACTGCTCATGCTGTCCCAAAACAGAAACGTGGCAACATCTAGATCTAATCCAAACTACTCAATTCCAGCACCACCAATTGATATAAAAACTTGATAAACACCCTTAGAACAGTACCTAGATCAACCCCAAGGTTTCCCATGGCCATACCTTCGCCCGACGCACGAAAACTGAAAGGATCTCCTCCCGTTTCGCTCCTCGCTCCTCGCTCCTCGCTCCAATGGATGGATCCTCGAGGTGCAGGGGTGGGGAGGCTACCCTAGGGCAGCAAGGGGTGGAGGAGAGGAGGTGGAGTGGTGGGGAACAAAGAGGCAAGGGGGGGAGGTGGAGGCGCACGGCCAAAGGGGGGAGGAGAGGAGGTGGGCGGCTAGGGCCAAGGGGGGAGAAGTGGGGCGCACAAGAGGGGATGGGGCGCCCCAAGGGCAGGGGGAACCCCCTTTTACCAGCCCCAAATCTGATTCCTAGTCCTAAATGGACTCTTACTCCATCCCACCAAAGCCCACAACCCTTTCCCCTAGGCCCAAAACTCCCCGGAAAGGCCCAAACTCCCAGAAACAGCCCGGAAACGCTAATAACCTCCATACCCTATGGTTTTAACCTTAATTCCACACTCCATAATGTTTTTGACCTCATCATGCTCATTAAATAAGGTTACGACACTCCGTGGTGTCACACTACACTCGTCGTCCGTCAGTTGAGGACTCTTCTGATGTGCCATCTTCTTCTTCTTCTGATGAGCTCTTCTTCAGTGTCTCCTCCTTGTTATGCTCTTCACGATCGACAGTCTATTCGGACTCCTGAGCGCTTTGCCTTTTTTGGTGCCGCTTTGGCCGAGCCGACTTCTTACCGTGATGTTGTTATTCATCAGGAATGGCAGCATGCGATGGCAGAGGAGATTGCTACCCTTGAGCGCACCGACACGTGGGATCTTGTTCCACTTCCTCCACGTGTTTGCCCCATTACTTGCAAGTGGGTCTATAAGATTAAGACTCGCTCTGATGGTTCTCTTGAGCGCTACAAAGCTCGTCTTGTGGCGCGTGGTTTTCAGCAGGAGCATGGTCGTGATTATGATGAGACCTTTGCACCTGTGGCTCACATGACCACTGTTCGCACTCTCCTTGCTGTGGCCTCTGTCCGTGAGTGGTCCATCTCTCAGCTTGATGTCAAGAATGCATTTCTTAATGGTGAGCTGCATGAGGAAGTCTATATGCAGCCACCACCGGGGTATTCTGTTCCAGAGGGCATGGTTTGTCGCCTTCGTCGCTCTCTTTATGGGCTCAAACAAGCCCCTCGTGCTTGGTTTGAGCGTTTTTCTTCTGTGTCACTGCAGCTGGTTTTTCTGCAAGTGCTCATGATCCCACGCTCTTTGTTCACACTTCTTCTCGTGGTCGGACTCTTCTCCTTCTATATGTTGATGACATGATCATTACTGGCGATGATTCTCAGTATATTGCCTTTGTAAAGGCTCGTCTCAATGAGCAGTTTCTCATGTCTGATCTTGGTCCTCTTCGATACTTTCTTGGGATTGAGGTTTCTTCTACCTCTGAGGGCTTCTTTCTCTCCCAAGAGAAGTATATCCAGGATCTTCTTGATCGTGCTTCTCTCACTGATGAGCGTCTGGTAGAGACTCCCATGGAGCTCAATGTTCACCTTCGACCTACTGATGGTGAACCTCTTGAGGATCCTACTCGCTATCGTCATCTTGTTGGGAGTCTTGTTTACCTTGGTGTCACTCGTCCTAACATTTCTTATCCAGTCCATATCCTGAGTCAGTTCGTTTCTGCTCCCACTCAGCTCCATTATAGTCATCTTCTTTGTGTTCTACGATATCTTCGTGGAACCATATCTCGCCGTCTTTTCTTTCCACGCTCTGGCTCTTTACAGCTCTAGGCATACTCTGATGCTACATGGGCTAGTGATCACTCTGATCGTCGGTCCCTTTCTGCTTATTGCGTTTTTCTTGGTGGTTCTCTCATTGCTTGGAAGACTAAGAAGCAGACAGCAGTTTCTCGTTCGAGTGCTGAGGCTGAGTTGCGGGCTATGGCTTTTTTGACAGCAGAAGTTACTTGGTTACGGTGGTTACTTGAGGATTTTGGTGTTTCTGTTTCTACACCGACTCCTCTTTTATCTGATAGTACAGGGGCTATCAGCATTGCTCGAGATCCAGTGAAGCATGAACTCACCAAGCATATTGGTGTTGATGCTTCTTATATGAGGTCACAGGTACAGGATGCGGTTGTGGCTCTTCAGTATGTGCCTTCAGAGCTCCAGTTAGCAGATTTCTTCACGAAGACACAGACTAGAGCTTATCATAACTTTTTCCTCTCCAAACTCAGTGTTGTTGATCCACCATGAGTTTGAGGGGGGGTGTTAGAGATAGAGTCCTAGTATATCTGTATAGGTATTCTACTAGAGATAGAGTCATGTTATCCTCTCCCTCATGTACATGTATATATACTGGCCCATTGGCCTCATATTAAATACAAGTGCTATTCATAACAGTATGAAGCTTGAAATGGTTGTATATCCATCGAGAGATTTTTCTTGCACTCTCAATGATCGAGGTGTGATCAGGGAGCTCTCCAATCTCCTTCAACATCAAATTAAAGGTGTGGGTCACACAAGGTTGTCACACGATGTTACGATGCTGCCGTGCGATGAGCTTTCATGCCTTCTTGTAGTTGGCATCATTATCCATGACAATATGCACCAGATTTGCCGAACTCACCTCGTCGACCACTGAATATATTTCTTGTGTGAGCAAACAAAACCAAGTACCTCAATTACATGATGCGTACGTTAATTAAATTGCAGAATATACACTTCGCCTCAATGGGGAATCTCCAGCTGCTCCTTCTTTCCTCAACCTCTCCTCTCTCTTGTCCTGTCTAGGTCATGCTGAAAGTACTCGCGAACTTCCACAGGAACTTTACTGTAATGGACTAAACTTGTACCACACCCTTGCAAGTGATGCTTCAGCCAGATTGCATCGCCTCCTTTCTTCTGTTTGAAACAGTGCTTGCATCGAAATCCAGCACCCAACTTCTTGTCGTGGTCCCACACCACGTCAACATGGTCTGCCCTCTGCTAATAGAAAACAATAAAATTAAGCATGCATACAAATATCGCTACTTGAACAAATAGTACCATTTGCAGATGTCGTCCATTACTCCTAAATATACTTCAACAAATATTGCTACTAAACATAATTGAACAAATATTGGTACTAAATATACTTCAATAAATATTGCTACTAAATATAATTGAACAAATGTCACTCACTAAATATACTTCGACGAATATCACTACTAAATATAATTGAACAAATATTGCTACTACATATATTTCAACAAATATTGCTACTTGATATACTTGAACAAATATTGCTACTAAAAATTCATGAACAAATATTGTTAGGTCACCATTTCGGTATGACCACAGTGAGCATTGCATGACAATTTTCCAACCAACTAAAATGCAAATACATGCATGAACAAGATGTAGCTCCAAATACCGAGCGAAAATCGATAAAAACCGAGTGAAAATCTAGCCAAATCGAGAGAAAATTGAGATCATTTTGCGAAATTCATTGAAGAGCTCGAAATTCTCTAAAGGCTTTGATTTTCGCTTAAACTGAGAGGTTTTCAGTGCTTACCACTCGAAAATCGCGGGGTGAATGGTGGAACGACGGTGAGCGACAGCCAGATCTAAGCGGAGGCAACGTTGTCGAGAGGAACGCGTGATGGGGAATTTTGCTGCGCGATGAATGTGTCGATTCAACGCTGCCGACTAGTCGCTAGGTCATGGCAAAAGGTTGGGACGGGGTGGGCCGAAGGTCCACAAGTGGCTTAGCTTGTGAGCTGAAAGCCTGCAGGCTAGTTTTTTTTTTCCATTATCTACATTTTGAATGGCTCAAAAACAACTTCAAACTTTTTTTTTCAAAAAAAATATTCACACCAGAAGTCATAAAGCTATTATTACTAATTTTAGAGAAATTTTGGATATTTTTTAAAAAAAATTCCAAATGTTTAGAATTTGAATTTGAACTTCACCGTTAAACGGAGCAGTTCCATTTCTCAAGCCGGTACAGTAAGGGCGGTTTTCACTGTTTTAGAGTGGTTTTTGTTGGTTTTTAAAACCCTGGTTGACGCAATACTCTCTGGTCATAAAAGAGTGATACTTTTAAATTTTCAAAGTTAACAATATGCTCATTTGATCACTAGATTCTCTTGTCGTATATTCGAAAAAATATATAAATGTGCAATATTACGATAGTGTTTTTTACAATAAATTCCCGCGTGCCATTTTTTTTTATATCAAAACCATACAGATAAATAATTTTTTTAAAAAAAAATAGTAGGATTTAACTGTACGTATTCCAGGGAATCACCCTTCTGCGAGTACGTAACATTGTGGTCTCATGCAGTATCAACAGCTGAACATTGTGGAGTTCCATGGATAGGGACTAGGGAGAAATTCCGGAATGCACTACTTAATTGAGAAGGCCTCTCGAACAGAAAAGGGAGCAGCTGCAACAAAAATGATCTGCCTTCAAGACCATGCATTCTCTGATTTCTCTCTGCGACGAAAGATGGTTTGCTCTCATTCATATTATCATAGTTCATACATATATGACAACATGCATGTTGCATATTCAACACAAAGGTCTGAATCTATCTGGTGGAGATCAAAATCACACCGCAAGGTCGAGCAAAATGGGAAGAACGAAGCTCCATGATCCTCCCACATAATGAAAGGTTTAGTTTCGAAGCTTCACGTACACAAACGAGCAGTGCTTCTATGCTTTCCCTCCTAATACAGGTTGCACAAATCTTGAAGTAAGCGAAAGGATAAGTAATCACCATCTACCCTTCATTCATGCTTTAATAGCTGTGCAACTTTTAAAAAGACTCCAGGAGTAAGCAGGGGCAGAAGCAGGTTTGCTTACCCGGTGTCACAGGACACCGGGTAAAAAAAAAATTTAGTGTATATTAGTCTATATATAGTATATGTGAACCCCCTTAATCTAAATTTGTGACACCGGGAGACAAATAACAAGTAAATGGTAAGAATAATTGAAGTGGTGAACCCCGGTGATTTTTTCTCTAGTTCCGCCCCTGGGAGTAAGTGCACAAATGGGGGACTCATCGTTTGTTCAGCTGGTTGGAATCTTCTGCAGATGTTGCCCTTATTTCCACAGAACACAGCAGTTGTTAGGGGGAAAAATTCAGCGGTAGCAGGCTAAACCCAGATTGGTGATCCAATGAGCTTCCCAGATGAGCAGCTCATAAACAATGTAGTGTGCTTCAATCCACTAGATTTTTGTTTAGTCTTCCTCAGCAATGGTAAATGTTAAAAATCCGCACAAGCTATTTGGATGAAGGAATTTACAATCACCTTCCTCACCAATGCTACGATAAAAACTAGTTCTAGTCTTCTATATTTGCCAGTAAGGAGTAAGGACTATAATTTGGCTACCCATAGGATGAACTGAAATATTTGTTCGCTCATACTTCATAGTAAGCCATTTCTTGTTATTGTATTATATGAAAACAGAGAAGAATAGTATAGCTTGATACGACAACCTGATAGTTTGATTCGGTTTCTGGCCAGTTTGCGGCTGAATTTGGGCATTGACCCAAAAACCCTGCCATCCAGAATGGTTTCCGAGGCTCATTGGAACATGGGAGATTTGTTTTTTTTGATCAAACATGGGAGATTTGTTCTCAGATTATATAAGTCAAATCTTTACGGAACTCTTTACCCAGAAAAGGAAGTTCCTAAGACCATCTCCAACCATGTCCCTTCCCCTCCTATTTTCCCTTCGTGAAGGGATTTCCATTTCCTTTAGCGTTCCAACGGGTTCCCTTCAGCATTCCCTTCAGCCTGGGATTCTCTCTCCCATTCCCTCCAACAAGGGATTCTCTCTCCTTTTCCTATACAATTCCCTTTAAAGGGAATCTGTTGGAGATAAAGGAAAATAAAGGGAATGGAAACAGAGAAGGGAACAAGGAAGGGAATGAAATGAAGAGAATATGGTTGGAGATGGTCTAAAACAGGAGATCGCGTTGCTACAGGTTTGGCATGTCCAGAATTGAAGGGTCCATCTGATGTTCTGCAACATATCAAGCAGTGAACAAATAGACATAACAACTAGGGGAAAATACTGCCATGCCACTGCCAAATACAAAAAAAAAAAAAAAAATCCCGGATATGCCATCCCCTTGTGTCACTGACATGTGGGGCCGGGTCCCACATGTGACTCAACCCGGGATTAAGAAATTTGGCAGCGGCAAATTAGGAATCGCCCCCCAACAACCACACATACACAAAATTAAGAGCACACCTTACTCTCTTGTAGCTGTCCAAATTCAATAAAAGATATAGGTAAAAGTCTAGACTTCCAAGAAACTGTTAGTTCTGCATCAAACCCATCAAATTTCTTCAATATGTTAGTAACTCTTATATAATAAATGGTCATATGACTCATACTAACAAGAGAAAGTGCATTTGTATCATCTTTTGCCTACAAACATGAGCCTCTACTTCAAGAACTGCATACATCTCTCAACTCCAGAGACAAAAGGAATTAACAAAATAAAAATATCTTTTTTTTGAAAGAAAACTGACAGCGTGGTATCAGAAGAATATCAGCTATTTTCTGTCGATAATGTGAACACTTTTTCCGTATTTGAATAGCATCGGCACTTTGGACATACCGTTTGGATCTATTTCACAGATGACAGATCTGAGTTGTAATTTGTCCAATTCTCATTGAAATGAGGTATACTAGTTACATGCCCGTGCGTTGCTACGAAAAACAAAATTGATAACGAAAAATAAAGATTAAAAAATAAAAAAAAATTATTTCACAAGATCAAACATCTATCTTTAACGCTTCGTTTCTTGCGAAAGCTGGCTAATTAAAGCAACGTTTCATTTCTTGCGTAGGGCAATTAAGCAGGGCAATTAAGCGGCAATTAATGACATGGGAAGAACGGATCACTGCCACCAAGTGCTGCTTTAGAATAGTAGAGATAAGCCACAAACATATCACCTAGTATAAACAAAAAAGAAAATCAAAGGGTTTTCTCAGACTATGTTAACAACAAAGTAAACAGGGAGTATGTAAGTCGCGGTACCAACCAGTCAATCACAATGCATCTGCACTCCTACCACCTCTCTTGCCAACCAGTTCACAGAGTCGGCAAGGCAACGTGTCAAGGCTCATTTCATGTGCCCTGCCAAAATTACCCAGAAGACCGCACCTCCTCCATGCATGGTATTCAGCATAGGCTATAGGATCATCTGCAAGTGTTTTCACATATGATGCCAGTTCCTTAAGAGAGCTGAATTTGGAGGCATCTATAATAGAATTGGGAGGAATGAAATCCCAGACATTGGGTGCCCCGAAGTATATGGGCACTGACCCTGCCTCCAAAGCATAGAACAGCTTCTCTGTCACATAACTTTCCGTCTTGGTGTTCTCGATCGCAAGAACAAACTTGTAATGCGACATTGCGCAGTGCAGGTGATCCCACCAGTGTGGTGTTCCATTATCGTTGATGGAGCAAACAGGATACATGGATAGCGCCATGTCAGGACCGCCAACATTATTCAGACATCTCCCAAAGGAGTGATGCGGCAACAACGAGAGGAAGTCTTTTGCAACCTGATCTCTGTGAGGAAGACACCTTGAAGATGACCAGTAAATAAGCGCATCCTGAAAATAGACAGGGGATCAGCAGGCAGTTCAGATAGTTAAAAAAGATCAAGGAACAAAATCTTATTAAAGCTGAATTGATTATCTGAGAGAGTGCAACACTAGTGCAGCAACAGACATGCACAATTTCAATTTTCTGACAGGTAAAGAGCAAATTACAGAAAATATTTGATGTTGTTTGCTGTGACAGTGTGACTTGTGTCTAATGGCCACTCTTGGTATAATCCACTATACGACTATTCAAGGTTGCAATGAAAAAAGGTAAAAATAAAAAAGATCAAAAAAAAGGAACACCCCAGCTAGGGTGTGAGGCTGTGGGCTGTGTGTACCTGCTAAAGTGCTAAATGCTAATGTTGTACAGTCAACTAACCATACTTAATCCTGTCATCCCTGTATGTTCTATCAATACCGTTCCAACCGATGATGCACAGTGAGTGACCACAGGAATCATCGTGCCATGTATCATGCTAAGTAAAACATAATTGAGGATACATAATGCATGGAAAGCTAAATATGACTACCTAGGTGAGACCAGTAAAAATTTGCCTTGAACCCTGATATTACTATGCTATGAAATCTAGGCTTTGCAGATTTGGACTTACATTTCTCTTTTCAGTTGATACATGGTAACTCCGGCTAGAGTGGAATGACCTTCCAGCATATGTTGCTTGCACATCATCTTTAGCATGGTAACCTATGAAAATGTCCTCAAAACCACTTGGCATCCTACTAGCCTCCAGATCCAGATAAACACGAAGAGGCAGACCTTTAATTCTCTGCAAAATATGTTACAAAAATATTTTAAACTTGAAACTCAGAAATATTGATAAATTTAATCAACTAACACAGATGGTGTTGAATTCCACAAATAAGTTGTCGCAAGATTGCAATGATGTGAGCCTGATATTCATGCCACTTACCCAACATTTAGCTACTAAACGACCCAATCGAAACAACCAAATTAACTGACAGAACATTGGCAGTCCCAGTAAGATGCAAGGGAAAAGGGGGCAAGCAATATACATTCTACAAGAAAGAATTCAAAAACTAGCCCAATGCATCAACGTTATTTATCTAATTTATACTTACAGCTCCCAAATAATTTTAATAATAAATTTCTGAACAAACTTGTATTAGTTCCGCGCAGCTGTCGTACACAAGCATCGTCTTTCTCATTAATGTTGAGGGTTTACCTTTAGCGTTTACAAGATTTCTATCCACATCATGCATGCATTTTTTTTTTCAAAATCCTTTATTGATTATCTGTTGTGGCATGGTGCTAGAGTTGAGAAAACCTTTAATACATTAATCTGTTTCTGAGCAAGCTCAGAGTTTATCACTTCCCCAGTTTCAGTCAACATAACTTTACAAATAAATCACCAAAAGCCACCAATTCAAACAGAAGCAACTTTTGCTATTTCGCTAATTTGCTCCAACAGGCAAACTGATCCCTGTCCTTTAGAAGAACTGAGATAATCAATGCAGCTCTCATCTCAATAAGGAACCCAACACCACCAAATCTTTCGCCAAATAGTCGAAATCATAGTAAAACTTAAAAGAACCATGAGCTCTATCACTTCCAAAGCATTCTATTACCCAATCACAATAAAATATAACGAAAATGATACGGTACAGACGTCCGTCCGATGAGGAAAAAATCAGACACTGATCAAACTGCCTATGTATCCTTCTTCTTGAGCCTTCCTCCCACTCCTCATCAAATCAACGATTTAATCCAAATGTGCATATAGAAATACTACTACTCGTCGTGCACAGGCACGGACGAGGAGGCGGACTGAGAGGAGCAGGAGGCGAGGCGGCCGGGCATGGCGGCGGGCGAGAGGGGGAGCGTGCGGGAGATCTGGGCGCACAACGTGGAGGCAGCAGCGCTCGCCGCCGCCGACGCAGGCCCCTTCCTCGCCTCAGTCCGCTCCGCCGCCGACGACGCAGATGATGACGCGGCTGCCGTGTGGGCGGCGATGGTGTCGGTGGGGGTGCTGCGGCTGGAGCACCCGCACGCACTCCACCGGCTCGCCCCTCTTCTCTCTAATATCCATCTCTCTGTGTGTGTCTCTCATGCCCATGTCTCTCTCTCTCTCAGCATGCCCAATATACCTCCTCCCCCATCTCCCTCTTGGTCCCTCCTCTCTCCTCATGCAATGGATTGGTGGAAGTGGTGGTGGTCACTACAGAAGATATACAGTGCAAAGCCTCAAAACATAAGTAGGAAACATCTTATTTGCTCCTGTGAAACATCCTATTTGTTCTTCTCAAATATTCTTTTCTTTTGCTAATGTTTCGTTACTGAAAACATCCTATTTGCTATAGTGAAACATCTCGTTTGCTATAGTGAATCATTTCGTTTACTCTTGTGAAACATTTTCATTTTTCCTTATGTTTCGCTACCGAAACATCCCATTTGCTCTTATGAAACATTGTGTTTATCTTCATGAAACATTTCGTTTGTTCTCGTGAAACATTGTTATTTTTGCTTTTGTTTCACTACTGAAACATCCCGTTGCTTTTATGAAACTTTGTGTTTGTCTTCGTGAAACATCTTGTTTACTCATTCGGATTACTTTGTTTCAGCATTATCAGCGCGTTGTTGCAGCAGACACTATGTTTCAGCGAGAACAAGAGGGGGAGAGCTGAGATTGCAAGCACATCGGACGGTCCGTACGAGCGTCCGACGGGAGCACTCGTGTCAGACGTCCGACACGTAGTCGCACCCAAATTATAAACACAAGCTACCACACCAATTTGCACCTGCGTAATTTATCTGTTTAGCAGCCCCTATCCCTCCAAGAAAATTCCAAGTTTGCATCAAAGTCGCCGTTTTGCCAATTCTTTAATTCAATTTGCACCCAACGACCGCTACCAAGCAAGGCTAGTAATTTCTCGCCAATTTGATCGCTCCTTAGTGTTAAACAACAGAGAGAGAGAGAGAGAGAGAGAGAGCGAGAACTGCAGTACCTGCTGCGGCGGCGTGGCGCCCTCGAAGAGCAGCGCGTCGGGGCGGTCAACGGCGGCGGTGGACTTGCTCCACACGCAGCTCACCCCGCAGCGGCAGGTGTACACCCCGTCAAGTGCGTCGGGAATCCACGTCCACCCCTTGACGAGCACCCCCACGTGCCGCGTCTTCAGCTCCTCGCACCTCGCGCCGCCCCACCCCGCGCCGCCGGTGATGGAATACGCGGAGCCCGTCGCGTTGGCGCCGGGCTCCGCAGCGAGCTTGGCGCGGAGGCGGGGGCACCCAACGGCGGCGTCCCAGGCGCTGAAGGCCGATAAGAGCGAGGTAAAGGGGGAGCGCTCACGGGAGCCGACACTGTCGAGCGCCGTGGATATGCGTCCCGTGGCGGCGCCGGCGACGAGGGGGGCGGGGGTGGAGAGGGAGGAGGAGATGGAGGGGAGCTCGAAGGAGCCGGAGAGGAGGAGGACGAGGATGACGGCGGAGGCGAGCATCGGGGCCACGTAGTTGATGCGCTTCGGTACGAGCATCGGGGTGGAAAGGGTTTCCGGAAGCTTATAGAAGCTTCTCCCGCGCCGCCGCTCGCCGGAGCGCGAGATCTTGGAGGGGAAGGGGAGTTTTACAGGAGGGCGGGTGGTTAGACTGGCTGGTAGGCGGAAGTGGTGGTCGGCGGCGGTTGTTTACCATTCCCGGGAGACTTCCGGCGTACGTGACCATTTTTGTTGACTTTGACTTCTGTACGTGAGGAAAAAGAAACAATTTTCCACGGTAACTATTTCTCGTACCCGAAAGGTTTACATGTGTATCACCTAGAGATAGCAACGTTCTATATCCAGTGAGTATTACTATTCCCTATGCAGGCCTGTATTAGTAAAATTCATCCGCTATAATATTTAGACCCGTATACGGGTACAAAATTTAAAATTCATCCACTATAATATTTAGACCCGTATATAGGTACAAAATTTATCCATACCCATACCTATATAGGTAACGGGTACATAACGAGTAACCCGTATCCGCATTATGGACAAATACCCCTACAGGCTGCAGCTACATGTCTTATAAGGCAATTCAATAAAAATGCAATGGATATCTGCATTAAAAATTAAACATTATACTAGAGTGCCCAATTGGGCCTTGTGTAGCATATTTTATAAGGCAGTTAAGGTTTAGAGATTTTGATGGGTTGAACGGCTGGGCTGTACAGTTGGACCTTGAGCAGTTGGGTCAGATCGCTAGTGGACCAGACCCATGGGGGAACGGGTACGGGTAATAGCAGAACGGACTCGTACCTGCTCTACTCGCTGGGTAGTAGCTTTTTCCCGTTAATAGACCGTGGGTATGAACCCGGCCTCTAATGGAGCAAATATCCATTGGCTTTCGAGCTTTGTGTTTCCGTTGCCATATCTAGTATTACACCAAATCAACACTTAGGTTTGGACATCAAATCAACACAAGAAATTTCAAAAAAAAAATTGTATTTAGCTTGTAATTTGAGCTGTGTCTATCTAAAATTTCATGTTTTGAGTTTAATTTATGCCGGGAGAAGCGGGAAAAAGAAGTCTCCGACTAAGTTAAAAGACACGGTCAATAAACACGGCGCACGCCGCATGCGCGAACAAAAAACGAATTTGTGTTTTTTCTAGAGAAAAAATGGACCACGAAAACATTTTCCGGGGAAAACAGAGAAATGACCTAGACGTAAGAAACATGGACCCATTTGTATTTTTTTGGACCCGTGCGCTATCCTGAAAAATTAGAAAAGGGCTCGCCCGCGATTTATATTTAACGGGAGTTTTTTTCCTGTAAATTAATGAACGAGGGACCTAAACGTAATTCCGGCGTAATTTTCTTGCCCTCACAAAAAATCGCAAAGGACCTATTCATAAATTGCAAGGATCTATCCGCGATTTGAAGGAATGGAAGGGTTTTTTCGTAAAATCGCATGGAGGACATGTGGACTCCTAAAGGGAGCTGGAAACCTCTCTGATGTAATTGGGTTATAATAAATCGGGAAAAGGACAAACCTAAGAGGTGCAATTCACATCAAACTTCTCCTTTTGTTTATCTAACTCGTTTTAAATTTAACATCTATAGACTTGTCGCTGACTTTTCTACAAGGGATAATGTAATACTGCACATTGCCTTTTCCCAACTTTTTATTTAGAATCGTTCATCTTGATTTCGTATGGAACCAAAATGGTTTCCAAGATTTCACTTGTCTTGTCTCCATGTATGAAATCTTCGGAAACGGTAATTGACAGATAGGTCCACTCTCACGATATCTCTACTATTCTAAAGCAGCACTTGGTGGTAGTGGTCCGTTCTTCCCACGTCATTAATTACCGCTTAATTACCCTGCTTAATTGCCCTACTTAATTGCCCTGTTTAATTGCCCTACGCAAGAAACGAAGCGTTGCTTTAATTAGCCAGCTTTCGCAAGAAATAAAGCGTTAAAGATAGATGTTTGATCTTGTGAAATAATTTTTTTTAATTTTTTAATCTTTATTTTTCGTTATCAATTTTGTTTTTCGTAGCAACGCACGGGCATGTAACTAGTAATTCATAATCTCGCGGGTTCATCTATCATCTTTTTTACTATCTGATAAGTTTCCAAAAATTCTTGTTTAATTACTTTATGAAATAGAAAGTAATAATCTAGGCGCGGCGAGGATATGCAACAGTCGCACACAGCAGAATCCACATGGCACAATTAATATCAGAGGAGACAAGATCATGGGCTATGATTTTTTTTTTATCCTTTTCTAAATGAACTCCGTGACAATTTAAGTAAGGGTTTTGCTAACTTTCATCCAGATGTTTTCTTTAGCAACTATCGTTCAAATTCCTGGTCATTGGATTTGTTTTGAGATCGATGCACGCCCCCCTGAATTCGAGGTAGGTTACTATGTTTTGATCGAACGGATGTGTGTTTTGATCGTACGATCTAAAATTTGGATATTTTTTAGGATAAAAACATCTGGATGATACCTATATACTTCTAGTAAGTAATAATCTAGGCGCGGCAGGATGCACCTCTAGTCCTCTACATTTACAATGGAGGGAGGAGACCCATGCCCGAAGAATCAATTTTCTTGGTGTATGATCAAATGTGGTTTCAACATCAATTTTGCGCCTCACCTCCAGTAAAGATATAACAGTTTCCGAAGATTTTGAAGTGAGAAATTTTACGATGGATAACATGAGCAATATGGTGGTATTTCTCATGGTATCATGGACTTTGTATCTCTTTTTTTCGCCACTAACCCTTCTATTTATCTATTGCAGACCTTTTTTTTCCACCGCCGCCCTGCCGCCCTTCGATTTGGTCCTTCCTCGTCACTTCTCCCGGCCTGTTGGGTGCAGCGAGAACACCAAGCACCGCCGGCCCACCTCTTCCAGCCGTTCATGGCTTCGCGGAGACTAAGGCCATGTTTGGATCCCTGGACTAATTGTTAGCTGGCTAAAAATTAGTCCTAGTCTATCCAAACAGGAAGACTAATAGGTGGGCTAATTTTTAGCCAACCCCTTAGCTAACAATTAGTCCATTAGTTGGTGGGGAGGAGCTAATTTGGGCTAATAGCATGTAACAAGCTGGGAAAAGCCTGAAATACCCTCGCGCTGGCTTTATCCTCATTTCCTCACCCATTATGAGGGGGCAGACATGACTTTTCTAAGAAATTAGTCCAACCATTAGTCATGTATCCAAACAGCCTTGGACTAATTTTAGATGGACTAATTATTAGCTGGCTAACAATTAGCTCTAGCCATTAGCCAGCTAACAATTAGTTTTAGTCCATCCAAACATGGCCTAAATAAAAAACCCAAACAAACATATAGAGACTAAGGCCCCGTTTGGCAACTTGGAACCGAGCTGTTTCTACTAGAATCTGGAAGAAACTCAGCCAAACGGGCTAAAACTCGGAACGATTCTCCTCAGAACGTTTCTTCTTTTTCCACACCGTGGTTGAATCACCATCAACCCCGTTTCACTGGTTTCTACTAGAATCTGGAACCGTACCAAACGGTTTGCAGAAAGTGATTCAGATTCTACCTGAAACGTTTCTACCAAGAATCTGGAACCGTTTCTGTTTCTACTAGAATCTGGAACCGTACCAAACGGGGCCTAAATAAAAAAGCACCTGCCGGCCTTTTATTTAGTTATATAGAGACTAAATAAAAAAAACCATATATTTATTTAGGTTTCGACTTTTATCTTTTAAGTGGGTGAAAAAACCCAAACAAACATATCCTAAGTACTTTGAGTGATGGAGCCATTCTAGACCGGGGTTATGTAAACTCGTTCACAGCCTCAAGGTAGAAATCAATTTTTTCTTTTGTTTTTGCTCCTTTCTTGGTTACTTCATGGAAACTTCGGTTTCTCTAGTAGAAAATCGGAACTTCTCTGTTTTCTAAAAAAAAAATTCAATTTTGGGGCTTCATCATCTGTTTTGTGGCTACATTTGTATGATCAACTAGTTAGGTAAAATCTCGAGAATTGCCAGGAGACCTTTGAACTTTAATATATAGAGAGAAAAAATTTTAAAAAAAGAGAGAAATTAATAAAACACTGTGGAAATCTTTTTCGGTGCAAAATTAAAAATATGAAAGATGATGTTTTTTTAAAAAAAATAAAAAGGATAAAAGAAAACACCATACCTCGGGGACGTGGCGTGGCGCTAGCCGGTCCTTTCCCTCGTAATTTTCAAATTTGAAATTACGTTTGCATTACCCGCAAGGTCATTCACGATAGCTACAGCTCTCAAAAGGAAAGTCGATGCTGCTCTGAAACGTGTCGTCGACGCAAGGTTCGGTAAGTACTCAGTAATATTTTCTCCCTTCAAGTTCCCAAGAGGTATTTTCTTGTGATGCACATATAAAAAGATTAAAAATAACAAAAGTATTTCTAACTATTATTTCTAAGCTCTATACTCAATGTGTGTATAATCAAAAATATAAAGTAAAACTAAATATTTATGAGAGGTATGAAGGGAATATTACACTAATTTTATATTGAAATATAAAATATGGCATGTATTTATGGACAGGATCAATAACAAAAATACGTCCTATAAATTTGGACAGATGGGAGTATATGATGCGCGGCATGTAGAAAAGCTCGTCTTCAAAACAAAATGGCTGCATAAGAGGTCCGTGGGGTGAGTACGTGCGTGCAGTCGGTCCCACTGTATGGTGTCACTCAGGGGTAGAGGTGGGCGTCGTCTTGCGTGCCATGCCGGCGACGGCTCATCGTGGCTTGGCGGAACCGTCGTGCACGCAGCCGCCGTCGTGCCAGCCGTCTTGCCGTCTAAGCGGCTTTTGTGAGCCCAAGCCCGACCCATTTGCGCGTCGGCCGTCTTGCCGTCGGCCAGGCCGGCCCATTTGCACTATTGCAATGAGAGAAAAGAACACAGAGACGCACGGAGCTGAGGCAATGAAGACAAATGTTGGGGGGAAATATTAAATTTTATTCAATCGTGAATATGTACAAAGTTACTGCCTCGTTAAAAACCTTACACCTCGGTGTGAGGTACCCCCGGTAAGGAAAAGAGTACAGTAACTACGTAAACATACATTAATACGTAAACTATTCGAGGTTGAGATTGTCGAAGTCAGCAACTGCCTTCGTAATCTCCGGATCCTCGGGCTCATGTTGTGTCCTCTCTTCTGCACGCTCCCAGTCCTTTAAGCATGTAATTGCCTCAACCAACTCAGGCCGAAGAGACGACCTCCTCGGCTCAAGTACCCTTCCCACCAAACTGAAAGTGGCTTCCGACGAGACAGTGAACACCGGAACAGTAAGTACATCCCGTGCAAAATGGGATAGCACGGGGTAAATACGTTCGTTATTCTTCCACCACAAGAGCAAGTTGAGTTGATTATCCTCGTCCACGTCAAGGTCGGTCTCCACAAAAGGCGTGTCGAGGTAGTGGTTGAGTTATACTCGTGGATTCCACGTCGACCTGGTCAGCGATTGGGAAGAGCCGGATGCCTTGCCTTTTAGCTTCTTCCAAATATTTGAAGCAGTCGAGCTGCCTCGTGCTTGTTGCGTTGTTGAAGTAGATCTTCTTGCTTCACTTCTAGTGCCAAACTTGTCGTAATATTTGTCGAAAACACTGAAAAACTCGTTATAAACATGAGTATAGGCATCGGAGGAATCAAGATCGAATGCCTCACCTATTCCGTGGAAGGCGCCCTGCAAGTCAGATAATTTTCTCCGAGGATCCAAAATAGTAGCAAAGCAGTAAAGATGCGGAATAGCTTGAAAATATTTTAAATATTTTTTCTCCATTGGTTCTATAATGGGTTGTAAAATATATTTATCTCTATTTTCTTTAAAAGAATTAGCAATAATCCAAAGCCACTCGATAACTAAGTAAGAAGTTGGGTAGTACACATCTGATAAATTTTTGGATGCATTGTAAAAAGTTTGTAAAAAATCATGAAAATAACCGGCAATATGCCAATCCGATTCAGTAACCAACGACTCACCATTATTGCAATTGACGAAGATAGTGATAATATGCTCATAGCCCTTGCAATTGTCCAACATAATATACGTTGAGTTCCACCTAACCTTCATATCAAGGTTAAATTTTCTTGGATTCTTACTATTGGCCCTGCAATAATCTGAGAATTATGCAAACCTTACGGGCGAAGGAATAATGAAATAGATAGCTTTGCGTATGTTGTCCAAACTAGGTCCCATTACAGTCAAACCCGTCTGCACAATGAGATTAATAATATGGCATGCGCATCTCTAGTGGAGTACAAAACCTCCAATATAAGTTTCTAGATGCGGTGAGAGATAATTTATAGTCGTCGTGTTAGCCGATGCATTATCAAGAGTGATGGAAATAATTCTACCTTCTATTTTAAAGCCGTTAATAACCTCGAGTATATGGTTAGCGATAGCCTCTCCGGTGTGTGACTCGGAGATTGGCTTAAACCCTATGACTCTTTTGTTTAGTAAGTAGTTCTCGTCTAAGTAATGTACAACAACACTAATATAAGTCCATATATCCGATGTTAAGGCAAAAGAATAACTAGTTATCAAGAAAGTCTGTTTTAACATTTCTAGTTTTTTTCTAAACATTTTATAAATATCACGTGTAGTTGTTCTTCTACTAACATGTTGGTATTGTGGACAAAAACAACATTGCACCATTCTTTCAAAACTAGAACTCTCACCCATTCTAAGTGGAAGATCCTCTGTAACTATATACCGTGCAATTTCGTCTCTAGCGACATCGGCGTTGTATACCCACGTACTTACCGAACCGTCGGTGTTGAAGTTAAGCTGCGTCTGCACGCCCTCGCCCGCCCCCCGTCCTGCCGATATCTTCTTCAAGCATGCCTCCGCGTGTCTCTTCAGATGACCTGTTCCAGCAGATGCACGTGCAGATAATTTAGTTTGACAGTATTTGCAAATAGCAGACACCACCTCACTTCCATCTACAATTTCGACGGTTCTGTCCATGTGTTGCCAGCACCACGCCCGTCGAGTGCCGGATATGGATGCCCGTCCCGGTTGCGGTTGCGTCGATGTCGCGACATCCGAGCTCGGTGCCGATACCGACGCCCGTCCCGGATACACCGATGCGGCGCCGTCGGAGCTCGGTGCACCCGGAATGTACGAGGCATCCTCGATGTCGTGCGTACCATCCAGATGACGGTCATCTATGCTGTAGTCTCCCATGCTGGGGGAGAGTTGGCGCGGATCGATCTCGTCATCCCTACTAGAGGGACTTGGAGAGCGAGGGCGTGCTCTCCTGCTCTTGCTCTTGCGAAACATTTTGTTTTGTGGAGGAAGAACAAAAGTAGAGAACGAGCGGGATGTTTTGAGAAAAACAGACAACGAATTGGATGTTGAAATGAGAGCATGTGTGCAGAATTTATAGTGATTAAGAAGCTGCACACTCAAAATTTGAAATGCAGACGCGGCATGGGAATTGCTTTTCTTTACGTCGTGTCGAGTCATTTTTTTGTCAAATTATATCACTTTATATCACATCCAGTCATTTTATTTCAAATCGTATTGTTTTATGTCACTTTACATTGCGCGACGTGACTGCATGAGCGGGCTGAAGCCTTGAAGGACACGGTCTCCTAGCCTTTCATTGGTTCCCACGCCGGGCCTCTCTCCTTCTGCTTTTCCCTCTCTCTCTCTCTACCACTCTCAGACGCCGGGCCCAGTCCCTCACGGTCATGGCCTCACTCTGTCGCTCACTATCACTATTCACTAGTCACTCGACCCTCCCTCGTCTCCCCCACCCCGTCGTCCTCGTGGGAACCACCCGCCTCCCTCCTGGCCTCGTCCCCTCCGGCGCCCCGCCGCCTCCCTCCCCGCGCGCCGTCTCGCCTCCCCGGGCGTCACCCCTCCTCTCTCCTCCCCTCCGACCCCGCCGCGACCCCACGTCCGCACCGCCTCCGACGGGCGCACGACCTCCGCCTCCCTACTTCGGCCTCCTCCGCCCCCCTGCGTCCCTCTCCTCCCCGGCGTCCCTCTGCGGCTCTGCCTCGCCCGTGTCCCTCTCCTCCCCGGCTTCGGCAATCCGGCCTCCACTACCCTGGCGCGCCGCCTCGCGCCCGTGCCCCACCGCCTCCAAGCGCCTCCCTCCTCCTCCGGCAGTCACGCCATGCGCCTGCGTGGCACTCCGCCTCCATGCCTCAGCCGCCATGGGCCCGCCTCCATGCCTCGGCCGCGCCGCCTCCATCTCTCCGGTCGCTCATGCCGTCTTTGGCCGGTCGCTAAAGCCGCTGAGCCGTCTTGGCCGAACGCGCTAATCCATCGTCTTGCAGCCGGTCGCCGTGCTCGATTTCGGCCGGCCGATGAAACGAAGGCGTCGGCCAAAGACGGCCACCTCATGCCGGCCGAAGCCAACCGGCTGGGCTGGCGTGCTTTGGGCCGGCCCACGTGGGCACGGCCCAGATGCCCATCTCTACTCAGGGGCGGACCCAAGGCCCGGCCAGCCTGGGCCCGGGCCCGGTCTCAACCCATTAACAAACATCTTAAATCTCATATTCACGTAACCTGGCAAGTACAATCTTGAAACTAAAAACGAAAATATAGAGCCTGAATCTACAAGCTTTACTAGCGTCTTGTAAAAACATCCTAAATTGTATAAAAAGTTAGTAACTAAAATTTAAATAGCTTTAGACTTGTTGTCCTTCTTTAAGCGTGCCCGAGCTCTAAAAAAATTCCTGGATCCGCCACTGGTGTCACTAGATGTTGTATAGGTCGAAATCTACAATATAATAGAAAGTTCTTCTACGTATCACTATTTAAAAATTATATAAATATTAAAATATAAATAGAGAGTACACAATGGCTACTTATCAATTTTTTTGCTAGACATATAACTTGTGTTGAAAAGGTGACCCACCGCTGCTCACGTAATTTCCGGTGGATCCTGGAGTTTCAGTTTTGGCATTCAGACCAGTCGAAGTTTCGTTTTTTGGTAAAAAAAAAAAAAAAAAAAAAATGCTACAGTAATTTTTAGAATCTCGGTGACCGAAATCTTTTGGTCGAATTTTAATTTTTGTGGGCCGAATTCGATTGAATTTGTGACCAAGAGGAGATCAAATGACTTGCAAGAGGTTATAGAGAAATGGCAAAAATATGTGCATCAACAGACAATAGCAACAACTGCGTATCGTCCCAGCATCAGCATGTGCAATAGCCTGTCTTTTTTTTTTCGAACTATATCCTGTCTTATATGCTTCATGCCAAGCAGCAGTAGCATGACACCTCCAGCAAGAACGCAGCATAAAGGCACAAAAAAAGGAATAAAGTTCGCAACAACTTGGAGCACCAGCTGCAAATTAACTGATGAGATGGTGATGCTCAGCTCATCACCACCACTAGCTGCTACCTCACACAATGCGCAGGTAGAATCACAGCAATAAGGCAACTCAATGAACTGGAAATAGTAGTGTACTACTACATAAGATAAAACAAGGATGGTTCAGGAAGAACATCCTGGTCAGTTACAATGTCAGGAAGAACAAAGGTGACGTATTATTCTACAAACAAATGGAAGCATTGCTACGAGACCAGGACCGATGCATCTGAAACCGTGGGGGCCAAGATTATTCTACAAACAAATGGAAGCATTGCTACGAGACCAGGACCGATGCATCTGAAACCATGGGGGCCAGGATTACCTGCAATTCAGCTATCCCCATTCTTATGAGCACTTGGGTGGTGCTCCGAAGGCAGCATAGTGAATGAACCCTCGGAAGGATCTCCTGGGAATCCATCATATGGCCCGAAACTGAAATCGAAGGAACCAAAGTTTGCTGCAGAAAGGAAGCCATCGCCGCAGGCGTCGAGCCCTTTGAAATCTAGCGCGTCGTCGCTGCCCGAGGAGCTACCCCACATGAAGCTACCCATGGAGCTTGCAACTCTGGCTGGTTCTTGATGGCTTCCGGCACGACCCACCTGGTCTGAACCCTTGGGCTCCTCTGCTGGCAATGCCGGTGTGTGGCCTTGGAACAGCGCCACATGCGAAAACAGCTTATCTTTCCTTGAAAAGCTTGTCCCGCAGGAGCACAACCACTTCTCCCGGCCGCAATGCTTCTCATGGGTCTTGAGATCAGCCATGACGGAGAACTTCTTGGTGTGGCACCGGCTGCAGGTGTAGCGCTTCTCGCAGTGGCAGCGCTTGTAGTGGTTCTTCACGCACATGAACGTCTTGAGGGGCTGGAAGTTCTTGTGCAGCTTGTTCCGCTTGCAACCGGCAAACGGGCATGAGTACCTCTTCATGGGGGCATGCTCTGTGCTTGCATCTCTAGGTGGTCTGCTAAGTGCAGCAGGGGTCTTGTACTCGTCGCCATGCCCTCTCATGTGCATCCGTAGGTTCGCATCCCTCTTGAAACCCTTGCCGCAGATGGAGCAGAAGTGCGTGTGCGGAGCCAAAATCTCATCCTTCTCCAGCTGCAGGAGTTCATATGAGCCTGGTGGTAGGCTCTCTCCATCCATGCCAGTGTCACCGCCTTCATCATCGTCCTTCGTATCCTGCTCCTCGACAAGAACATTGCCGATTTCAGCGCCTTCCACAGCACCATCCGTCAATCCCTTGAAGAGCTCCTCATAGTCCGGGCTACCCAATTCCTCCTTGTTATCATCAGAAACGGCTGCATTAGGAACCGAGCTTGAGCTTGAGCCAACAAGATTAGCCATCTGCCCGGCAGGGGGATGGCTCAAAAACGACGAGTTCTTCAATGACGGGAGAAGGCTCCCAGCGGTAGAGATGAGTTGAATTATGAGGCATGTCAGGTCTGCATTGACCAGCTGTTGCTGCTGCACGAGTTCCGCTGGCTGAGCCGACAACTGGTTGCCATTGCTGATCATTGAACGGATCACATCCTTTACTTGTCGGATCTTCTCCTCGATGAAGGTGAGGTTATCAAGCATCGAACCTGGGTTCCAATCCATTTGTGAGATGGTGGTGGGTGGTGCAGCATCGAATGGTGAGGTGAATGGTGGAAATGGCTGCTGGGTTCCCATGCCAAGGAGAGGATTCTCTGAACTGAACTGGTAGTAGAGAGGATTGGAGCTGAGATTTGAAGATCGCTCACGGATGGGATTCTGGTTGCGATCCATTGTCAACTTCTAAACAATCTCACCTTTGAAATCTGGAGAATCTAATCTGTTGAAGTAATTAAGTCAGACGGCATCAGAACCATTAGTTGATTGATGAATACAGAATCAAGGAGATTTCAATGTAATGCAAACTCTTAAGCTTCAAAAACTAATGAAACATCCCAAAAAATTTTACTACACAAACCGTTTTTTAGAGGACAAACCATGTCAACCTTACCAATGAAGAGAAAGTTTGTTCTTTTCTCTAGAAGCAATGCAATCAGCAAGTTCACTGCACAAGCTAAGCTGAGCTTCCCAAAGCTCATAAACCACCAAAGGACCTAATGATGGTACTGATAATAAATTTTTTCAAGTGTAATTTAAATGAATGAATCAAATCCCAGATAAAAGAAAAACTACAACAAATATACACCTTTGTTTCTTGCAACATGCAATTCGACCGTACTAAATTTTGTTTTGAAGAACAGGGCCAAGGACAGGGAGAACCCCACTTCCAAGTATTATTGAAGCCAAAATCGGCTAGGGTATATTTCATCACACAAATTCGCGAGAATATCATCGAAACAAAGATCATACTAAAAATACGTCATAATATTCTGCAATAACAACTTAGCAACCCAGTTACAGTGGTCAATGCTTATTAAACATCGCAACATTCATCGTCTTTGGTCCTGAACAGCCAAAAAATTCACAGAAATTGATGGAAACCCTTGATGAAATCACCGCAAGAACGAAAGGGGAAACAGTCTTAGTCCTAAGGTCAAGAACATTATGACCTTGATACCATGAACACCCCTGTCCTCCATCCCAAGAACCCAAAAAAGAGGGGAAAACAACAACCTTTCCAACAATAATAGCCTAGGAATTCAAGAAATCGAGAGAAAAAAAAAGTAGCGAGATGCTTCTTGCCGAAGACCAGCAAACATACAAAATCTACAAGTTACTGGTCACATACCAAGGGGGAGGGAGTACGGGGCGGCGCGCATCGACACGCCTCGTTGCCTCGCCAAGAACAGGGGGGGATGGATAGGCTCGAGGAGGAGGAAGGAGAAGGAAGCAACCAAGAGATGGGATCTAGCTTGGGGTTGGTTGGTGAGCTGGTCAAATTAATGGAAGCAGTGCTCCAATCCATGATCAAGACGGGATCTTAGTTTAGTACTCCCGAGTCTCCCGAGTAGTAAATAATCGGGGCAAAAAAATGTTTGATTAATGGATGGATTTCTGTGTCTCCCGAGTCACGATCCCTCTTGCTGGCTCGCAGCTCGCTTGCTCGGCTGTTGGCCTGATTTGTTTACTTTCCATCGTCAGTAACGCAGCTACTTAGCACATGGGCCACACATGTTTATCGGCTCAATTGATGAATGGCAGATCAGTCCTTTCTATACAAGTGTACTTTCAGATCAGTACTTTCCTTCGTACCGAAAAAAAAATACATAGGAAAATGATTTCATACTTCTGCACTTTCAGAATACCTTTTAAACGATGTTGTTATATCTCTTTATCCTTTCGAAGTGCAGAATACCTTTTAAATGGTATTGTTATATATATATATTTCTTTATCCTTTCGAGTATACAAAGTGAGTTCTACGAAAAATTTCGGCAAAGTCTACTCTTCATAGCATAATTTATTTGTATACTCCTTTTACATATGAAAAAAAATGTATATAGCAAAAGAATAAAGGGCTCCGATGAATTTTTTTCAACCATATTATATTGAAGTATCTTAGAATTATTATTGGAGTGTACCGAAAGTGATAAAGGAGTATAACACATTTGTTTAAGTAGTTACATTAGAGGTGGCGAATAAACATGTAATACTCCCTTAGTTAAAGTTTATAAGGCGTATTTTCTCTTAACACAAACTACGGAGATATTAAAAATAATTAAATTATAACTAATTATTATATCAAGGCACTGTATTTAATGCATGCATGCAAAAATATCAAGTAAATTTGGATATTTACTAGGGTTATAAAAGAAAATTCACACTAATTTTTGTATTAGACATAAAATACACTATATATTTATGCTACCCTATAAATTTGAACGATAAAAACATTTAAAAAAACACACTCTACACTTAAACAAGAGGGTACGATGATTGTAGGCAAGATCTGAACATGGTCCATGTCGTGTGTCCACATAACACACACCCCAACCTTTTGAGCTCCGAGCTCCTCTGGAACCGGCTCCTTTTCTAAGTGGGCTTTCGAGGAAAATAAACCGGAGTGTAGCTCGGCCGAACATGCATATAGCTAAAGTTTTCCTTTGGTTTAATTGAACGTATCACGAACAGAAAAAGACTTAACCACAATCGTTGCATCCAGGGTTCACAATTTTAGTGATTATCGCGCGAAAATCGTGATTTTTGGACATATCGGTGGGGTACGACATCTAAAACTGACCGATAAATCGGTTAAATTAAAAAAAAATTAAAAATTCAAAGAAATTTATGCGGCGTAAATATCGTGATAATCGGAAGAAAATCGGTAAAAAATCAACAAAAATCATGATTTTTTTTTATTTTTTTTCGAAGTTTGGATTTCGAAACCATGCGGTTTTTGGCAATTTTCCGACGATTTTCAACTAAAATCGGTACCGGGAGGAGCTCGATTATCTGTTGTCAAAAGAAAAGGTTAACCCTGGTTGCATCACTAGAATTAATAGATTAGCATACCATGAATTTTTTTTAAAATAATACTTTTTTAAAAAAGAATTGCGGTTTTAATACTCGAAAAATTAAAATTGCAAAATTAATATGTAATCGCCAGACCATACGGCGAATACCCTATTTTCGCCATATGGTATGGCGAAAATATCCTAATTACCCGATTAAAGCCGATTAACCGTCGGCTATTTGGTTAAGGCTATTTTCGCCTTACCATATGGTGAAAATAGTATTTTCGCCAAACCGTATGGCGAAAATAGGGTCTTCGCCATACCGTACGGCGAAAATAGCCTTGATTCCCGTGTAGCAGATTAACTGCGGATTTAGTGTATCGTCGCCACACAGTTCGGCGAAAATAGAGTATTCGCTGTATGGTAGGGCGAAAATAGGGTATTCGCCGTACGGTCTGGCGATTACATATTAATTTTGCAATTTTGATTTTTCAAGTATTAAAACCGCAATTCTTTTTTAAAAAAATATTGTTTAAAAAAAAATTCAGCATACCATGGTCTAGAAACCACGTACCAATATCAATTCTATTATATGGGGAAGATTTGGAGAGCAACCAGACCAGCCATGACACCTCCCTGATTTTTTGCGAAAAAGCCCCTCGATTTCCTCCAAATTACGGATATATTCCTATAAAATTACAAAAAAAACCTTAGCATTTTTTCTAAAAAAAATTGCCCAGACTTGTGAGGGTAAAACTATTTTTTCAAAATAGACCATGTATTCTTTCGAATAGCGTTTAGGTCCTTCTTTCGTTATTTTACGAAAAAAACTCTCGTTAAATACAAATCTCGAACGAGCCTTTTTCTAATTTTTTAGAGTAGTGCTTGGGTCAAAAAAAAATTAACGAACAGGTCCCTGTCCCTTGCGTCCAGGTCCTTTTTTCGTTTTTCCCGAAAAAATATTTTCATCAACGTAAATATGTGTACAGCTCTATCTCTAGACTTTTTTTTGCAACTCGATCTCTAATATTTTTCAAAATATGTATTATTACTCGGTGAACGCATAGAGTGTTAAACTCGACAAAAGAAAGTTGACATCTCAATAATTTTTGGAACATGTATTACCACCCGGTTAACACATAGAGTGTTAAACTCGAAAAAAGGAGGTTGACCGAGTAATAATAGTGTGTTACCAAATTCGTCAAAAGAAATATGTGTACAACTCTATCACTATATTTTTTTGTAACTCAATCTCTAATATTTTCCGGAATAAACTTGATCTATAATATTTTTCGAAACATGTATTATTACCTGTTGAACGTATAGTGTTAAACTCAGTAAAAGAAAATCCTTTCTCCGCCCGAAAAAAACAGTCTTTCTCCGGTTTTCCCGAGAAAAACAGATTCACCAAATGAAAATATGCACAACTCTATCTCTATAATTTTTTTGTCAACTCAGAATCTAATATTTTTCGGAACATATATTATTTATTTATTTTTTCAAAAAGACCCGTTGTTATGCTAATTCATCGACGGATCTTACCTAGCGTATTTTTTCAAACATAAATCATAAGAACAAAAAAAACGCTTAGATCCTCATATTTTTTTTTAGAAAAAAAAATTAAATTAAATTTCGCGCAGCGCGGCATCATACGCGACCCTACCTAGTACGAGTAAACTAAGAAAAAAAATACGATTCATCGCTCGCATACCACATGGCGCAACTACTATGGCTGCAAATGGAGCACGGTTTTTTGTGCACTCAAGTCCTGTACCTGTTCATTCTTTACTTGGTAATTTATAGATTAATACTGAGCAAATAATTGCCTATTTTATCATGGGAAGTTGACCACGGTTGCTTGCCTCGCATGACTTAGTTTGATAAGTACGGTTTATCCCTACACAATCAGAAACGGCCACGAGCATGCATCATAGTATGAGTATGACATCGGTTAGTGAACGGCAGATCAGTCCATTGCGTGTATGTGTATCTTCTTATCAGTCCTTTCCTTTGTACCAAACAAATATTTAGCCGACGAAACTACGCAATTACCACCCGGTTTAAATCTTGGAAAATCCACAAATAATACACATAATATGTAAGTTAGCGAGATTTAAACATGGCCCATGCCCTATTAGCTACTCCCCTGGTCGCAAATACACATCGTTTCGGACATCAACGCGATCCCTAAAACGTCACTTTGATCACTAATTTTTACTGTAACATAACTATGAAACCCAATAAAATTATAATATTTATGTGAAAGTACCTTTCAAGACAAATCTATACGTATGATTTTCATTATCTAATATAAATATTTCAAAAGATATGGATAGCCAAAACCCAAAAATTTGACTACACATATGTCAAAACGATATGTATTTGTAACCGAAGGAAGCATCACCATAAGACATAAGTGCCCCCACTTCTTCGGGACTTTTAAGATTATGGTGTTGATTGGTCTAGCTCTAGAGCTGGGCTTCTAATCCGAAGTAAAAAAAAAAATCTGGCCGAATGCCCTGGGCTAGTGGGCTCCTTAACCCGGCTCCGGACAAGCCTGGGCTTAGGCTCCTGCAAAAATGATCTGCAAGAGAGAAGCCACTCATATGAGGCTTTTACAATAAGACTATATCAGCGGTTCTTAGCTTGTACATATCAGCTTTGATCTATGTGGAAGAGTGAGAAAAGATGAGGGAGAAGATAGCTGACTCTTATTTAGTAGCCAGCTTTGCACGGATGCATAAATAAATCATTTATGTACAAGAGATAAGATATAGTTATTGCACAATATCTAGAGACAACTTCTAGAGACAGTTATTGTACAAGTTGGCTTTTAACTTACTATTAGCTTGCAGTGGGCTTTACTATTGTACTTGCTCTAAGAGAGAAATTACACACTAATTTTATTTTTATTTGAGCTCCAGAGGTATTTCCTTTAAAAATTGGTTTTTGAGCCCATAAAACTAGACCCGGAGCTCGTCCAAATGGGGCCTATATATAGCTAAAATTTTTCTATAATTTAATCGAACATATCACAAACAAAATAGACTAAACCACAAATTTTGTATGGTTGGTTTGACCTATGTGATTGGCGTGGTAGCCCTGATTTCTTTGCTCTCAATCGTCAGCAACACAGGTGCTTTGCCCATGGGGCACAGATGTTTATGGGCTCTATTAGTGAATGGCAGGTCAGTCCTTTGAGTATCTGTATTTTCAGATCAGTCCTTTCCATCGTACCAAAGAAAAATATAACTCCAGAAAATTAAGCACTTATCCTTAGAGCTCAAGATAATAAAACCCCCCAAAAAAACCTTAAATAAACATAGCTAGGCGCGGAGTATGATTTAAGCATAGCTCATGTGCTATAACCATAAGACACATGTGTCAACTCTTCAGGTATCAACTCTTCAGGTTGCATATACCTGAAAATCTCCCTTTGATTTAATTTAACTGAACGTATCACGAACAAAACGAGGGCTAAATCACAAATGTCGTATCACTAGTATTAGCAGCTTAGCATACCCATTGCCTATAAACAAGTTTCCAACTTTCATTTTTGTTTCACATCTTGTCACTCTCTGAAATCCGAAATTTCAGATAAAATTCATATGAAATTCGAATCCAGAATTTTTTAGATGAGATTTCTGAAATTTCGTCCGAAATTACCAAAATCTAAGTAAATTTCAACTAAACGAAAAATGGTTCCAACGATGTTAAAAAATTTTAAATTTTTTTTTGGATGATCTTGACAAATATTAATGTTCCCATAAAAATTTTAGATGATGACCAAGCCTAAAGAATTTTTTTTTTTAAAATTCCGACAGTGCTACTGTCCTGATAAAAGGCTGTACAACAAATTTCAACCGAATGGGAAAATGGTGCAAATCATGTTAGAAACTTTTAAAAAATTTTGTGGATGGTCCTAACACATCCATAATATTTCTATAAAATTTTGAGATGGTAATCAAGCTTGAGGAAATTTTGAAAAATCAAACAATGCTACTGAAGGCTGATTGACAAATTTTAACTAAATGAAAAATAGTTCAAACCATGTTAGAAAATTTTAAAAAATTTAGTGGATAGTCCTGATGCATCATTAATGTTCTCATAAAATTTTATGATCAAGTTTGTGTAATTTTCAAAAATTATGACCGTGCTACTACTTTGAATCCTTGTGCTTTGTTAGACATATTTAGTCTACTTTTGGAAATCTTACATATTTGGTTGCTTTGATGTCATATATTTTTTAGCTCTCCTGCATGTTGGGACCAGATTTTTGAATCCGAATCCTCTATGTATAACCGCACTATTTCCAGATCAAGCTAGTGCACACAGTGGAAACAGTGATGATAACAAATCCATATCACTAATCAAATAATATTAAAACTCAGGTAAAAGGTACCAAACTTACAGTCAATGATTACAAATAAATAACCACATGGCTTGAGTTTAATAAATTAACAGTGGAAACAAAATAAATAGTAGCGAGATAAACCCATCCATGTGCCCAACAGACAATCGACTGTGGTGCGCATCCTAGAATTATGAATCTCCTTTATCGAAACCATAAGCATAGTACTCATAGTCATCTTCTGCTTCTGCATGCTCCTTTGTGGAAAGTGGGGAATATTGCAAAGGTGAGTACACAACCGTACTCGCAAGCCTTGAAAACTTAATACATGATAACTATATGAAAGGCTAAACAAATGAAGGCATAATATGGCTCATTTAGCATAAAGCAATGTTTAACTTGAAATACCACTAGTAATTTCACAAAGCATCATTTGATAAATGTAGTTGTAATAATTGAAATTTAATATGTCAACTAAATAAGTTCCAATCACCCGACTGGCTCCAACCGCCAACCTCAACCCGTGAGTTCCATCCGCTCACGGATTCCCAAAACGTCATTTTTATTTAAAAATAAAACCATAAAATTTACAATGTGAAAGCGTATCTCGCCTAGCCTTGACCGTGGGCACGGCTACTTAAGTAGTTTTAACTCTGCAGAGTGTATATACCTTTACCCACAAGATATGATCGTCTCTTGTTGCCATGCAATTAACACACTTCCTTTGATGTGTCGGCAGAGATATCATGACAAGGTCTTTACAATGTACGACCTCACTATTAACTTCGCCCGCTAAGATTCCACCGCTGATAGGGTCAGAAAGCCCAGTTCAGAAGCCCCCTCTTGCGCCGTGCGAGTGTCTCCATCCGGCACCACATTCCACCAAATGGCGAAGTAAATAATAAGACGCATAAATTACTTAGCCAGGTCGTAGCCATACATACTTGTGGTTGTATGGTAGTGCTTGGTCCAAAGTAACACACGATTCGGTCCTTAATTGATTAGGGCGGAACATTCACTTTACCAAAATATTCTCGTGCATCCAACACCCATCATACATCCATCTGCCTTGGTCTAAACCATTTTTTTTCACTCTATTTCATTTAAAGAATAGTAGCAATATCAATTGCTGTAACTTGACAAAAGAATTTAAACAACATTTAAAATGAGATCCAAAGCTTTAATCTCGCACCCGTGCACCGCCTTGAGATCACCCCGTATCGTTATGATGCCATTGGGCCCTGAAAATTTCATGCAGCGGTAACCGTAGTGGTTCATCGCCATGAACTTGATCAGTGTCGGGCGTCTGAGGATGGCGTTTGTAACATCCCAAAATTTGGGTTTTCAAAATTTTTTGGTTTTGTTTAGCTTCCCAAAAATTTTTGTTGATTTTCTCGCGTTTATAAAATTTGATTTGAATTTTCTAAAAGCTAAAACAATTTAATTTGATTATTGTAAACCTCAAATAAAATAAATTTAATTTTATTTGGATTCCTTGTGTTTCAAGAAGTTGTTCTGTAATTTTTGAGATTTTTCGGAGCTCGTTTGCTATTTATTGGATTTATTCGGGATCGATTTGTATCAAGCCCTTTTATTGAAATTAATTAATTATTTGGAAAAGTTTATATAAAGTTTTGTTGCAAATATTTTATTTGAGTTCAAAATGTCTGAAAATATTTTCTAGAATTTTTCTAGAATTTTTCTGGTATTTTTATTGCCTCAAATGAATTATTTGAATTTTTGTATTTATTTTAATTCGAAAATTGTGGAAAATCTGGTTTTCGGCATTGGGCCGAATCCCTTCTCTCTCTCCCGCTGGCCCAGCCCAGCCACCACGCCAGCCGCCACTCGGCCCAGCTCGCCGGCCACTGCTCCGCCTTCTTGGGCCGCCCACGCGCCACCGCCGCTCGACCGGCCGCTCGCCTGGCTGGCCGAAGCAGTGCAGCCGCACCCAGCGCCAGCCACGTCGCCGCCTCGCCCATGATCGCTGGATCCAGATCCGAGCGCCCTCGTTTGGCCACGTCAGCCCCGAGTCCGATCCGCACACCAACTGTTCGTTTAAATGCCTATAAGACCCGTTTTTGCTCCAAACGCGCCCAAACTTGATTTCTCTTGACCTAGCCACCACCCCAGCCCTAGTAGGTCTTCCATGGCCTCTCCCACGTAGGTGCCACCCCTTGGATCTCCCCCAAACCCGAGAAATCCATCCCATGTACATCTTTTTCACCGAGTTTGATGGTGAAATTTTTTTTGTAGACTCCTGGGGATGTCCTATACGTGATGCACATCTTGCCCCATGGTTTTTCCCTCTGGATTTGGTGCAGAAAAATATTTTCCCCGATCAGACTATGATCAGGCTGCGTTTCAGACAGCGGCAAACTTCCTCGCGCGTTCCCCGCTGTTCCAGAAGGTATTTCTTTGAGCCATCTATGTCACGGTGTGCCTCTTGGCTCCATCTAGCTCTCGGTCAAATTTCGTTAAGTTCCGATCATTATTCTAGAAGTTATGGCCGTCCAAAGTTTAGATCCGAAACCCGTTAATCGGCAGTTTGTGATTAATCCGGAAGGGCGCCGCAAAATCCGCCTATACCGTTGAGTTCGTCTCACTGCGTTATACGTGGTAGACATTCTCCCTTTGCCATCCCATCCTCCGAAATTTTTTTATATATTTAGGCCAGCGTTTAGCCTTCGCCGCGCGTCGCCTTTCGACGCCGACTATTTTAGCTCGCTCCGGCCATGTTGTCGCATCCGGTGGATCATCATGTACTGTTTTGGTCCATCCTTAAAGTTCCTTTGCTCTCCGTTTGATGTCGAACCCGATTCCGGCCTAAAACCGTCGTTTTCGGCTTAACCCGTTGTTGCCGGTTCGCGTTTCGGTTAGCCGTCCTGGGTAGCGTTTTGTCACGGCCATGTCGTTGCACCGACGGTTGCTTCCTTGTTTCATGAGTATCCTATCATTGTTTGACCTCCGTCGTTAACGCTCCGCCGTTAACGTTCCTCCGTTACCTGTTGCCTTTAACGTTTCACCGTTAACGTTTCAAAATTATTTTCTAAAGAGATATTTTAACTTGAAAGAATAATACATTCTTGACTTATCTTATTCTTTCATTCTTTCCTCTTTGCTGAAAGTTCTATTCTTCCCTTCGATTTAAATGGAAAATCTTACCTGAGTTGTTCCGAATAGTTAACGATGTTTCACACTTAAGGAGAAAGTACTGGATGTCGCCGTCAATCCTGAAGATCGTGAAGTAAGAATTCATCGAGCTCGAAGAGAAGTGGATCGATGAATTGTTCCAGAAGCTTGAAGAACCAGTGCTTAATAGTAAGTTGAGACTCATGTGTGTGAGAGTCGCGTCTCTTAAGATAGGAGTGTTACCCCTTTTAGACGCTAGATTATTGTGTGCTTAGGAATTTGGTTCTTCATTGATTGCTGAGTATGCAGTATTTGTTGCAAAGCTTTTAGGCTTGGATAAGCAACCATACCAAGTTCTTAATAATGTTTTTATAAGTTCTTGGGTTAAACCTGCTCCCCTGCACTAGGATTCTTGAACTTCATCTATGCTTTTTCCCTCTTACCGAAACCTTGGAGTGATCAACAAATGGAAAGGACCAACTACAGCAGTAACTTTGAGGCAGTTCAAGTCAGTTCAGTTGCTACTACCTGTGTTAGTGTTAAAGCAGACTGTGACCAACAGCTGTCCCCTGCACCAATCGTGACAATTCAACACTTGGATCAGTTTGTAACCACCCACGTTTGATGGATCAGCCACTCTCAAAGATGCAGAAATATGGCTTCGTGTCATAGAAGAGAAGCTAGCTTTGGTGTAATTGAAAGTGCATCTAGGCCCCCTAAAATTGGTTTTGAATGATTAATGACAAACGATTAAAGAATCTAATGTGTTCAACTAGTTCATGAACAGGTAAAAGGTTCGAGAAGAGATCATCTATGTAATTGGGTATCCTCAAGCTCGTAGAGTAAGAAAAACGGCATCTCCGATTGTAATTTTCGATTTGTTGAAGTCATAGGTTTGCCGTACTATTAAGAGGGATGCATTAAAATTGACTTAGAGATGGTCTCCTCACTCAAGATGAACTTAGTCGAGTCTCTCAAGGGTTAGAAGTGTTCTCTCTAGCTTCGGAATGAGTTTGTGTTAAAGTTCAAGTCGGATGTTCCGATGTAGTATCGGACATTCCGATGTTTCAGAAGTTCCGAAGTGTAGTTGTGCTTCAGTCCGTTGTGTTCTGTTTGGGTCGGACATTCCGATGTTTGTATCGGATGTTCCGATACCTGTTGAGTTTTAGCTTGGGAGCTCTTTGTTAGCTTCGGATGTTCCGATATTAGGTATCGGAAGGTCCGATGTGTGCTGTCATGTGGAAAGGTGCTCTCTGTCTGGTTCGGATTATCCGAAGTTGTTTCTTCGGAAGTTCCGAGGTGGTTGTTTTCCAGTTTGGGAACTCTCTGTTTGTTTCGGATGTTCCGATATTTTATATCGGACATTCCGATGTGGACTTAGTGTTGTTTAGCTTGGTTCCCTCTCTGGGTGTCATCGGATGTTCCGAAGTTGTTTTCGGACACTCCGATGTCTCAGAGTTTTCAATCGCTGGAAGCTTTCCAAGTTCTGGTAGTTTGCACTCTTCGGAAGTTCCAAAGTTTGGTTCGGATATTCCGATATGCAGCTGAGTGCGGGGGTAACGGCTAGTTTTGAACCAAAACTATAAATACCCCTCTCCTCTCCCTTTTGTGGGTTACACTCTTGCTTGGGCTGAACACTTGAGCTTCTTGAGCACTCTCTAGAGCAAACTTGAGCCATCCTCCTCCTTGATCTTAGGGATCATTTAGTGAGTGAGGAATCGTCAAGTGTGGGTATGAGTCAAGAGCTAAGCAGTCATTCATCTTGAGATTTTAGAGGACCTCTCCAAGATCAAGAATCAAGTGCATTCATTACTCTTGGAGGTTGAAGGACTCCTAGACGGCTAGGCGTCGCTCACGAGCCCCCGGCGATTGTGGGACGCCGTGAGAAGTTTGTGAAGGCTGGCTCCGCCTCCGAAAGGAAAGGATCCAATAGTGGAATCAAGCCTCAAGTGTGACCGAGGTTTGTGAGGAAAGGGTTGGAAAAGACCCGGCTCCTTGGGAGCCTCCTCAACGGAGACGTACGATCCCCTCAAGGATCCGAACTCCGGGAAACAAATTGTTGTGTTCTCTTGTCTATTTAGTCTCGTGGATTTACTTTGTTGCTCATATTAGTTGCCGAATACAAGTAGTTTAAATTGCTTGTCCTAATCTTGATTTCACTTGTTTAGTGTTAATCGGATATTCCGATTTGATTACGGAAGTTCCGAAGATATCGGAAGTTCCGATACTGGATCGGAATATCAGTACTTTTTCCGCTGCTTTAATTTGTCTAAAATTTTGATTAGCCTATTCACCCCCCCTCTAGGCAATTATCTCATCTTTTCAATTGGTATCAGAGCCAAACCTTCTTGAAGGCCTAACCGCTTGAAGGAAACGTGATGGCGAATACGGGGTTGAAGGTTGTCGTGACGGACGAGCAAAATTGTCGGGACCCCGAATTTGCAAATCCGGACCCTCTGTGTATTCAGCACTAGTCCAGGAACGCGCTAGTGCACACAGTCTTAACATCGGTAAATATCACAATCATACCAATCGATATTATCAAAGTACTTTATTTAAATAACCAAACAGGTTACTTGACCTTATGGCCAAGTTACAAATATATGCCTCGCAAGGCAAAACTTATTAAAAGAGAAATAATAGCAGCGGAAAACCAAATAAACTTCGTGGCGCCATCCAGTATACCACAGTGCAATCGACCGGCTCGCTTCCCTAAGTAGACGGATCCTCTTGGAGTTCCTCCTCCAAAGCTGGTGCAGTCTCTTCTTCAACTGATATTGTGTTGGGGCAAGGGTGAGTACTTGGTACTCAGCAAGTCATGCACAGAATGCAAGCTAATATACTATATGCATGGCTTGGTACAAAGGAATAGCTCAAGGTATATTTGCAGTAAACAGCATTTGAAAAGTAATATAAGTAAATTCGAAAGCAGTAGAAATAAGTAAAGCATAAATAACTTTTTCGAGAAGTTTAATAAACATTTTCCCCATCCTAAACCACGTTTCCATCATCTTCATTGTTAAACCAAACCAAGTTTCAAATCCAAGTTATTTTCAGAAAATCTAACCCTTGACTGTAATTCAGAGCATTGTCCAAAGATCGTGGACTCGGCTATTTAAATAGATTCTAAACTCTGCAGAGGTTATGCACTTTACCCACAAGATACAGTCAAACACCACAAAGGCGAAGTTCAGTAACAAAGCCTTTCGTAAGCCTCAAACAACACAGGTGGTCCTCTCCTGCTCAGGTTCGTGCTCTACACCATCCCTTCCCTTAGCCAAGGCGAAGTATGGGACCAACACACCGTTAGATGGGTATCTGGCCACAGCCCCGATACGCTCCCCCGTACAATCACACAAACGGTGTAATTGACACCCTGAGGCTCCACAAGTGAGTCCTTAGCGACTTAGTCAACTAGGGCCGTCCCATTCCAGCCATGTGGTTGCAAGTATGACCCAGTTCAAAGGCTTGCAAGGTTAAGTCCTTAGAGTGACCAGGGCAAGACTACCCGAAGAACCAAATCAACATTCCCAATGCCACAACTGCCCACTGATTACTCTTGCCACATGCCCCTGGCCGAAATCGTTTATCAAACCCCGCTTGATTACCATGCACCACGTGCCATCAACATCACATGATACTTTTCCAAAACAAGTTCAATATATCATTAAGTCAATATTAGCATTTGATTGTCCAAAACCATGTCATGAGCACGAAAGGTGTCTAAGCAAAGATACTACAACGGTCTAAACCCATGTTGGCAATTTTAATAATGTCCAACTAGTAAACCACAACTAGGGTGACAAAGGGTCATGGCACATACTTAAGTAATCAAGGTGTCATATAGCAAATTGGTATTTATCTAATCCCCATGTTTAAGCAAAGTATGTTTCTAATTGAACTAGCATGCAATAGTTTAAAGCAAAATAGATTTCGAAATAGGATCAACATGGTCAAAGCACAACTTGCCTTCAAAAAGTACTTGCTCTTGGTCTTGAGTTGGATCCTGAGTCAATATTTCTCCTTCGAATCCTTCTGGCACTTCAACGTCTACTCGTAAAGCGTGCAAATAGCAAAACACAAATAAACAATAGGCAAAAACATCCCAAAACTCCAAATAAAATCCATAAACAGAGAGAACATAATTTTCTGGATTTTTAGAAACTGGAATCGTTCAAATCGGAGTTAAAATGCAAAAGTTATGATTTATTAAAGTTTAAATAATCAATTAAATAATATTACAGAGAAAAACTTTAGTCCAAAAATTAAATAAAATTCATATTTAGGTAGATCTCAATTTTATACAAATTTAGAAATTTGAATCACTCAAATCGGAGTTGAAACGCAAAAGTTATAAGCGTTTGAAGTTTTGAAATTCAAATCAATTATTAAACCGATTTATTAAATCATTTTCTTTTTCGGAAATTAATTATTGCGTCATCATGGACACGTGGCAGCCTCTGATTGGTTGGCTGACGTCAGCCGGCTCATGGGCTCAGCTCACGGCGCGGTTCGGTCCACGGTGGACCCGGTCCACAGCTCGGGTGAGGCTGACATGTGGGACCACTCGGGTGACGTCATCGCTGACGTCAGCGGGGCTCAGCCCACGGTGCTGACAGGTGGGTCCCACCGATGACGTCATGGGTGACGTCACGGTACTGTCGCTGACACGCGGGCCCCGCGTGTCAGTGACCACGCACGCGCGCGTACGACGCTGACCGCGTCGGTCCAACTTCCCGACACGTGGCGCAATCACGGCCGTTGGTTTGAAAATCAACGGCGCGGATTAGATCCAGGGTTTAACACGTTGAAACTACTCGTTGATCGTGGGCCGTTTGATTTAGATCGGACGGTCCAGATCTAATCCTATAATAGCACTGCTACGGCACGTGGCAATTGTGAACCGTTGGATCTTGATCCAACGGTCCAGATCCAATCGGGTTGGGGACACGTGAACTCACCTCAACCGCACGATCAAGATCGGACGGTCCACAGAGCTCGCGAGGTCGATGGCGACGTGGCGGCGCTGCAGCCACCGGAGACGGAGACGACGACGAGCCCGACGGCGTTTCGGGGTTGCTCCGGCGAAGTGAAGGGTCTCTTCGGGTGCGTCTCGTCACGGGGATTCCGGATCTGGGCTCCTTCTCGGCGGAAGACGACGGACGGCGGCGGAATCGAGCAAAAACCGCGGCGGTCACTTCCTCCAACTACGGCGAGCTCGCACGGCCAAACGACGGCGGCTCAGGCGAGATGGCTCGGGGAAACGGGTGCGCAAAGATGAGGGCAACCTCGGGGGACGTCTCACGCTTTAAATAGCCCCGGCGTTCGTGCGAGGCGAAACCTAACTCTACACGCGGCGGAGTGCGGCGGCGAGTCCGGCTCGGACTCGGCGAAGACGACGACGCTTTCGGCCCACGTGGCGCGATCAACGGCCCACGATCGCCGCGGCGCGATCGGATCCGGGCGATGCGGCTCGGCCGGTATGGCGGATCTCGGTAGTTGGATCTTGATCCAACGGTTGGGATTGATTAGGTTTAGGAGTGGGTTCGGTCGAGTCACGTGGCTCGGTCGGACTCGAACTCGAGTCGACTCGGGCTCGGTCGGATGAACGATGTAGGCTTCGGTTTGGATTTCCAGCGATTTAATATTTAAAATAATTCCCAGTAATTCATTTAATTCATTAAAAATAGCAAATGACTCAGAAAAATTCCAGAAAAATTCTGGAAAATATTTTGGATCATTTTGGACTCAAATAAAATATTTTCAACAAAATTTTATTTGCAAAATTAAATTCCTTAATTATTTCAAAATGGAATAAATTCAAATAAATTCCAAATAAATTCCAGAAAATTCCAAAAATTCACCAAAGTGCCAAATCACACATGAATTTAAGGAAAGCAAAATTTTGGGGTGTTACAAACCTCCCCCCCTTAATAGAATCTCGTCCCCGAGATTCAGGGCTCACTACAGAATAGGTTTGGAAACTCTTTCTTCAAATCCTCTTCGCGCTCCCAAGTCGCTTCGCTTTCTTCATGGTTGCTCCACTGAACTCTACAAAAGCGGGTTGACTTGTTTCTAGTTTCTCGATCCATTGTGTCTAGAATCCTTACGGGATACTCCTTATAAGTCAAATCCTCTTGCAACTCAATTAACTCTAGCGGTGTCTGTTCCTCAGGAACTCGGAGGCACTTCTTCAACTGGGACACATGGAATACATCATGCACTCCTGCCAACGACTGTGGCAACTCCAGCTGGTAAGCAACTTCGCCTCTGCGACTCAAAATCTTAAATGGTCCAACATAGCAGGTGCGAGTTTCCCTTTGGCATGGAACCTCTTAACTCCCCCGAGAGGCGTAACTCGAGGTATACAAAGTCTTACGGTTCAAAACTCAAATCTCGGCGACGATTGTCAAGATAACTCTTCTGTCGAGATTGGGCTATCTTCAACCTTTCCTAATCATAGCGACCGCTTCTTCACCTCTTGAAGAATATCAGGCCCAAAGACACGGCGCTCGGCCTCATTCCAATTCAATGGCGTCCGGCGAGTCGACCATCTAAGGCCTCAAAAGGTGACATCTGTAAACTAGCACGATAACTATTGTTGTAACTAAACTCGGCATACGGCAAACTTTTTATCCCAAGAGGTAGCATAAGCTAATACACAAGCTCTCAACATATCCTCCAGAATCTGGTTGACTCTTTCTGGTCTGTCCATCCGTCTGTGGATGATAAGTCATCTTTGAAGTTCAAACGGGTTCCCATGGCTTCATGCAACTTATTCCAGAACCTTGAGGTAAATTGGGTACCTCTGTCCGATACAATCCTCTTTGGCACTCCGTGCAAACAGACAATCCTGATCATGTATAATTCTGCTAATTTATCTCCCGAGTAAGTGGTCTTCACGGGGATAAAATGGGCTACTTTAGTCAAGCGATCCACTATAACCCATATGGAGTCATAACCTCCTTGAGTCTTCGGCAAACCGGTAATGAAATCCATTCCGATTTCCTCCCACTTCCACTCAGGTATTTTCAGCGGTTGTAGCAATCCTGCTGGTCTCTGATGCATTGCCTTGACTCTCTGGTATACATCGCACAAGGCAACATGCTCGGCAACTTCACGTTTCATACTCGGCCACCAGAATCTCTCCTTCAGATCCTGATACATCTTGGCGCTTCCAGGATGAATCGAGTACTTGGAGTCATGGGCTTCCTCCAGAATCAGTTGCTTTAATTCCTTCTTATTTGGCACGCAAATCCGATCCTTCATCCATAACGTGCCTTGCTCATCCAACTTGAAGTCCTCTGCCTTGCCTTCCTCCTTGATGGACTTAATCCTGCGGATCTTGTCATCATCCTTCTGTCCTTCTCGGATCTGGTCCTCTAAGGTAGGCTTTACTTCCAATGCGGCCAAGAATCCGCTAGGTACAACCTCAATCTTCATCTTTTGAAAATCCTCACACAACTCATCCTGACTTGTAACTAGCAACGCACTCACGGTATGGCTTTTCCGACTCAGAGCGTCGGCTACTACGTTGGCCTTCCCGGGATGGTAATGGATTCCAACATTATAGTCCTTGATCAACTCTAACCATCTCCTCTGCCTCATATTCAGATCCGACTGGGTGAATATGTACTTAAGGCTCTTATGATCCGTATACACTTCACATCTGTTTCCAATCAGATAGTGACGCCATATCTTCAAAGCATGCACTATGGCAGCTAACTCTAAGTCATGTGTCGGATAATTTTCCTCATGCGGCCTCAACTGCCTTGATGCATAAGCGACGACCTTTCCATTCTGCATCAGCACACATCCAAGTCCTTGGCGCGATGCGTCACAATAAATATCGAAGCTTTGAGCAACATCGGTAGAACTAACACCGGCCGATGTCAATCACTTCTTCAGCTCCTGAAATCCTTTCTCACATTCTCAAGCGCCCATGCAAACTTCTTTTCCTTCTTCAAAGAATTGCGTAAGAGGTTTCGCAATTGTCGAGAAGCCTTCAATGAAACGGCGGTAGTATCCTGCCATTCCAAGGAAACTCCGAACTGGGTCACAGTCTTGGTGCTCCCAATGTAACACGCCTTCTACTTTGCTTGGATCTACTGGCGACTCTTGCGGTCATTACATGTCCAAGAAACTCTACCTTGTCCTTCCAAAAATCACACTTGCTGAACTTGGCGAAAAGTTGCTGTTCCTCACTTTTCCAAAACTCGCCTTAAGTGTTCGGCATGTTCATCCTCTGTCTTGGAGTAGACTAGGATATCGTCTATGAACACGACGACAAACTTGTCCAAATATTCCATGAACACCTTATTCATCATATTCATGAAATAAGTGGCGCATTAAATCGGCCCAAAGGACATAGCGTAAACTCGTAATGTCCATATCTTGACGAGAATGCAGTCTTGAATATCTTACGATCGGATCTTCAATCGATGGTATCCCGATCTCAGATCAATCTTGGAGAAAACTCGGCTCCTCTCAACCGATCAAACAAATCATCAATCCTGGGTAGCGGATACTTATTCTTCACGGTGACTTCATTGAGTGCACGGTAGTCAATGCACATCCCGAAACTCCCGTCCTTCTTCTTGACAAACAACACCGGGCGCTCCCTACGGCGACTAACTCGGCCTCGATAAATCCTTTCTCCATTAACTCTTCTAGCTGTTTCTTCATTTCTACCAACTCCTCGGTGGACATCCGATAGGGTCTCTTTGCTATCGGTCTTTGTGCAGTACAAGCTCTATCACAAACTCTATGTCCCTGTCGCGGCATACCGAGGTAGATCTTCGGGAAAAACATCGGGTACTCATTCACTCTTTGGGACATCCTCTATGCTGCTCGCCTTGGTACTGTTAACCATCAACTGTCCATCTCTAGCTGCAGTGGCTTGAAATTCCACTTTCTTCCCACACGGGCTCTCAATCGAGATAGTCCTTCGTCCACAATCCAATACACCTTGTGCTTGGATAACCAATCCATTCCCAATATGACGTCTAAGGTCCGGGTCTCCAAAATTATAAGGTTTGCTAGGAACTCTATTCCATCTATTAGTATTCTCACCGGAACATCCTACTTCCGCTCGGAGTTCGGAACCAGGGTTTGAACTAAAAGCATGCACTTAGGTCTTGCAATCCTCAAATCATTTCTAGTAGCAAAGCCTTGCGAAACAAGCGAATGCGAAGCTCCAGAGTCAAACAAAACTGCAGGTGTTCGAGTTAACAAGTAACTTACCCAAGACGACGTCAGTAGCATTCTCGCGGTGCATCTGCGGTGACATGGTTGACTCGGCCTCTCACCACGGTGCAGGGTGTGGCTCTCGTGTCTTTGGCGTCCTAGCTGGGGTGGTTCCTAGATTGAAGCGAACGGGGTCACTCCTGCTTGTCTTCTTGGGACAACTGTTGGCAAAGTGTCCTGGCTCGTTGCGCTTGTAGCGGCGTCTCACTGTTCCTTGCCGATCGCTCGAGTAGTGTTTCTAGCGGGGCTGGGTGCAGTAGTTTTGATTGGCGTGTCTTGGCCGGGATGGTGTCCTTGTTGCATTCTCGTGGTTGGAATCAAGAATTGATTTGGTGCAACTCTCGGTATTGCGTTCCACTGGCGTGATCCTTCTTTGTTGCATCCTGCGCTTCTGTTCTCATCCAGTTCCTTGCGCTTGTCCTCAAGAATAAGCGCCTTATTCACCAACTCTTGGAAATCTGGAAAGGTGTGGGTGATCAACCCTACTTGCAATCTGAGTTGAGTCCCTTCATAAAACGAGGCTATGCGGATTTATCTGTCGCTACATCCTCAGTGCGTAGCGTGCTAGGCTGTGTGAACTTGTTCAGGTAGTCGACCACCGGTGATTACCTTGCTTGTTGCTCTGAACTCCTCCTTCTTAAGGTCCATGATTCCTTCAGGCACGTGATCTTGTCGGAATGCTGTTGTGAACTCTTCCCAAGTGATATCTTGAGGGTTCTCTGCGTGCACAGAAGTTCTCCCACCATTCGGCGGCTGTTCCTTCCAACTGATGAGAAGCGTAGAGTACCTTCTCATTCCCTATGCATTGAGCTATGTGTAGCTTCCTCTCGATTGATCTTAACCAATCATCGGCTTCCAATGGATTGGCATTCCCAGAAAAAGTGGGTGGGTGAGTCCTCATGAACTCGGCTGACCTTGTATTCTGGCGTGGCCTGATTAACTTGATTAGCGATGGCCTGAGCAAAGGACGTGCTGCATTTGTTGCATCATAGCATGCATTAATCGAGTGCAGGCAGCAAGAAAAGCTCCGAAATTCTGCATATCAACCGGCGGTGCTGGTGCTCCATCATTGGGGTTTTCTGCTGGGCGAGAACCACTCCCATTGCTTCCAAAGTTTCCACGGGTATTCACCATCTGTCGATTTGCTCTAGGTTTAGAGATGAGAGGGAAACAAGAATAGACAAGTAATATGGAACCTATGCGGGGCGAAAGGTGTAACTTTAAGGTCCAACTTTATTATTGATATTAATAACTTGGTATGGTTGCTTACAATGCCTAAGGGCCTTGCAACACATACTGCACACTCAGCAAACAAAGCAAATCCAAATCGAACTAATTCTGGAGTCTAACGCCTAAAGGGTGACTCTTTATTCTATGACGCGACTCGGCGAAGGAGTCTCACTATAGAACCTATGCTCACTCATCGAGAAAACCTCCATATGTCACAAGAGTGCTTTACGTAAGAACTCGGAATTTTTTTTTTAAATTGTGACAAGGTAAGGGATAATTTCAGCAAGAGACAAGAAAAGAGAGAAGGGGATAAGTCGAGATGTCATTTCTTGTCTTCACAAATTTTTAGCTTTAGAAAATAGGTTTTATCCTCACTACGACCATTCTAGCTAGGGTTGAGCCTACAGTCAAGTATGGCTCTGATACCACCTCTGTCGGGACCCCGAATTTGCAAATCCGGACCCTCTGTGTATTCAGCACTAGTCCAGGAACGCGCTAGTGCACACAGTCTTAACATCGGTAAATATCACAATCATACCAATCGATATTATCAAAGTACTTTATTTAAATAACCAAACAGGTTACTTGACCTTATGGCCAAGTTACAAATATATGCCTCGCAAGGCAAAACTTATTAAAAGAGAAATAATAGCAGCGGAAAACCAAATAAACTTCGTGGCGCCATCCAGTATACCACAGGCAACTGACTGGGCTCGCTTCCCTAAGTAGACGGATCCTCTTGGAGTTCCTCCTCCAAAGCTGGTGCAGTCTCTTCTTCAACTGATATTGTGTTGGGGCAAGGGTGAGTACTTGGTACTCAGCAAGTCATGCACAGAATGCAAGCTAATATACTATATGCATGGCTTGGTACAAAGGAATAGCTCAAGGTATATTTGCAGTAAACAGCATTTGAAAAGTAATATAAGTAAATTCGAAAGCAGTAGAAATAAGTAAAGCATAAATAACTTTTTCGAGAAGTTTAATAAACATTTTCCCCATCCTAAACCACGTTTCCATCATCTTCATTGTTAAACCAAACCAAGTTTCAAATCCAAGTTATTTTCAGAAAATCTAACCCTTGACTGTAATTCCCGAGCATTGTCCAGTACCGTGGACTCGGCTATTTAAATAGATTCTAAACTCTGCAGAGGTTATGCACTTTACCCACAAGATACAGTCAAACACCACAAAGGCGAGTTCCCGTAACAAAGCCTTTCAGAAGCCTCAAACAACACAGGTGGTCCTCTCCGGTTCGTGCTCTACACCATCCCTTCCCTTAGCCAAGGCGAAGTATGGGACCAACACACCGTTAGATGGGTATCTGGCCACAGCCACGATACGCTCCCCCGTACAATCACACAAACGGTGTAATTGACACCCTGAGGCTCCACAAGTGAGTCCTTAGCGACTTAGTCAACTAGGGCCGTCCCATTCCAGCCATGTGGTTGCAAGTATGACCCAGTTCAAAGGCTTGCAAGGTTAAGTCCTTAGAGTGACCAGGGCAAGACTACCCGAAGAACCAAATCAACATTCCCAATGCCACAACTGGCCCACCTGATTACTCTTGCCACATGCCCCGGTCGAAAACTGTTTATCAAACCCCAGTTGATTACCATGCACCACGTGCCATCAACATCACATGATACTTTTCCAAAACAAGTTCAATATATCATTAAGTCAATATTAGCATTTGATTGTCCAAAACCATGTCATGAGCACGTAGCAGGTCTAAGCAGTATACTACAACGATCTAAACCCATGTTGGCAATTTTAATAATGTCCAACTAGTAAACCACAACTAGGGTGACAAAGGGTCATGGCACATACTTAAGTAATCAAGGTGTCATATAGCAAATTGGTATTTATCTAATCCCCATGTTTAAGCAAAGTATGTTTCTAATTGAACTAGCATGCAATAGTTTAAAGCAAAATAGATTTCGAAATAGGATCAACATGGTCAAAGCACAACTTGCCTTCAAAAAGTACTTGCTCTTGGTCTTGAGTTGGATCCTGAGTCAATATTTCTCCTTCGAATCCTTCTGGCACTTCAACGTCTACTCGTAAAGCGTGCAAATAGCAAAACACAAATAAACAATAGGCAAAAACATCCCAAAACTCCAAATAAAATCCATAAACAGAGAGAACATAATTTTCTGGATTTTTAGAAACTGGAATCGTTCAAATCGGAGTTAAAATGCAAAAGTTATGATTTATTAAAGTTTAAATAATCAATTAAATAATATTACAGAGAAAAACTTTAGTCCAAAAATTAAATAAAATTCATATTTAGGTAGATCTCAATTTTATACAAATTTAGAAATTTGAATCACTCAAATCGGAGTTGAAACGCATAAAAGTTATAAGCGTTTGAAGTTTTGAAATTCAAATCAATTATTAAACCGATTTATTAAATCATTTTCTTTTTCGGAAATTAAGTATTGCGTCATCATGGACACGTGGCAGCCTCTGAGGGGTTGGCTGCCGTCAGCCGGCTCATGGGCTCAGCTCACGGCGCGCAGTTCGGTCCACGGTGGACCGGTCCACGGCTTCGGGTGGCGATATGTGGGACCACTCGGGTAGCGTCATCGGCCCGACGTCGGCGAGGCTCACCACGAGGTCGACAGTGGGTCCCACCGATGACGTCATGGGTGACGCCACGGTCTTGTCGGCCGACACGCGGGCCCAGCGTGTCGGTGACCACAACGCAGCGTCACGGCCGGCCGCGTCGGTCCAACTTCCCGACACGTGGCGCAATCACGGCCGTTGGTTTGAAAATCAGCAGCGCGGATTAGATCCAGGTTTAACACGTTGAAACTACTCGTTGATCGTGGGCGTTTGATTTAGATCGGACGGTCGGATCTAATCCTATAATAGCACCGCACGACGCGTGGCAATTGTGGAACCGTTGGATCTTGATCCAACGGTCCGCATCCAATCGGGTTGGGGACACGTGAACTCACCTCAACCGCACGATCAAGATCGGACGGTCCCGCGAGCTCGCGAGGTCGATGGCGGCGTGGCGGCGCTGCACCGGAGACGGAGACGACGACGAGCCCGACGGCGTTGGGGTTGCTCGGCGAAGTGAAGGGTCTCTTCGTGCGTCTCGTCACGGGGATTCCGGATCTGGCTCCTTCGGCGGAAGACGACGGACGGCGGCGAATCGAGCAAAACCGCGGCGGTCACTTCCTCCAACTACGGCGAGCTCGCACGGCAAACGACGGCGGCTCAGGCGAGATGGCTCGGGAACGGGTGCGCAAAGATGAGGGCAACCTCGGGGGCGTCTCACGCTTTAAATAGCCTCGGCGTTCGTGCGAGACGGAAACCTAACTCTACGGCGGCGGAGTGCGGCGGCGAGTCCGGCTCGGACTCGGCGAAGACGACGACGCCGGCCGCCCACGTGGCGCGATCAACGGCCCACGATCGCCGGCGCGATCGGATCCGGGCGAATGCGGCTCGAACCGTATGGCGGATCTCGGTAGTTGGATCTTGATCCAACGGTTGGGATTGATTAGGTTTAGGAGTGGGTTCGGTCGAGTCACGTGGCTCGGGTCGGACTCGAACTCGAGTCTGACTCGGGCTCGGTCGGATGAACAGTAACCGACTCGGTTTGGATTTCCAGCGATTTAATATTTAAAATAATTCCCAGTAATTCATTTCATTCATTAAAAATAGCAAATGACTCAGAAAAATTCCAGAAAAATTCTGGAAAATATTTTGGATCATTTTGGACACAAATAAAATATTTTCAACAAAATTTTATTTGCAAAATTAAATTCCTTAATTATTTCAAAATGGAATAAATTCAAATAAATCCAAATAAATTCCAGAAAATTCCAAAAATTCACCAAAGTGCCAAATCACACATGAATTTAAGGAAAGCAAAATTTTGGGGTGTTACAAAAATAGTCCAAGGGTCGGAGATGGAACTCCCGGAAAGAGCAAAGAGGAAGCCACATCTACATCCAATCAGGGAGCTCAAATTCCTTTCAATTATGAAAAGTTGAATACTTCTTCTTCGCATTCATATATCACTGTGCCCTCCGGGCGTGCTCCCTTCTTCGATGGCACGTACTACTCCGCTTGGAGGCACAAAATGAAAATGCATCTAATGTCGCTTCATCCTAGTGTATGGAAGATTGTTTGCACAGGTTTGGATATCTTGGGAAGACGACATGGAGCTCACACCGGAGCAAGAGCAAAACATTCACCGCAATGCTCAAGCCGCAAGTGTCCTACTTGGAGCGTTGAGTCCCGAGGAATTCAACAAAGTGGATGGCTTAGAAGAAGCAAAAGAGATATGGGACACTCTCCAAGTAGCTCACGAGGGAACATCAAGTGTACGAGAATCAAAAATCGAGTTGCTTGAAGGAAAGTTGGGGAGATTTGTCATGAATGATGATGAAACACCTCAACAAATGTATGATCGGTTGATGATTCTTGTCAGCAAGATTAGAGGGCTTGGAAGCAAGGACATGACGGATCATGTAGTGGTGAATAGGATGTTGAGGGCCTTTGATCCAAGGAATTCGACTCTCGTGACACTTATACGAGAGCGAAAAGATTTTAAACGGCTCACTCCAAATGATGTGCTCGGAAGGATTCTCTCACATGAGCTTATGGAGGAAGAAGCAAAAGAAGTGAAAAACCTAGCAAAGCAAAGTTCGAGCTCAAAATCAAAGGGAATCGCATTGAAAGCAAACAAGAAAGAAGACTCAAGCTCGAGTGAAGATGAAGAAGATGAAAGTGAGGATGAGGAAGACTTGGCCTTGTTTGTGAGAAAATTCAAGAAATTCCTCAAGTATGACGGGTCAAGCAAATACAAAAAGAATTACAATGACAAGTCAAGAAGAAGAAAAAATGTGAAGAGGGCTTGCTATGAGTGCGGTGAAGTTGGACACTTCATCGCCGATTGTCTGAAAAAGAAGACCACCTCAAATGAGCAAAAGAAGATTGAGCCAAACAAGAAGAATAAAAGCTACAAGAAGTACTCGGGGCGAGCTCATATTGGCAAAGAATGGGATTCAAATGACTCCGACTCCAACACCGATGATGAAGGAGTCGCCACCGTTGCCATTGAAGCCGCTCCTCCAACAAAATCACTCTTCGGCGACATGAGCGACACCGACAACGACGACACACCCGTTTGTCTCATGGCAAAAGGGCGGAAGGTAATGACTAAGTCAAAACCTCCAAGTAGCGATAGTGAATTAGATAGTGATGATAATGATGATGATGATGCTCTATTTTGTGATTTAAGCAAATCGGCCGTTGATAAGATCCATAAGCTATTGAAAAGAATAGATAGCCAAGAGGAAACTCTTGAGAAGCAAGAAGAGTTGCTTATTTGTGAGAAAAAGAAAAACATTGCTCTCGAGAAGGTCCTTACAAAAGAAAAGGAGACAATTGAATTGTTAACCAAAAAGCTTGATTTGGCTAATAATTCAATAGTATTGCTTAAGGGGTCAAATGAGTCACTTCAAGAGAATGTCATAAGACTAGAAAACAATCTTCAAGCTCTTGAAGTGCAAATTGAATCTCTTAATGATCTTAATTCTCCGATTATTGATTCTTCAATGGCTTCTATTCCTTCCACTAGCAATGGTTGCTCTCGATGCTACAATATTGATATTAATACTTGTACTACTAACTCTCAATTTGTGCAAGTATTAAAAAGCGAAAACGAGAGATTAAGTGCCTTGGTAAGATACGGTTGCATGAAGACTTATCAATCCAAGGATGCTCTATATAAGACCATAAATGGTCGAGGCAACAAAAACAAAGAAGGGCTTGGATATGATAAGTACGAGTGCAAAGGAAATGATCGTGTGGTGGTAAGAGGTAAGGAATGCATCAAGTTTATCAAAGGAAATGACAAACAACCATTGACCACCACACATGTCATCAAGACCGGGCAAGAATCAAAGAAGCATCCTCAATGTCATACATCCCAATCTATTCACTATGCATCGTATATGTTAAAGAGGAACCACCGTGGTAATGTGGTTGCTCATTTTGTCGGTGCCCACCACTCTATTGATGCGAGCAAAAGGAAGGTGTGGGTACCGAAGGTTTTAGTTACTAACATGCAAGGACCCAAAAGAGTTTGGGTACCTAAAAACAAGACTTGATGTGTTTTCGTAGGATTATACCTCCGGGGGGTCAAGTTGGGTGCTTGATAGTGGTTGCACAAACCACATGACCGGAGAAAAGAAAATGTTTTCATCTTTTGATGAAAAAGGGTCACAATATGAAAATATTGTGTTTGGTGATAACGGTAAAGGTGAGGTAATGGGATTAGGTAAAATTGCTATTTCTAATGATCATTCAATATCAAATGTCTTGCTAGTTAAATCTTTAAATTACAATTTGCTATCCGTGTCGCAACTTTGCGAGATGGGTTATAATTGTTTATTCACTAATGTGGATGTGACCGTCTTTAGAAGAGACGATTCCTCAATTGCTTTTAAAGGATATTTGAAGGGTAAGCTCTATTTGGTTGATTTCAATTCAAATAGCGCTAAACTTCAAACATGCTTGATGGTAAAGCCTAGCATGGGTTGGTTGTGGCATCGCCGGCTAGCCCATGTTGGCATGAGGAACCTCGACAAGCTTCTAAAGGGTGATCACATCATTGGACTAACGAATGTTGAGTTTGAGAAAAATAGGATTTGTAGCGCTTGTCAAGCCGGAAAGCAAGTCGGAGCACGTCATCCCGTGAAGAACATCATGACGACGACGAAACCATTGGAGCTTCTACACATGGACCTCTTTGTACCTATTGCTTATATAAGCATCGGAGGTAACAAGTATGGTTTAGTCATTGTTGATGATTTTTCACGCTTCACGTGGGTATTCTTTTTGCAAGAGAAAAGTGAGACACAAGGAATAATCAAGAAGTTTGAAAGAAGAGCCCAAAACGAGTTCGAACTAAAGATCAAGAAGATTCGAAGCGATAATGGAAGTGAATTCAAGAACTCTCAAGTCGAAGAATTTCTTGATGAAGAAGGGATCAAGCATGAATTCTCTGCTCCATATTCTCCTCAACAAAATGGCGTGGTGGAGAGGAAGAACCGGACGTTGATCGAAATGGCAAGGACAATGCTTGATGAATACAAGATTTCCGATCAATTTTGGGCGGAAGCAGTCAACACCGCATGTCATGCGATCAACCGATTGTATCTCCACAAGATCTTGAAGAAGACGGCTTACGAACTCCTCACTGGTAACAAACCAAACGTTTCATATTTTAGAGTTTTTGGTAGTAAATGCTTTATCCTAAACAAGAAGCCTAAGAACTCCAAATTTGCTCCAAAGATTGATGAAGGTTTCTTGCTAGGATATGGATCAAATGCTTACGCCTATCGTGTTTTCAACAAAACCTCGGGTTGTGTTGAAATAGCGAGAGACGTGACATTTGATGAAACTAACGGCTCTCAAGTAGAGCAAGTTGATTTGAATGTGTTAGAAAATGAGGAAGAACCAAATATTGCGATCAAGAAGATGGCAATAGGTGAAGTGAGACCGCAAGAAAAGGAGCATCAAGATAACTCTTCTACACAAGTGGTGCTTCCCACCTCAAGTCAGAGCCAAGACGTTTCTCAAGAAAGCCCAAGTAAACTCGTAAAGGATGATCAATTTGAAGACAATGAGCCAATTTAACAAACATCCCAAATACCACATCCAAGAGTGCATCAAAGCATCCAAAGAGATCACCCCGTTGACAACATTCTCGGCGACATCCAAAAGGGGGTAACTACACGCTCAAGAGTACCTAATTTTTGTGAATTTTACTCTTTTGTGTCTACTTTGGAACCTTTGAAGGTAGAAGATGCACTAAAAGACTCGGATTGGGTAATGGCAATGCATGAAGAGCTCAACAACTTCGTTAGAAACAAGGTGTGGTCGTTGGTGGAAAGGCCAAATCAAAACGTGATAGGAACCAAATGGGTCTTCCGCAACAAACAAGATGAAAACGGAGTTGTCACAAGAAATAAAGCTCGGTTGGTAGCTCAAGGATACACTCAAATTGAAGGTTTGGATTTTGGTGAGACTTATGCTCCCGTTGCTAGACTTGAGTCAATTCGTATATTGGTTACATTTGCTACTCACTATGATTTCAAGCTTTATCAAATGGACGTCAAGAGTGCTTTCCTAAATGGTCCAATCGCCGAATTGGTTTACGTTGAGCAACCACCGGGAATGGAGGATCACAAGAACCCTACACATGTATACAAACCCCATAAGGCGCTCTACGGGCTCAAGCAAGCACCTAGAGCATGGTATGAATGCCTTAAGGATTTTCTCATTAAAAAGGGGTTTGAAATTGGTAAAGTGGATCCTACTCTCTTCACAAAACATGTTGATAATGACTTATTTGTATGCCAAATATATGTCGATGACATTATATTTGGGTCTACTAATAAAAACTTTTGTGAGGAATTTAGTAGGTTAATGACAAAGAGGTTTGAAATGTCCATGATGGGTGAGCTAAAATTCTTCCTCGGATTTCAAATCAAACAACTCAAGGAAGGAACATTCTTGTGTCAAACAAAGTACATCAAAGATATGCTAAAGAAGTTTGACATGGAAAACGCCAAGCCAATCCATACTCCCATGGCGACAAACGGACACCTTGGTCTAAATGAGGAAGGTAATCCCGTGGATCAAAAGGTATATCGATCCATGATAGGTTCATTGCTTTATCTTTGTGCATCTAGGCCAGATGTTATGCTCAGTGTTTGCATGTGTGCAAGATTTCAAGCCGCTCCGAAAGAGTGTCACCTAGTAGCCGTGAAAAGAATTCTTAGATATCTAGTTCACACACCTAATTTAGGGCTTTGGTATCCTAAAGGATCAAAATTCGATTTGATTGGATATTTGGATGCTGATTATGCGGGTTGTAAAGTGGATAGAAAAAGTACTTCGGGGACTTGCCAATTTCTAGGTAGATCACTAGTAGCTTGGTCCTCAAAGAAACAAAATTCAGTGGCTCTATCCACCGCCGAAGCCGAATACATTGCCGCAGGAAGTTGTTGTGCACAATTGTTATGGATGAGGCAAACCTTGAAGGATTTTAGATTTAACATGGAGAAAGTACCACTCTTATGTGACAATGAGAGTGCGATTAAAATAGCCAACAATCCTGTTCAACACTCTCGGACCAAGCATATAGACATCCGACACCACTTTCTTAGGGATCACTCACTAAAAGGAGACATTGACATTACCTATGTGAGAACCGAGAAACAATTGGCCGATATATTCACCAAACCTCTCGATGAGAAAAGATTTTGTGAATTGAGAAGTGAGCTAAACATCCTAGACTATCGGAATTTGACTTGACATCTTGCTCACATTTGATTACTACTTTTCTTGGTGATTTCAAAATAAAAAGGTTGCAAAAATCAATTATCTGTCTTTGAAAGAGCTGTGTTGTCAATTGCATCTTTAGTCATTACACCTGTGATCATGACTTCGATTGTTGTTTTGTTCTCTGATCACAAGTTAGATGACTGTCGAGTTCACTGACTCAAAATCTCAATTTCTTCCATCTCAGAAATCCTATCTTTTCCTCCTTGTTAGCTGGAAAAATCAACTCTTCGGAATTTCCGATCGTGTCATCGGAATATCCGAATTCTGTGTTTTTGAACTCTTCGGAACATCCGATATTTGATATCGGAATATCCGAATCCTGCTCAACTTCTTTCTCGCTGGAAACTTGAACTCTTCGGAACCTCCGAACCTCAGTTCGGAACTTCCGAAGTGTGTGTAATCGCTTGAAAAGGACGGTTCGGTTGGCCCCTCCTCCTCATTTCTTTATTCTCTAGCCTCCGTACGTTTCTCCACTTTTCATCCCTTGTCGTCTTCGGAGTCTTCAACCATTCGGAAACTCCGATCTACCACAAGGAAGGGTGCACCTCGAATTGGAAGATCTTCACCATTTCATAAGTTTGTTTTTCAATTCCAAGCTCCTGCAAATGGATCCCAATCAGGGTGATCAACCTCCTCAGGGTTCAGCCAAGGTCACCTTCAGTCGAAAACGCAAAACTCCAACTGGGGCTAGAACAAAGCGAGGTTCCACAAGGGGATCCCAGCCAGGTATCTCAATAAATGAACCTGCTGCTCAGGCTGCTCAGACAGTGAATGTGCCTCGTGGAGCACCGCTACCTTCGAGGAAAGGCAAAGGCATTGCTAGTGCGTCAGGGTCTCAGGCTAGAGATATGCCAAGACTAAGACCGCCTGAGAGAAACCCGAGATTGCAAAGGAAACCAATGAGCTACAAAGGAAAATCAGCACAAGTAAGAAAAGCTCGTGAGGAAAATCCAAAGCGGACCGACAGATTCTCCACTGATTCCCATTTCTGGACGTTCTTTCAGCAAGATTTCTACGCTTGAAAGTGCATCTAGGCCCCCTAAAATTGGTTTTGAATGATTAATGACAAACGATTAAAGAATCTAATGTGTTCAACTAGTTCATGAACAGGTAAAAGGTTCGAGAAGAGATCATCTATGTAATTGGGTATCCTCAAGCTCGTAGAGTAAGAAAAACGGCATCTCCGATTGTAATTTTCGATTTGTTGAAGTCATAGGTTTGCCGTACTATTAAGAGGGATGCATTAAAATTGACTTAGAGATGGTCTCCTCACTCAAGATGAACTTAGTCGAGTCTCTCAAGGGTTAGAAGTGTTCTCTCTAGCTTCGGAATGAGTTTGTGTTAAAGTTCAAGTCGGATGTTCCGATGTAGTATCGGACATTCCGATGTTTCAGAAGTTCCGAAGTGTAGTTGTGCTTCAGTCCGTTGTGTTCTGTTTGGGTCGGACATTCCGATGTTTGTATCGGATGTTCCGATACCTGTTGAGTTTTAGCTTGGGAGCTCTTTGTTAGCTTCGGATGTTCCGATATTAGGTATCGGAAGGTCCGATGTGTGCTGTCATGTGGAAAGGTGCTCTCTGTCTGGTTCGGATTGTCCGAAGTTGTTTCTTCGGAAGTTCCGAAGTGGTTGTTTTCCAGTTTGGGAACTCTCTGTTTGTTTCGGATGTTCCGATATTTTATATCGGACATTCCGATGTGGACTTAGTGTTGTTTAGCTTGGTTCCCTCTCTGGGTGTCATCGGATGTTCCGAAGTTGTTTTCGGACACTCCGATGTCTGTAGTTTTCGACCGTTGGAAGCTTTCCAAGTTCTGGTAGTTTGCACTCTTCGGAAGTTCCGAAGTTTGGTTCGGATATTCCGATGTCTTGGTGATCTTGAGGGTAACGGCTAGTTTTGAACCAAAACTATAAATACCCCTCTCCTCTCTCTTTTGTGGGTTACACTCTTGCTTGGGCTGAACACTTGAGCTTCTTGAGCACTCTCTAGAGCAAACTTGAGCCATCCTCCTCCTTGATCTTAGGGATCATTTAGTGAGTGAGGAATCGTCAAGTATGGGTATGAGTCAAGAGCTAAGTAGTCATTCATCTTGAGATTTTAGAGGACCTCTCCAAGATCAAGAATCAAGTGCATTCATTACTCTTGGAGGTTGAAGGACTCCTAGACGGCTAGGCGTCGCTCACGAGCCCCCGACGATTGTGGGACGCCGTGAGAAGTTTGTGAAGGCTGGCTCCGCCTCCGAAAGGAAAGGATCCAATAGTGGAATCAAGCCTCAAGTGTGACCGAGGTTTGTGAGGAAAGGGTTGGAAAAGACCCGGCTCCTTGGGAGCCTCCTCAACGGAGACGTACGATCCCCTTAAGGATCCGAACTCCGGGAAACAAATTGTTGTGTTCTCTTGTCTATTTAGTCTCGTGGATTTACTTTATTGCTCATATTAGTTGCCGAATACAAGTAGTTTAAATTGCTTGTCCTAATCTTGATTTCACTTGTTTAGTGTTAACCGGATATTCCGATTTGATTACGGAAGTTCCAAAGATATCGGAAGTTCCGATACTGGATCGGAATATCCGTACTTTTTCCGCTGCTTTAATTTGTCTAAAATTTTGATTAGCCTATTCACCCCCCTCTAGGCAATTGTCTCATCTTTTCAGTAATGTGAAGATGAAGAGAAGGTCCCCTATGCTACTTGCCAGTTAAAAGGAGATGCATTAGTCTGGAGGAAAGGTTTCCACCCCACCTCGGAAGATGGACATATTATCACTTGATTGGAATTTGCCACTGCCCTTCGTCAGTTTGTTGCGTCATCAGATGATAGTGTGACTACCGCGAGTTTAGAGAAGAGTACAACCCCTGCACCTAATACCATACCGAGATGTTGTTCTTTGACGTGTCGTCAACCAAAAAATCAGAAGATCGTGCATGCATCCGATGTGGAGAAATAGGACACACTGTTGATGAACATGCAATCAATTATTCCAGCTGTGAAGAAAGCCATTTACCCGAAGAATGTCCTATGTGCAACATCACATGCTATCTTTGCGAAGGCCGTGATCACTGCCCATCTCATTGTTCCCTGGATTTAGTAGTGATCGCTGTGATTCGGCATCAGCGAGAGAATTTTCGAGTTGTCATTGCTCAAGAGTTAGCAAAAAGAGAAGGATTGTCATCCGCACCAGCTGTGCCACGTGAACAGAAGAAGAAGAAGCATGTCAACCCTATCCATCTACCTCAAGAAATCAGTAATACTTGGTCACCATGGAATTGTTTCTTGTGTGATAAATGAGGTCATTGGCCTAGAGAATGCCCCATCAACCCGGCATGACGACCCAAACATTCATGCTACAACTGTGGTGAGTTAGATCATTGTTAAGGAATGCCACAGAAAGATCAAGCAATGTCGAAAACCATGATCATCCCAGAAATTACATCAGTAAAGATTATAACACAGAAAGTGAATGGTATGGCTACGGAAGCAACTTGCTTAAGGAGCCAGTTGAAGCAAGAGGAAATGGTTAACAAGACCCCTGATCCAGAAGATGAATGTAAGGAATTGAAATACCACCGCAAGCATCAGAAGTCTAACCAAGAAGGACCACTGCAACAGCGAATGAGGAGTGCCTCTCAACAACTCAGCTGCCATACTACTCATACTTTGTTCGAGACACCTTCACCTGTGCTTCGCCCTAATGGTCAGAGTTTTCATAACACCAAGCCGGTGAAACGTTCTCAAGGAAGAAGCCTGCTCTCTAGAAATTACTGTGCCTGTCGTCAACCAGAACATTTTGCTAACCGCTGCCCTCAAAAGAAAGTGATCACTGCGGATCACATCGATCTCAGCTCTACCCCTACTGAAAGGACCAACGATGTCGCCTAGAGGGGGGGTGAATAGGCGGATTTAAAAAATACGCAGCGGAATTAAACTGGCCGAGCAGGTCAACCCGGAGTCTCCGGGTTTTGGTCCGGATACTCTGGCTTGTCCGGAGTGTCCGGTATTGAATACCGGAGTCTCCGAGTTGAGTGGCTCGGGAGCGCAACACAAGTTTCTCAAACTTGCACAAGATACTACTAAAAGTAAATAACAATAGCAACCTAGAACAAGTGCTAGTATGGATTTGAATTAAAGCTAGACAAAGAGCTAGATCTAGGGTTTACGGAGACAAATCCACACAAGCAACACAAGCAAATAAAGAGAGAACGAGAGAAACGATTTTTCACCGAAGTTCGGATTCTTGAAGGGAGTCCTACGTCTCCGTTGAGGTGGCTCGGTCACACTTGAGCCGGGGTCTCTTTCAACCCGCTTTTCTCCCGGTGTTGCACAAATGCACTCGCCGGTTTCACTTCTTGTCTCTTCCCTTTCGGAGGCGAGACTTGCCTTCACAAACGACCGGGGCTCACCACACACGTCGGTAGCTCCCGGTGACTCCTAGCCGTCTAGGAGACCTTCAACCTCCAAGAGTAATAACACCACGAAGAATCGCTTGGAGGATGAACTAGTGCTCAACAAGATGAAATGAATGCACTTAGCACTTTGCTTCTTCCTCTCCTCACCAAAATGAATCAACAACCAAATCAATTGGTGGGAGGAAGTGGGGGCTCTATTGAATGCTTAGAGATGGTTAGGAATGGCTTGAATGCTGCTATGAATGAGCTCAATAGAGATCCTAGCCGTTGGAGTGGAGTGGAGGCTTTAAATACCCTTTTTGAAAACTAGCCGTTGCTCCACGAATTGTACAGGCCGGAGTGTCCGGACAAACAATCCGGAGACTCCGGGTTATCCGGAGACTCCGGACCAAATGTCCGGATACTCCGGACAAGCTGGAACCAAAAGTAACCGAGGGGTCCAACCCAGAGACTCCGGACAAAATGTCCGGATACTCCGGATTGAATCCGGATACTCCGGACTGGTCATCCGGAGACTCCGGGTTACCCAGCTCGGTTGCAATTAAAACTTTTTGCAAAAGCAATGCATGAGTGCTAATTTTAGATGAAATACTTGATGTTGAGCACATGCACATTCTAATAGGCGATTTCTCATCGTATCCTCTTAATAGTACGGCTATCCTCAAGACTCAAATAAAAAGAAAATTACACTTCATCGTCTTGATGCCGTTTTAACGAAATTTGACGCGCTTAGGACCGTCCATTCTCATTCCAAGCTTGATGTGATCTCGATAACTGCATTACTCTGAGTTGAAGCATTAGATCACTTTAATTGTGTCATCATTAATCACCAAAATAAAATGAGGGGCCTAGATGCACTTTCAATCTCCCCCTTTTTGGTGAATTGATGACAACACAATTAAAGGTAGATGAAATGAAATGAAATTGACTTTAGCAATTCGAATAAAAGGTGGAGCTCCCCCTAAATGTGTGCATTAGAAGAAATGAGTGGAATCAATTGCACATATTTAACGAGAAATAACCGAGAGCTCCCCCTCAAACATTTGCACCAGAGAATACAACACAAGTAACTGAAAGCAATCCATGCATAAAGTAAGCAATAAAGTCATTACAAGGAATAACAGAGTTCACGACACGCAATAAGCAAAGAAATAAAGCAACACAAGTCCACAAGCGACAGCACAAGGAAAAACGCAAACGCCAACGCGACTAAAGACAACGCGACTAAAGGTATCAGTCCCCCTTTGGCATCAAGACACCAAAAGAGGGAGAAACACGAAGGATCACTCGTCGTCGCCTTCGTCGTCGGATGCGGAGTACTCGCTGCCGGGGTCATCTCCAGCGGCAGGCAGAGCGGAGGAGGTGATGCCGAAGAGCTGATCTGCAGAGGTGGCATCGCTACTCTCCTCGGAAGACCCGGAGGAGTCGGGGAGAGATCGCCGCCATAGTGGCGGCGGATGCTGCGAATATCCTGACCATTCTTCTTGATCTGCCGACTCATCACCTTCTGCCTGGTGGAGATGTCGCGGCAAAGAAGGAAGACATGCTTGAGCATCTTCTGAAGAGAGCTGCTCGGGACCTCGGTCTGCTCAGAAGGAACGGAAGGAGGCACAGCAGGAGCAGACGTAGAGCGCGAGGCGCGACCCCGTCGAGTCCTAGGAGGAGCAGGACCAGGGGCAGCAGGAACAGCTGGAGCAGTCGGAGGACGAACCTTGTAGGAAAGGTGCTCCTCGTCCCTGACAAACTTAAGACCACTGACAGAGGCGGTCAAAGCCATCACAAAAGGAGCGTAACTGCAGCTGGCCATGTTGCTCTGCGCGTTCTGCCTCATCGTCTCCCAAATGAAATCAGCAATGTCAAACGGATGAGTACGCTCAACCAGGTGAAATAGCAGGTTCCGTCCATAGGAACTGATGGCAGAAGCATCTCCCTCCTTGGGCCAAAGAGTGACCCTCAGCATCCTGTTGAGCACGGCAGGCACATCCTTTAGACCCTTGATGGTCCCTCTTTGTGAAGCTCTTCGATGTATCGCATAAGGACTCCATCTGCTCAAAGTCAACACCTTCTTGTCATGAAGCTTAGGACTGTCATTGTACCGAAGGCTGAGGACTCTAGCAAATCTCTTCTTGTTGGCCTTGTACCACACCCTATCTGTCATCCACCAAATGGCATCCTCAGTCTTGTCATAATACAAGGTGGCGTAAAACTGCATGATTATCTCGTTGTTCCAATCACACTTGAAAGACATGATGTCTTTCACCTCATGCAGCTCACAAATCTCAAGAACCTAAGTGAAGACTGGATGCTCAGCTGCTGCCATATACTCCCAGTCGATGGTCTTCATCCTGACCACTGGGTGCTCAAGTGGGTAGAGGACCGTCTCATAGAAGTCTGACTGAAACCGGTTCCAGAACCGGCGGTCCACATACTCGTCTTGATGGAAGTTGAGCGGATCTTTCTTTCTATGCTCGACTATAGCCTTACCCTTGCCTGAACCTGTCCTGTAGTCAATCACTCTCATGGGGTTGGATCGACATAGATACCTCCACACGAGCTTGGCCTTGGCGAAGGGGCCAATGAAATGACCTGAAGCACGGAACTCCCTTCTCTTCTGATCCTCAGCCTAGCATGAGTATCTGCAGGATGCTCATCTGGATCGGGCTGAGGCCGAAGTGAGGACTGAGCCTCGAGGCCGAGATCGCTGCCGCCGCCGCCGAGATCGAGGCCGAGTGATGACGTCCCAATGCTCAGTCCACCCCTTCTCTTTGCCACGGCGTAACGCGGCCTCTTGGGTGCCGGACGAGCAGACGGTGAACTGGAGGGACTGTCAGGAGACGGAGGGTCCCTCGGCAGATCACCACCACCACCAGCTGAAGACCCCTGAGAAGGATCCATCTGACCAGACAGAGCGAGAGAAAAGGATTAGCCTCGAGGCGGCTTGAAATTGAGACAAAACTGAAGTCTGGCCGAAGCACCCAACCCGGAGAGTCCGGACAAATTGTCCGGATACTCCGGATTAACCCGGAGACTCCGGACCAAAAGTCCGGACACTCCGGACCAACCCGGAGACTCCAGACTAAAAGTCCGGATACTCCGGATGCGCCAGAAAATGCGCACGGGCACAAGAAATTTGGGGAAAACAACCCCCAAATTGGCATGAAATGAAACTAGATTGCCTTAAGGATGAACAAAAAACGACTAGGGCACAATCTAGCAAGGAAATTTCGCGAGATTAGGGCACACGAAGAAACTCACCTCAAGAGGATTTGAAAAGCGAAGAACACGGGTGAGTTAGGGCTAAAGATCTCCAATCTTGCGGGCAACGACGAGTCAATCCGCACCCTAGAAGAGATGAAACACGAGGAGAGGCCCTAAGAACCGCGAGAATGAATCTAAACCCCGAAAAGAGAGGGTTAGGGCAACGAGGATCCTTACCTTGTTCTTCAAACCGATTAAGAGGAGGGATCCAAGGACTTTGGAGAGGGAGGAGAAAGAGAGAATCAAGCCCTAGCCAAGGGAGGATCACGGGAGAGGGATAGACGCGCGGAGGAATAGGGAAAAAAAGGCGCGGGATTGGGGGGTTTAACCGACCGCCCTAACCCGGAGACTCCGGACTCCAGTCCGGATACTCCGGCCCAACCCGGACACTCCGGACAAAATGTCCGGAGACTCCGGGCTAACCCGGAGAGTCCGGATAGAAAACCGGATACTCCGGGTTCCCCAGCTCGGTTAGGAGAAAGGGAAACCGCATGAAGAAACTAGGAATTTTGCGGAATGAGAGGGAGAAAGAGACCCTAAGATGTCAACTTGATATATGACCAGCGAACAATTAAACAAGCAAACTATGGTCACATAGCAAATGACAAGATCGAAGGATCAAAAAGCCAAAAAACACAGAGTAAATTCAGAGAAAAAGATGAATAAGTTTTTGAAATTCATTTTTCATTCACCAACCAATATATGAGCACTTATCAAGCCACGTTACGAGAATCTAGAATATTTAGACCACTTCTCAATTCACAGAACCTTTTCTCGTCAAGGGGCTTGGTGAAAATATCGGCTAATTGATCATTTGTACTCACATGTTGGATATCAATTTCGCCTTTGGTTGCGTGATCTCTTAGGAAATGATGGCGAATGTCTATGTGTTTTGTACGGGAGTGTTGGACGGGATTGTTGGCAATTTTTATGGCACTCTCATTGTCACACAGTAGTGGAACACTTTTGTAGTTTAGGCCAAAATCACTCAAGGTTTGTCTCATCCAAAGTAGTTGGGCACAACAACTCCCGGCTGCTATGTATTCGGCTTCGGTAGTGGATAGGGCTATGGAATTCTGTTTCTTGGAAGACCACAAGACTAGGGACCTACCCAAGAATTGGCAAGTCCCCGAGGTACTCTTCCTATCCACTTTACAACCGGCATAATCCGCATCGGAATAGCCAACAAGTTCAAAGGAAGATCCTTTTGGATACCAAAATCCGAAATAAGGAGTGTGCACTAAGTATCTCAAGATTCTCTTAATGGCCACCATGTGGCACTCTTTTGGAGCAGCTTGAAAACGTGCACACATACAAACACTAAGCATGATATCGGGCCTAGATGCACAAAGATAAAGGAGAGAACCGATCATCGAACGATATACCTTTTGGATGACCGGTTTACCTTTTTTGTCAAGGTCTAGATGCCCGTTGGCCTGCATAGGCATCTTTATAGGCTTGGCATCCTCCATTCCGAACTTCTTGAGCATGTCCTTGATGTACTTGGTTTGACAAATGAAAGTTCCTTCCTTGAGTTGTTTGACTTGAAATCCGAGGAAGAACTTCAACTCTCCCATCATGGACATCTCAAATCTTTTGGTCATTATCTTGCTAAACTCTTTACACAAATGTTCATTAGTAGATCCAAATATAATGTCATCGACATATATTTGGCACACAAATAAATCATTATCAATGTGTTTAGTAAAGAGAGTAGGGTCGGCCTTTCCGACTACAAAACCTTGTCCTAGAAGGAAATCTCGTAAACACTCGAACCAAGCCCTCGGTGCTTGCTTAAGTCCATAAAGGGCTTTGTGTAGATAGTAGACGTGGTCCGGGTGTTTTGGATCTTCAAAATCGGGTGGTTGCTCGACGTAGACCATCTCGGAGAGTGGTCCATTTAAGAAGGCGCTCTTCACGTCCATTTGATACTGACTTGAAATCATGGTGAGTAGCAAAGGCAAGTAATATTCTAATAGATTCAAGCCTAGCTCTTTGGAGCATATGTTTCATCGAAATCCAAACCTTCGATTTGAGTGTACCCTTGAGCAACCAAACGAGCTTTGTTTCTTGTCACGATTCCATTCTCATCTTGCTTGTTCCGGAAGACCCATTTTGTGCCGATCACGTTTTGATTTGGTCTTTGAACAAGCTCCCAAACTTGATTTCTCTTGAAATTGTTGAGCTCCTCTTGCATGGCCATCACCCAATCCGGATCATCAAGCGCTTCTTCTACCTTAAGAGGCTCAAGAGACGACACAAACGAGTAAAATTCACAAAAATTTGCAACTCGAGATCTAGTAGATACTCCCTTGTGAATGTCTCCGAGTATATTGTCGACCGGATGATCTCGTTGAATACTTTGATGAACTCTTGGGTGAGGAACGGTTGAATTTGGAGCTTGGATAGGTTTTTTGTCTTGGGATGCGTTCGAACCATCTTGGGCTTGCTTGGACGAGGAGGGAATATCACCTGAGCCTGACCCATCCGGAGACTCAGATTTGACCGGAGACTCGGACCAATCCGACATTCGGGTTTGGTCGGAGACTCCGGGTTGGGGTGCTCGGGTGAGATTCCAGATTTTGAGGTCTTACCTCCCCAATTGCCATTTTCTTGATAGCTTCACAAGGTGGTTCTTCCCTGTCAATCACGGCACGATCAACTTGTTCTACTTGAGAACCGTTAGTCTCATCAAAAGTCACGTCACGCGAGATTTCAACTACACCGGTGGTATTGTTGAAAACTCGGTACGCGTAAGCATTAGTTCCATAACCAAGTAAGAAACCTTCATCTACTTTAGGAGCGAATTTAGAAGACTTAGCCTTTTTGTTAAGGATATAGCATTTACTCCCAAAGACTCGAAAGTAGGAGACATTTGGTTTCTTCCCGGTGAGCAACTCGTATGCCGTTTTCTTCAAGATCTTGTGAAGGTAGAGGCGGTTGGAGCTGTGGCATGCGGTATTGATGGCTTCCGCCCAAAAGATATCGGAAACCTTGTACTCGTCAAGCATCGTCCGCGCCAAATCGATGAGGGTTCGATTCTTCCTCTCGGCTACCCCATTTTGTTGAGGAGAATAGGGAGCCGAGAATTCGTGCTTAATTCCTTCTTCATCGAGAAACTCCTCCACGCCAATATTCTTGAACTCGGTGCCGTTGTCGCTCCGAATTCTCTTGATCTTTACTTCGAACTCGTTTTGAGCTCTTCTCATGAACTTCTTTAGAGTTACTTGGACTTCACCTTTGTCATGCAAGAAGAACACCCAAGTGAATCGAGAAAAGTCATCAACAATAACCAAACCATACTTACTTCCCCCGATGCTTATGTAAGCTACGGGACCAAATAAATCCATGTGGAGCATTTCCAATGGTCTTGAGGTTGTCATCACATTCTTGGCGGGATGGGAGGCGCCAACTTGCTTGCCCGCTTGACAAGCGCTACAAATCCTATCTTTCTCAAAGACAACATTGGTTAGTCCAAGAATGTGGTTGCCTTTAATGAGTTTGTGAAGATTCCTCATACCGACATGGGCTAGTCGGCGATGCCATAGCCAACCCATGCTAGATTTAGCCATTAAGCACGTTTCAAGATTAAGTCTATCCGTATTGAAGTCTACGAGATAGAGCTTACCCTTCAAACGTCTTTTAAAGGCTATTGAACCATCAAGCCTCTTAATGACTTCCACACCCTTTTCATTAAACAAACAATTGTAACCCGCTTCACACAATTGTGCAACGGACAACAAATTGTAGCTTAATGATTCAACAAGTAAGACATTACTTAAATGGAAATCATTTGAGATAGAGATTTTACCCAAACCAATTACCTCTCCTTTTCCATTATCTCCAAATATAATACTTTCGCTATTTGATCCATTCACATCCAGGTGTGCGAACATTGCCTTTTCTCCGGTCATGTGATGCGTGCATCCGCTATCCAAAATCCAACTTGTTCCACCGGAGATATAGGCCTACAAAAACATATTTAGTTTTTGCTCTTTGGTACCCAAACTTGGTTAGGTCCACGCACGTTAGTGACAAGCGATTTAGGGACCCAAATAGAACGAACACAAGGAGCATTTTTCGGCTTACGCCCAACATGATAAGCAACTACACGACCGAGGTTAGTCTTTTTAAGCACATAAGAAGCAAAAAACTCAGAGTGAGCTTTGTGCTTGGATGTTCCTTCGCCTTTTACAAAGTGTATGGGCTTACTTAAAGGAGCAACAACAATGTTGCTCTTTTTGCCCTTTGGCGGAACATACCCAAGCCCTTGCCTCTTAGGATTACCTTGGCGCTTACCGAGATACTCCTCTAAACCCTTGCTTGCCTTGTAGGACTTTTGAAGTCCATCTTCAAGCATCACCTTAAGCTTCTCATTTTCATGAGCTAAGACTTTCAAAGTCTCACGGTTAGTAGCACAAGTAGCAACATCAACATTAAAGCATCTAGCGCTGCGTTGCTCGTCGAGGGTAATGAAATATTGGAGTTGTTGATTGAGGTAGAAGCTTTATTCGAGAGATCAACAAGCTTCACTTCAAGAGCCTTGCAAGCATCCTTTGCTTTTGCAAGTTGCTCTAAGAGTGAAGCATTGGTGATCTCAAGACTAAGTGCTTCATTTTTGGTCAAATTTGAGCTTTTGACCAAATCCTCATTTTTCTTCTTTTCAAGGGCCAAGCTCTTCTCTAGTTCAAGGTTCTTCTCCTTCTCAAAAATAAGGAGATCTTCTTGAGCTTCGAGAATAGCTTCCTTTTGCTCAACAACCTCCTCCAATCTTTCAATATCCTTAAGTAGCAAGTCTAATTTTTTAACATCAAAATCATCCATAGACTTAAATGCTACTTCTTCCTCATCACTAGCATCATCACAATCATCCAAGCTATAATCAACAATGGAATGAATAGTGCTCTTAGATGATACCTTGTGCCCCTTTGCCATAAGGCACATTGGAGCATCTTCATCTCCGTCGCTCAAGTTGTCGAAGAGGCTCTTCGACTTTGTCGGTGGAGTAGCGATGGCGACGGTGGCAAGTCCTCCTTCATTGTCGGAGTTGGACTCAGACTCGGACTCAGAGTCGGAGTCAGAGTTCCACTCCTTGCCAATGTATGCATGACCCTTGCCCTTGTACTTCTTGCTCTTGTCCTTGTCTTTCTTGCGGTACTTGTCTTTCTTGTGCGGCTTTTCTTCCTTCTTTTCTTTGTGTGGGCATTCGGCAATGAAGTGACCGGGTTCCCCACACTCATAGCACTTTCTTGAAGAGTACCTTCCTCTTGACTTGTTGCCGAAGCTCTTGGAATGGCTTCCCGGCTTGTATCCTTTTCTCTTCAAGAACTTGTTGAATCTTCTAACAAGAAGGGTCATGTCTTCATTTGTGAGTGGCCCATTTGATTCTTATTCATCGCTTGAGCTATCTTCGGCTTCTTGCACCACCTTGACGGCCTTCAAGGCGATGCCCTTCTTCTTGCCGGACTTGAGCTCCTCCACCACTTCCGCTTCCTTCACCATCATCTCATCCGTCATCAACCGGCCAATCACATCATGAGGAGTGAGGGTGTCGAAGTTTGGCCGGTCGCGGATGAGTTGCACAAGGTTGCGGTTGGTGGGGGTGATCACTCGAAGGATGATCTTCACCACGGCCTTGTCGGTGAGCTCGGTGCTTCCAAGTCCCTTTGCTTGATTCACTAGCACCATCAAGCGATCAAACATATTTGTGTACGATTCACCTTCTTCCAAAGTGAATCGGCTTAGCTCTCCAATGATGAGTTCGATCTTGGACTCACGGACACTTGACACACCTTCATGAGACACCATCAATCTTTCCCAAATGTCCTTGGCATTGTCAAGGCCATCGACCAGTTGAACTCTGAGTCGCTCAAAGCGTTGAACAAGGCAAAGGACGGCCAAGTCGTTGAAGTGTTGAGCTTTGTCTTCTTCGGAGGTGAGATTGTTGGGGTTTGCGGGCTTGAAACCTGTTTCAACAATCTTCCAAATACAAGGATGAAGTGATCTCAAATGCATCTTCATCTTATGTTTCCATGCCGCATATCGAGTGCCATCGAAGTGGCGCTCGGCCGACGAGACGGAGACATAGGATGAGGAGTTTGAGACTCCAAAAGAGGAATAATCTAAAGGAATTGCAACCCCTATACCTGGAACCCGTGGCCTTGTCTTGGGCATGGGTTTGATAACTTTCTATTTCCGACATCTTTGATTCTCCAAGCGGTTAAGCCAAAATAAAGGAGATTTGGCTCTGATACCAATTGAAAGGACCAACGATGTCGCCAAGAGGGGGGGTGAATAGGCGGATTTAAAAAATACGCAGTTGAATTAAACTGGCCGAGCAGGTCAACCCGGAGTCTCCGGGTTTTGGTCCGGATACTCTGGCTTGTCCGGAGTGTCCGGTATTGAATACCGGAGTCTCCGAGTTGAGTGGCTCGGGAGCGCAACACAAGTTTCTCAAACTTGCACAAGATACTACTAAAAGTAAATAACAATAGCAACCTAGAACAAGTGCTAGTATGGATTTGAATTAAAGCTAGACAAAGAGCTAGATCTAGGGTTTACGGAGACAAATCCACACAAGCAACACAAGCAAATAAAGAGAGAACGAGAGAAACGATTTTTCACCGAAGTTCGGATTCTTGAAGGGAATCCTACGTCTCCGTTGAGGTGGCTCGGTCACACTTGAGCCAGGGTCTCTTTCAACCCGCTTTCCTCCCGGTGTTGCACAAATGCACTCGCCGGTTTCACTTCTTATCTCTTCCCTTTCGGAGGCGAGACTTGCCTTCACAAACGACCGGGGCTCACCACACACGTCGGTAGCTCCCGGTGACTCCTAGCCGTCTAGGAGACCTTCAACCTCCAAGAGTAATAACACCACGAAGAATCTCTTGGAGGATGAACTAGTGCTCAACAAGATGAAATGAATGCACTTAGCACTTTGCTTTTTCCTCTCCTCACCAAAATGAATCAACAACCAAATCAATTGGTGGGAGGAAGTGGGGGCTCTATTGAATGCTTAGAGATGGTTAGGAATGGCTTGAATGCTGCTATGAATGAGCTCAATAGAGATCCTAGCCGTTGGAGTGGAGTGGAGGCTTTAAATACCCTTTTTGAAAACTAGCCGTTGCTCCACGAATTGTACATGCCGGAGTGTCCGGACAAACAACCCGGAGACTCCGGGTTATCCGGAGACTCCGGACCAAATGTCCGGATACTCCGGACAAGCTGGAACCAAAAGTAACCGAGGGGTCCAACCCGGAGACTCCGGACAAAATGTCCGGATACTCCGGATTGAATCCGGATACTCCGGACTGGTCATCCGGAGACTCCGGGTTACCCAGCTCGGTTGCAATTAAAACTTTTTGCAAAAGCAATGCATGAGTGCTAATTTTAGATGAAATACTTGATGTTGAGCACATGCACATCCTAATAGGCGATTTCTCATCGTATCCTCTTAATAGTACGGCTATCCTCAAGACTCAAATAAAAAGAAAATTACACTTCATCATCTTGATGCCGTTTTATCGAAATTTGACGCGCTTAGGACCGTCCATTCTCATTCCAAGCTTGATGTGATCTCGATAACTGCATTACTCTGAGTTGAAGCATTAGATCACTTTAATTGTGTCATCATTAATCACCAAAATAAAATGAGGAGCCTAGATGCACTTTCACCTACCAAGACTGGTGCTACATCATGTGGAAGCCAGCAGATGTCAGTCAAGCGTTACTTCAGGTGCAATGAGCCGGGACACTTTGCTAATAGTTGTCCTAGGAGAAAAGATGTTTTACTTGCCCACTTCAATCCTAGTCCTACCCCTACCGAGACACTTGCGTCAGAAAGTGAATTGTGAAGGATTATTCAGTTGATACAGAGTTTCAGTCAATGCTGAAGAATCAAGCCGACAAAGATAGTGCCAGACCAACCGGAATGCTATCCAAGTCCTGTTGAAGACCGCGTAATTGCATATAAGCTTTATTGTTAGATACAGCTTGTCCAATTTCTAGAAGAGGCAGAAAATCAAGTGTTCAGGAACAGAAGCAAGGAGCCTATCAATGGAGGTTCCAGAAACGTCAGCATGAGTGCAGGAGACGTTCAAGATTTCCCGACAGAGAAGGTGTCAAGATTTTCCGTAGAAGAAGTGCCTTCTTGTGCTAGAGAAGCAGACACAGTTGGAGTCAGTGGACTTGTAAGAGGATCTCATCTGCAAGGAGCAGCCTACAAATTTTCGGATGTTATCAAGCGCTTGTTCAGAAATGACCCTGTCCAGTGTACAGTTGTTTGGAAGTTGAAGAAGCTCAAGAGTTGAGTCCCCCTAAACCTAATTCTATAGTCAGACGAGATTCTGTTAAGGGGGGAGATTTGTAATATCCCAAAATTTGGGTTTTCAAAAAATTTTGGTTTTTTTTAGCTTTCCAAAAATTTTAGTTGATTTTCTCGCGTTTATAAAACTTGATTTGAATTTTCTAAAAGCTAAAACAATTTAATTTGATTATTCTAAACCTCAAATAAAATAAATTTTATTTTATTTGGATTCCTTGTGTTTCAAGAAGTTGTTCTGTAATTTTTGAGATTTTTCGGAGCTCGTTTGCTATTTATTGGATTTATTCGGGATCGATTTGTATTAACCCCTTTTATTGAAATTAATTAATTATTTCGAAAAGTTTATATAAAGTTTTGTTGCAAATATTTTATTTGAGTTCAAAATGTCTCAAAATATTTTCTAGAATTTTTCTGGTATTTTTATTGCCTCAAATGAATTATTTGAATTTCTGTATTTATTTTAATTCGAAAATTGTGGAAAATCTGGTTTTCGGCATTGGGCCGAATCCCTTCTCTCTCTCCCGCTGGCCCAGCCCAGCCACCCCGCCAGCTGGCTCGCGCCCAAGGCCACCGCCACTGCCCAGCCTCTACGTCTGCTCCGCCTCACGCTGCCCACGCGCCACCGCCGCCTGATCGACCGCCGCCCGCTGGGCCAAGCCGTGCCGCACCCAACGCCAGCCACGTCTCCGCCTAGCCCATGACCGCTGGATCCAGATCCGAGCGCCCTCGTTTGGCCACGTCAGCCCCGAGTCCGATCCGCACACCAACTGTTCGTTTAAATGCCTATAAGACCCGTTTTTGCTCCAAACGCGTCCAAACTTGATTTCTCTTGACCTATCCGCCACCCCAGCCCTAGTAGGTCTTCCATGGCCTCTCCCACGCAGGTTCCACCCCTTGGATCTCCCCCAAACCCGAGAAATCCATCCCAAGTCCTCCGGATGTCGCCCAACGTCGGCCGAACTTTGGAGACGCGTCCCGAGCAGCTCGTCGACTTTTTTCGAGATCCGTCTTTGCCATGGTGTGCCACAAGGTACCATCTATTTTTTGTCCAAAATTCAGCCAATTTGGCCCATGGGATCAAAAGTTATGGCCGTTTCAATCTCGAATCTTGCCGAGGCCATAACTCTCTCAATTTTTCGAGTTTGATGGTGAAATTTTTTGTGTAGACTCCTGGGGATGTCCTCTACGTGATGCATATCTTGCCCCCATGGTTTTACCCTCTGGATTTGGCACATAAAAATATTTTCCCCGATCAGACTGTGATCAGGCTGCGTTTCAGACAGCGGCAAACTTCCTCGCACGTTCCCCGCTGTTCCAAAAGGTATTTATTTGAGCCACCTGCGTCACGGTGTGCCTCTTGGTCCCATCTAGCTCTCGGTCAAATTTCGTTAAGTTCCGATCATTATTCTAGAAGTTATGGCCGTCCAAAGTTTAGATCCGAAACCCGTTAATCGGCAGTTTGTGATTAATCCGGAAGGGCGCCGCAAAATCCGCCTATACCGTTGAGTTCTTCTCGCCGCGTTCTACGTGGTAGACATTCTCCCTTTGCCATCCCATCCTCCGAATTTTTTTTGTATATTTAGGCCACCGTTTAGCCGTCGCCGCGCGTCGCCTTTTGACGCCGGCTATTTTAGCTCGCTCCGGCCGTGTTGTCGCGTCCGGTGGATCATCATGTACTGTTTTGGTCCATCCTTAAAGTTCCTTTGCTCTCCGTTTGATGTCGAACCCGATTCCGGCCTAAAACCGTCGTTTTCGGCTTAACCCGTTGTTGCCGGTTCGCGTTTCAGTTAGCTGTCCTGGGTAGCGTTTTGTCACGGCCATGTCGTTTCACCGACGGTTGCTACCTTGTTTCATGAGTATCCTATCATTGTTTGACCTCCGTCGTTAACGCTCCGCCGTTAACGTTCCGCGTTACATTGCGGGTGCGTTTCACCGTGCGCTCCGTCGATGCGCTCGTCGTTAACGCTCGCCGATTAACGTTTAAATGCGTTAACGTTGCTCCGTTAACGTTGCACCGTTAACGTTGCACCGTTAACGCTCTGTCGTTAACGCTCCGTCCTTAACGTTCCTTCGTTAACATTTTGCTGTTAACGTTCCGTCGTTAACGCTCCGTCGTTAACGTTCCGCCGTTAACGCTCCGTCATTAACGTTTCATCGTTAACGCTTGGCTCTCTTCGCTTCGTTGTTATCGCATGCGTGCATTCATGCAAGAGCCCTAGTGCGATGTCTTCATCTCCTCTATCATCATGACGTGAGCCTAGTCTCATCGTGATATCATCTTCAAAGCCGAATCAAAACCCTAACCTAAGACCGGTTCGATGGACTAAGTTCATCGTGAGCCGCGTTGTTATCTTTGCAATTTTTTCCGTTGTTTCAATCGTGGTAAGACATTTGTCTTGTCTTATCCCTGAAAACCTAATCTGCCATTAATCGAGAATTCCTTCGTGGACTTGGTCGATAGAGCATTGGCCATCTGTCATACCCCTGTGCCCGATCTATCCGTCTCTCTTTTGTTTGACTGTGTCCGTTCGGTCAACAAAAGTCAACTTCGAGAATCAGTTCAGTTCACTGTGAACTAACATATCCTTATGGACCCGATCTATAGATCGAGAGCCCATATGTCGCTATCTGTCCAAGCAAGATAATAACTTCGGAAGAAATATTCTTTGGAATATTATTCTTTCTTTCCCAGTTATTAATCTTTCCCTTTTCGGTATTTTTTCGAAAGCCGTTCTCTTTTGTCAACTCTTCGATCTAATTCGTTCAAGTTCCTAAATTCTTCCGAGCTGTTGTGGCCAATGCTGTTCGATCTAAATTTGGAGTTTATTTGAATTGTCTTTTGAGTTTTGTTATATTTGCGTTTCTTTATCGTTAGACATGTCGTCCGAAAGTCGTTCGAACGAGCTGAGGATCGAGAAAGTGGAAGTTGAAGCTCGAGGATCAAGGATTAAGGATAAAGATTAAAGGACAGTAAAGTTTGCAAGGGCCAAGCAAGTTGTGCTTTGACCATGTTGATCCCCTTTTCGAAAATTATGTTGTTTTAAATTATTGCATGCTAGTTGGATATAAACTGATTTCAATTAATTTGGGATTAGATATTTAACCTACTTGTTATTGCCACCTTGTCTATAATAGTTGTATGCCATGATTCATTTGTCACCCTAGGTTTGTTGATTAATAGTTGGTAGCTAAATACTTTGCCGACATGGGTTAGTTAGACCGTCAGTAGCTGCTTAGTCTTGCAACGTACCTTTGACATCATTTTGGAAGTACAAAAGCTCAATATTGACTAATAGAATATGCAATGTATTTTGGAACGGTGCGACGTGTTGCCGACACGATGAAGTTGATATGTGGAGGTATTCGTACTTCTTCAATGATGTTGAGTTGTTGTTGGCATTGTGTTGCGCAATAATCAACTGGAGTGATAAAATGATTTAGACCGGGACAAAGTGGCAAGATTATGATCGGGTGGGCCAGATGTGGCACCGGGAAGGTTGATTTGGTTCTTCGGGTAGTCTTGCCCTGGTCACTCTAAGGACTTAACCTTGCAAGCCTTTGAACTGAGTCAAACGTACAACCACATGTCTGTAATGGGACGGACCTAGTTGAGTAAGTTACTAATAACTTGCATGTGTTACCTCGGGGTGTCAACTACATCTTTTGTGTAGCTTGAAGGGGGAGCGTACCAGGGCTGCGGCATGGTACCCATCTAACGGTATGTCGGTCCCATACTTCGCCTTATCTAAGGGAAGGGATGGTGTAGGGCAAAAACTGGAGAGGTCCACTTGTGTAGTTAGAGGCTTCCGAAAGACTTTGTTATGATCGCTCAATCGCATACCCTTGTATGGCAATTCACGGCTGACGTGGTGAGTTGATTGTATCTTGTGGGTAAAGTGTATAACCTCTGCAGAGTGTAAAATCTATTCGAATAGCCAAGTCCACGGTACTGGACATTGCTCGGGGATTACAGTTAAGGGTTAGCTTTTCACAAAATTGATCTTGGGTTTGGAGGCAGTTTGCCTGTGGAAAAGTGATAACTGTTTAAGGATGTGGAATGATTTACTTGTGGAATAACTGTGAAATCTATTACTGTCATTATTTGTTTTACTGCTTTACAATCTATTATGTTTATTTATGATTGTTGCTTTTCTGCAAAATAACCATTCAGCCTGTTGCTTGGAATAAGCCATGCATATAGTTATTAGACTTGCATTCTGTGCATGACTTGCTGAGTGCTTTATGTACTCACCCCTTGCAAACAAACAATCACCAGTGAGCAAAAGTCTACATCGTCGAAGAAGAAGAAGTTCCGTGAGAAGGCGATTATCTAGGAGTCGAACCCTGTCAGTTGCCTGTGGCGTATTGATGGGATTCACCGATGTTCTTCGTTCCGCTGCTGCTTATTTGGAGTTGAAGCCGTCAAGGCCTCACAAATGTAAGGTTGACCTTAAGGTCGTTCAATAGTTTATATTCTATATTTGTGTTATTTCTCTTTTCCGCTGTGTATGATTGTGATATTCATCTATGTTGAGACTGTGTGCACTAGCGTGATCCTGGACTAGTGCTGAATACACAGAGGGTCCGGATTTGCAAATTCGGGTCCCGACAGCATTGTAAGGGAGATCTCCATCGACCACCTCGAAGGTGATCAGCTCGGTGCGGAAGTTGTCTGAGTCACCAAAGGTGAAGAGCAAGACCATTTGCCTGAGGGGGGTGGTTGAGCTTCCCGGTACGATCCCGAAGAATGGGACCGCTATATTCTTGACTTTCGACCGGGGAATCTACATCTGGTCAAGTGTGCTCTCTAAGAGCAGGTTGAGAGAACTGCCCCTGTCGACCATGACCCGCCTGACCATAGTATTGCTGATGGTCGGGGTCACGACCAAGGTAGTCTTGAGGTCTTTAGACATCCCCTGGGGGGCATCCTCCCAGGAAAAGGTGATTGGCATCACAGCCCATTTGCAGGGCTGGTCAATGGGCTTCCCAGCGGTGGCTTGGTAGACGGTACGCGCAGCGTTCTTGAGCTCGCACCAGGATTGGTATGCCGATGAGCCGCTGAAAATGATGTCAATACGATGATCACCCTGCTGAAACTCCAGGTCGAGGTCACCTAGATCCTCACTGGCATTGACCCTATCGGGTTGTTCACCTTCCTTCGGGAGCGTGGGCATCTCTCCGCGCCCATCGTAGAAGGCGTCCAGTTTGCTCTACCAGGTCCTACAGTTCGCAGGTTGTGGCCTTGAGCCCTGTGGAATAGGCAGAACTTCTCATTGTCATACTTGGGTCGCTCCTTAGCACCCTGCGGTCGGGCGTCACTTCGCTGGGGCCCAGGCTGATGGTACCCCTGCTGATGTCGGTGTGGTGTCTGTTGAGGTCGTGGCCGGCCTTGTTGAGGTCGAGGCTTCCCCTGGTCGGGTTCCCATACCTCCATCACCTGGCGCTCACCGCTCGTCGTAGCGACCACACGCAGCCGACCACCACCATTCTTGCGACCCCTCTTCCGCTTGTTGGTAGTCGGGCCCGGGTTGCTGCCTTTGGCATTAGATGGGTCGGCCTCTCCGGAGTTGAGGCCAAGCTTGCCTTGGTCGTAGTCGCCCTTCCAGCGTACTGCGTCGTCTGCATCCGCGTATCATTCTGCCATGTGAAACAGTTTGTTGACGTTGAGCCTCGCCGTGATCTCCAGATCCTCGGTGAAATGTCGGTCACAGATGCCAAACTTGAAGGCCTTGATCACGGCCTCATCGGAGACGCTCGGAATGGAGTTCCTTGTGCGGATGAATCGCCACACGAAGTCGCGGAGGGGCTCATTCTTGCCCTGGATGACACGATCCAGATCCTTCTCCCTTCCAGGTCATTCGCAGCAGCTCTGGAAATTGGAGCGGAGGGCACTTTGTATCTGGCGCCATGACCGAAAGGAGGCAGGCTTTTGGTTGAAGAGCCAAGTACGCGCTGCGCCATCCAACACAGTCGGGAGGTATTTGGCCATTACTGCCTCGTCCCCTCCAGTCGCCAAGATCGCGATCGAGTAGATCGAAAGGAACTTGTCGGGGTTCTTGGTCCCGTTGAACCGCTCGATCGAGGTGGGCTTGAATCGGGCCGGCCAGCGCACCCGATGAAAGTCGTAAGAGTACGCTGAGCAGCCATAGACTGGTGTAGTACCACATCGAAAAGAGTGGCCACTGCTGCTGGATCTGGAGTCACGGTTGTTGCGGCGATCGGACCCACGATCACGCTGGTCGTGACGGTGGGCGCGGGCATCGCTCGGGTGATAGCGCAGTCGATCATGAACCCTGCAACGCTTGGGCGGTACATCTGGAGAAAGACTTCCAGACATGCTGTTGTTCGAATAGGTGCTGCTGTAGCTCTGTTTATGCCGAACATTGCCTTGGGTCGCGCTCAGGGGCCGGCGATGTGGAGGCGTCCGGGATGAATCCCGGGCTCGCTGGTGCGAAGGCGATCGGCGAGAGCGTCTGCGTCTGCGCAAGGAGTTGTAGTCACTCGTCAGGGAGCGGGATCCAGAGTGCCGACTTCGGTCCCGCTGTGAAGGTACGGCTTCGTCAGCAGCTTTGTCGAGCTCATCGGCGAGAGCTCGGCCAAAGAGATCTGACTTCACCCGAGTAGGATCAGTCATAACCCGAGTGACGGGTACCCAGGCCATGGGTACCCCCAGCGGCCCGAAAGGGCGCGTGGGCCGAACCAGGCCGGTCGAGGCCCGAAGCCGCAGCTGCCGAAATCCCCGAAGGAACAGCAGCATTTATTGCGTATCGGGCGCATTAAATGCTGGACGTAATGGTGACGCAGCGGCACAAGTCCCCAACTCTCGCATTTACTACAAGCAACTACGCCGACCAGCGAGGCAAGGGAGCGTGGCCGGTCCCATCAGCGCGCCACTTGCGGGTGACTAAGAGCTCAGTCTTTTTCTCTTTTTCAAGCTACAGTGTAACCTCCCTCCTCGCCTATATAAAGGGGAGGGAGCGAGCATGTAAGACAGACGGACAACCAAGGAATCAATACAATCAAACCCACACAAACTGGAGTAGGGACGTTCAGCCCGAACCAGTATACATCTTGTGCTCACCCGAGTAAGTCGTCGAGGAGAGGGAGCGTGCACCCCCCTCTTACCTATACAAATTCATTGGCCGGTGCTCGAAACACCGGCTGGTTAGCGCGCTGTAGGGGCCTGTGCACGACGTTGCCGCCATCTTCCCGCTTAGCTTCCTCGACGGTTCCCTTTCTTTCTCCGACATCGCCATGCCGATAGCGTCGATCCGTTTCGGCTCCCTCGACTTCGTCACCACCACGGCGGGGCGGATAGTGATCGTCCCGCCATACTCGGCGCCAAGTGTCCACCGAGGACCCCGACGCCCTCACGGCGCCAGAGACCTCCGGCTCGAGGTCCCCGCGGACCCCAACGCCAAGCGCGCCCGGAGGCCCCATCACCCCAAGCGATGCGCGGAGGCATCGAGCGATGGCGGTCGCACCGCCGCGACCTCGCGCCGTGGCAATGGTCGGCCACGCGTGACGACCACCACTCGGACAACTCCTCCGACCACGGCTCTAGCGGAGGAAGAGACAAGAACAGACCACGCTATCGCGACCCGACACCGCGGCGGCGGCTGCTACCCGGCCACGCCGAAGACTCTCCGCCAACACACCGAGGAGGATCACCGTGCTCGCCGGCCGACCTTCGGCGGCGACGCGACGATGAGGCTCAAAAGGCCGAAGCTCGACAAGCTCCAGGCCGACTCGAGCAATCCTCGCCGCTGCTCCACTGGCTGGCGGCGGCGCAAGGCCACAAGACGCCAGTCCACCACTACCGGTAGCTAGGGGACGGACGATTCATCGTTCTTTCCCCAGCCCAGCCAAAACATCGCCGCGGCGGCAATGCCGCTCGCGGCATTCGAGCCAGGCGATCCTGCAGCCAAGGCTACCCACCAGAACCTCCGGGGCCTGGTGGAGCGAGCGGCCGCGCAGCACGCGTATGGCCACGGATCGCAGCGTTCGGGCACCTCTTCGGATGGCCCGCGCCGCAACGCCAGCCGAGGCCGTCGGAGCGAAACAAGGGCGCGTCGCCTTAGGACACCCCCAGGCATCGCGCACCCCGGTGCACCAACGTTTGGGGGACGAACGCGACGCTCGCACCACCCTCCAACCGCGAAGAACACGGAACGACCCGACCCGGTCGCCGCGTCGACAAGCGCTCCGGGCGTGGCGGCACTCGAGCCCCGATGGCCGGGCCACGGGCGTTCTGTCGAGGAATTCGCAGAAGTTCCTGCCAGATTCGGCGCCGGTCAACATAGCCAAGTACACAGGGCTACAAACCCGGTGTGTGGTGGAAGATTACCGGCTCGCATCTTGGGCGGGGAAGCGACGGACGACCTCTTTGTCATCCAATACCTCCCCATCTACTTGGCGGACTCGGCCGGGCATGGCTCGAATATCCGCCCGCCAACATCATCCGGATGGGCCGACCTCAAGCACCGCTTCGTTGGCAACTTCCAGGCACCTACAAGCGACCAGGGAATTCACGGGACTGAAAAGCTAGCGGCGGCTGGGAAAACCTCCGGGACTACATCCGACGTTTTTCCCAGCGGTAACGAGCTCCACGACATCCGCGACCCGATGTCGTGGGGGCATTCATCTACGGCACCACTTCCAAGACCCTGGTCCATAAAGCGGGGTGTGCGAAGCCGGGACCACCAAAGAACTCCTGGACATTGCCACCAACCACGCCTCGGCGAGGAGGCCGTAGATGTCATCTTCGACAAAGGGAGGTCGGCGAGGAACCGGGCGCCGAGCCCAGCCCATCCTCCGACCGCCCGACAAGCGAAAAGCGCCACGGCAAACAGGTCCGCGAGGACCGCCTGGTTGCGCCGCCGACACCGGGAAAGCCGCAAGGCCGGCAACCCCGACCACTTCGAAATCGATGGAGAGTACGTGTCCGAACCACGGATACCCCGTCAGGCACAAGTATCGGGACTGCGAAGTCCTGAAGCGTTTCCTTTCCGGAACCCCCACGACGCCACGGGGCAAAGGAAAGAGGCAAGACTCGGCACCGACCACCGAGATCAGAGAGGCGGACGCCGGCTTCCCCGAGACCGACGGATGCCTCATGATCTTCGGCGGACCGGCAAGCTACGCCGACCGGAGGCAGCTCAAGCTCGCCTGCCGAGAGGTGTTCGCGGCAAGCCCAGCCGTACCCAAATACCTTCGGTGGTCGGAGTCCCCGATCACCTTTGACCGGGCCGACCACCCCGACCACATCCCGCACCCGGGACGCTATCCGCTCGTCATTGATCCCATCGTGGGAACGAAGCGCCTGACTAAGGTGCTCATGGACGGCGGCGTTAGCCTCAACATCGCTTTACGTTGAGACCCTCGACGCCATGGGGATCCCCGCCGAGCCTTCGACCAAGCAGAGCGCCCTTTCACGGCGTCGTTCCTGGCGGCCAGAGCCCACCCGCTCGGCAGGTCGACTGCCGTCACGTTCGGGAGCCCGGTTAACTTCCGCGACCGAGACCCTCACCTTCGAGGTCGTGGATTTTCCCGGCTCCTACCACGCCATCCTGGGAGACCATGCTACGCGAAGTTCATGGCGATCCCCAACTACACCTACCTGGTGAAGATGCCCGGCCGCATGGGGTGATCATCAGAATCGCGTCTTTCCAGCTCGCCTACCGCGAGAAAGACCGATATGCGAAGTTGGCCTCGGCGGTCGTCGCATCCATCGAGCTCGGGCCTCCGAGCCAAGATTTTCCGAGTCCGCTCCCGACTCTAGCAAGTCCGGACCGGGCTCCTTCAAGTCCGCCGAGGACACGAAGACGATCGAAGTCGACCCAGAGGACCCGACTAAAACCGCTCGGATCGGGACCACGCTTCCTGCCAAATAGGAAAGCGCGCTCGTCGACTTCCTTCGCGCCAACCGGGACGCCTTCGCATGGAAGCCCTCCGACATGCCGGGGATCCCGAGGGAAGTCGCCGAGCACTCCCTGAACATCCGGCCTGGGTCTAGACCAGTCGCCCAGCGTCTGCGCCGCTTCGACGAAGGAAAGCGCGTAGCCATAGGGGAGGAAATAGCCAAGCTCTTGGCCGCAGGGTTCATCAAAGAAGTTCGCCACCCCGAGTGGCTAGCAAACCCTGTGCTTGTAAAAAAGAAGACTGGGAAATGGAGAATGTGTGTCGACTACACAAGCCTCAACAAGGCATGTCCGAAAGATCCATTCCCTCTGCCCCGCATCGACCAAATGGTAGACTCCACCGCAGGGTGCGAATCCCTGTCCTTTCTGGATGCCTACTCAGGGTACCACCAGATCGCGATGAAAGAAGACGACCAGCTCGCGACTTCCTTCATCACTCCGTACGGTTCGTTCTGCTACGTGACAATGCCGTTTGGCCTGAAGAACGCGGGGGCTACATACCAGAGATGCATGCAGACCTGCCTTTCCGACCAGATCGGCCGCAATGTCGAGGCGTACGTCGACGACATCGTTGTCAAGACCAGGAAGACCAGCGACATCATCGCCGACCGAGGAGACTTTCGCGAACCTTCGACGGTTCCGCATCAAGCTCAACCAGAAGTGCGTTGGGTACCCAAGGGAAGCTACTCGGCTTCATCATCTCCGAGCGGCATCGGCTACCGAGATAAGATCTCTGCGATCTTAAGGATGGGGCCGATCAGCAACCTCAAAGGGGCCCAAAGGCTGACGGGATGCCTAGCGGCCCTAAGTCGCTTCACGTCCCGCCTCGGCGAACGCGGCTTGCCCCTATACAAGCTCCTGAGGAAATCCGACCACTTCACCGACGGCGAGGCTCAGACGCCGACGCGCTAAAGGTTTTCTGACCACCCCTCGATCTTTGGTCGCCCGCCAGAAGAGCCTCTGCTACTCTACATTGCCGCCACGACCCAGGTCGTCAAAGACGGCACTTGTAGCGTGAGCGAGCGTAAGAAGGGCGAGTCCTTAAGGTCCGGCCGGTCTACTTCATTAGCGAAGTACTCTCCGAGTCCAAGGCACGGTACCGCAGATTCGTAAGATGCTCTACGCGATTCGATCACGAAAAGGAAGCTGTTACACTACTTCAACCAGAACCACGTTTCCGTGGTAACTTCCCTACCACTCGGCGAGGTCATCCACAACCGCGACGCCTCGGAAGAATTGCCAAGTGGGCACTCGAGCTCAACGGGCATGACATATCCTATGTCCCTGACCGCCATAAAATCTCAAGTTCTAGCCGACTTGCCGCCGAGTGGACGAAGCCCAGGCCCCACCTCCGCTCGAAGACCCCGAGTCGGGCGATGTACTTCGACGGGTCCTTCACCAAGCGGAGCCGGGCCGGGTCGTCATTCTTTCACCGCCGGGAACAAGCTTGATGCGTCATCCGGCTACTTTTCGACGCAACCAACAACGTCGCCGAGTCACGAGGCCCTCGTTCTTGGCCTCCGCATCGCCGCCCGACCTCGAGCTCTGCGGTTATGCGTGCATGGCGACTCAAAAGCGGTCGTCGATCAAGTCATGAAGGCTGCGAGAACCTCGCGACGATCGGATGGCGACCATCGTCGAGGTACGCAAATCGAGCAAAAGTTCAAAGGATTTGAACTCCATCATAGCCTACAGCGGAACAACGGAGAGGCCGATCACTGGCTGGTCTCGCCTCGGCAGAGGGCCGGTCCCGCCGGAATTTTCGCCCTCGACCTACACCAAGCGCCCATCCGGACCGATCGCCGACGACGGCCAAGCGACCCGACAAGGGCCGAGCTGGTCGAGCCGGGTTGCAACGCCCCGATGACTAAAGACCGATTGGAGGAATCCTTCGTCGATCGGCCGATCGACGGTTCCCTCCCGACGACCGACCGAGGCCCGCCTCGCTCGTCGGGCAAAATCCTTCATCTTGATCGGCAACGACCTCTACAGAAGGAGCCCCTCCGGGATCCTCCAGAAGTGTGTCCCAGCCGACCAAGGGAGAGAGCTACTCCGCGACATCCACGGCGGGGTTTGCGGACACCACGCCGGGTCACGGAGCCTGGTCGGGAAAGCCTTCCGACAGGGTTTCTACTGGCCGACCGCCGTGGCCGACTCCGAGCAAATCATCCGGACGTGCGAAGGGTGCCAATTCTTCGCTCGGCAAACTCACCTCCGGCCAAGAAGCCCTCCAAACGATCCCTATCACCTGGCCCTTCGCCGTCTGGGGACTCGATCTGGTCGGGCCCTTCAAGAAAGCGCCCGGGGGCTTCACCCACCTGTTGGTTGCGATCGACAAGTTCACCAAGTGGATAGAAGCCAAGCCGATCACAACAATCACTTCAGCGCAGGCAGCGGACTTCATCCGCAACATCGTCTACCGGTTTGGAGTCCCGAACTCCATCATCACCGACAACGGGACGCAGTTCACGGGAAAGGAGTTTCTCGAGCTCTGCGACAGCTTCAGCATCCGCGTGGATTGGGCGGCCGTCGCCCACCCACGGAGCAACGGCCAAGTCGAACGCGCGAACGGCATGATCCTCCAAGGGCTCAAGCCACGAATCTTCGATCGACTGAAGAAGTACGCGGGACGTTGGGCAGCCGAGGTACCTCCCGTACTTTGGAGCTTGCGGACCACCCCGACCCGGTCGACCGGGTTCACGCCGTTCTTCCTGGCATTCGGAGCAGAAGCCATCCTACCAACCGACTTGGACTACGGCGCCCCAAAGGTTCAGGCCTTCAACGAGACCCGGGGGCTCGAGTCCCAGCAAGACGCTGTCGACCGGCTCGATGAAGCGCGAGATGTCGCCGCTCGCTTCACCAAATACCAACAGACACTGCGACGCTACCACGACCGCAAGGTTAGAGGGCGAGCGTTCAACGCAGGCGACCTGGTTCTGCGCCAGGTCCAGTCCAACAAAGGCAAGCACAAGCTCTCCCCTCCTTGGGAGGGCCCTTTCACTGTAGTAGAGGTCCTTCGACCTGGCACTTACCGGCTCAAGGATCCCGATGGCAACATCCTGTCAAACGCCTGGAACATTGAAAAGCTAAGACGATTCTACCCTTAGCCCTTTTCTCTACCTCGTTCATTACCATGTTCACCTTTTACCGGGCGTGCGCGTAGCATTTTTTCCACTCGGGTCGACATCCCATTCAACCGCTGTCATTCACCCGATCGTTCGGTCTTCTTTTTTTTCCCGACCCGAACACCACGGCCTACGCCCCAGCGGCTACGGTTGCGAAGTGGTATCTCGCTAAGGAAAAAAGAGACAGAACAGGATGATGTACGGTTGCCCGGGGGAACTAACGCTCGCGCTAAAACCTGTTTTTTCCTACTTTTTTCGGAAAACGCTGGAACATGTCGATCACTGGTCGGTTGGTCCCCGCAGACCCAAGAACCATGACCCCGGCATTTCTTACCAGCAACAAACCGAAAAAATAGCGAAAAATACATATAAAACTCGAACACCTTTATTTTCTTCCAATTCAACGGCATTTACATTCTTTGGAAACAAGAAAATCTAAAACCTAGAAAACTTCTCCTCGTCTAAGGGTCTTCCGCGCCGACAGTTGATCTCCGGACTTATCGTCCCTCTCCAAACACAGCTTCAGCTTCCCGCACAATTTTTGCCGCGACGCACAGCAAAAAATAGCCAGGTCGCCGAAACCCGCAGCAGGAGAGCCCCGATCCGCCCGGACGCACCTTCAAGAAGCGGCAGCCCCTGCGCCCCCCCCCCTGTGTGACCTCTATGGTTCCCGGGGGAGCTTGGGGTCCGACACAGGGGGGACCGCCGTCGGAGAAGTGTACGGCAGCACGATCGGGGCGATCGGCGGCACGACCATCGGCGCAGGCCTAGATGTCGCGGTCGACTCCAGGCTCCCGGAAGGAGAAGGAGCGCGGGGGAGGACGGCGCCCCGCTCCCCCAATTGCTCAGGCGCTCGCGGCGGCGGTTCCCTCAGCCCGACGACCGCGGCTTGTCGCGCCCGCTCTCGCTCCTCCTCCTCCGCCTCCCGCTCCAGCGACTCGATCAACCCCGTCATCCGGCCAGGCCGCCATAAGGCGGCCAGCTCGTCGCCCCAACTCCTCCTCGTCCTCCGCCTCTCGTTGAAGGAGTCGATCGATCTCATCGATCGGTGGGTTCTCATCCTTAGAACGGGAATGAGAGAGCGAGGCGACCATAAAAGCAAGTCGACGATTCGTCTCTCAACGTCATTGAATGAAGTCAGCGCCCACCTCCGCCTATTTATAGGCGATCCGGCCAAACGAAGCAACGCAGCCGGATACCCGCCAAAGATTCATGACGACCGCGCCTTTTCAAAGCCGATGGCGAGAAGCCGGCGTCGAAGCAAGCGACGCAGGAACCGGCACCGCCAATTCCCGCGTTGAACAAAAACCTCGCTTGATCATAAAGAAAGATAAGTGAGTACCTTCTTCTTGCACACTCGTTATTACTCCTTCAAGTGGCGCGGGCGGTAACAAACAAACCGCCCGCCCCACTGGGAGCTACAAGAGTCAGCGGTGGTGTCACAACCAATCGTCGGGTCCTCCCAAGGCGGCCAAACTTTCGACCAAAAAGTACTACGGCCTACGCCCGGCGCTGATTCTGACAGTAGTGCTTGGCGAAGAAAGGAAGTGCCCAAGCGGTCGACCCACGATCGGTCGAAACGACCTCCACGGTTTAGCGTTCTCTCGATTTCCCAACTCTCTAACTTTTGTGATACACACACCGACCAATGCCCGACCCCTGTGGTCCCTAAAGGCAAGAGACGGCGACGATATCCACCACAGCAAAAAAAAAAAAAAAAAAAATGGGCAAGAGGTGAGGACAAGGCGAGCTCCCAGCGGGCCCCTAGTTGGGTCGGCGGACGACCCAATCGCCTTAACTCACGGCCGGGATCACACCTCACGCTCTCCCGCGGAACCTGCCGACGGGTGGCGGCCAGTGCGCCTCGGATCAACGAGCGATCCAAGGTCCGATCACGGGATCGAGTAAGGAAAGATTCTTTATGGATCGCCCCAATGGGTCGGACGCCATGGCCGGGATTGTCCGCTAGGGGACCCCTCGCGAAGGGGCCTCTGTGTTCCACCGGATCACTCGCTTGTAGCCCCACGAGCGGCGCTCGAGCCAACGAAGGCAAGCGCGCGTTTCACCCTCTCCTGGTCCCCACCACGACGGGCGTAAAAGGGGACGGACCCGGCGCCACGTGTCCGCCAGGGCGACCGACCATTCTTGGCGCCCAAAGGCACGACCCGGCGCCACGTGTCCGCCAGGGCGACCAGTGCGTGCCCGGCGGCTCGACCCGCCGCCACGTGTTCGCCAGGGCGACCGGCGCCTAACCCGGGCGCCACGTGCTCGCCAGTATGTCGACCATCGCGCTGAAGGCACGACCCGGGCGCCACGTGCCCGCCAGGGCGACCAGCCCGCTACGCCACGTGCTCACCAGGGCGATCGGCACCAGCTGCGCGCTTAACCCGGCGCCACGTGCACGCTTAGGGCGACCACCGGCGCGCAACCCGGGCGCCACATGCTCGCCAGAGCGGTCGACCATCGCGCGCCGAAGGCACGACCCGGCGCCACGTGCCGCCAGGCGACCGGCCCATTGCGCCACGTGCTCGCCAGGCGACCACCGCTTCACGCCACGTGCTCGCCAGCGATCGGCCCATCGGCGCTGGCAAGACGACCGGCGCCATGTGTTCGCCGGGACGTCCGGCCAGCGGCTGGCGGCGGCACGACCGAACGCAGATATATCTGCGATCGGACCTCCCGATACCGCAAAGCAACGACCAAGCAAGGCGAAACCCCGACCGCTCTCCGACCAGCTCGGGGCTCGAGCTACACCAGCGGGTGCGCTCGCGCACCGGTCGAAGACTCTTCGATCAAACCGGTGAAAACCCCGACCGCTCTCCGACCAGCTCGGGGCTCGGGCTACACCGCCGGGTGCGCCAAGCCCGGACAAGAGACTCGATCAAAGCCGAGCGAATCACGGCATCACGGCACGGAAACAAGACCCCGGGCACCTCTCCGACTGCGGGGGCTCGGGGCTCTTGACGGGTACCAGGCCATGGGTACCCAGCCGAAGGCGCGTGGGCGAACCAGGCGGTCGAGGTCGGCCGCAGTGCCGGGGAAAACCGAAGCCATGACCAAGCCGAAATCCCGAAGGAACAGCGACATTTATTGCGTATCGGGCGCATTAAATGCCGGGCGTAATGGTGACGCAGCGGCACAAGTCCCCAACTCTCGCATTTACTACAAGCAACTACGCCGGCCAGCGAGGCAAGGAGCGTGGCCGGTCCCATCAGCCCGCCACTTGCGGGTGACTAAGAGCACAGTCTTTTTCTCTTTTTCAAGCTACAGTGTAACCTCCCTCCTCGCCTATATAAAGGGGAGGGAGCGAGCATGTAAGACAGACGGACAACCAAGGAATCAATACAATCAAACCCACACAAACTGGAGTAGGGACGTTCAGCCCGAACCAGTATACATCTTGTGCTCACCCGAGTAAGTCGTCGAGGAGAGGGAGCGTGCACCCCCCTCTTACCTATACAAATTCATTGGCCGGTGCTCGAAACACCGACACCGAGCGATAGCACGCAGGCGTTCGCCCTAGCGGGGAAGCGTGGACCGCCCTGATGAAGCACCAATCTCCCCACGTACCTCCCACCGGAGAGTGGTTATGGCGTAATTGATAGCGACCCGAGCCATCCAGCGAGAATCCTCGGGAGTTTTTTGGGTCGCGGTCCTACACCTCCGCGCTTACATCATGGCTACTGGCCATGAAGACAAACTGTTCGTGTAGCGACAGCGAAGGCGAAAACAGGGACGTGGAGCTGTCACGCTAGGGAACCGCATCCGAGCCTGAATTTGCCGAACGTCCCCCGGCGATGTGAGCCATATCTTTGTTGGAGTCGGAGATGTCGGTGTCATTGAAGCAGTGATGTTCCTCTGAATGAGCGAAGCTTTCGGGCCCCACGGTGGGCGCCAGCTATCGACGATCGGGATTGCCTGACCATAGAAATGTTAGGGGGTTGATGTGAATGCGGAACCCGGTACTGACTTTGCTCAAGAGGCAGGGGGTTCACTGCTTCAATGGTCGAAGGAAGGAGAAAGAGAGGGACATCGAGAATTATACTGGTTCGTGCCTCCGGTTTGGGTAATAGCTCTACTCCAGTTTTGCCCGGATGCGAAGAAATCCACTATGTTTTAGTACAAGAGGTGTTCTCTAGTTCGATGCCTTGGTATCTGTCTTGTGAGTATGTATGTCTAGAATTGTCTGTCACCGCCCCTGCTGTGTTCGTCTCAGGGGGGTTTTTATGCCTCTTCCCACCGTTATCATAAACGGTCGGGAGAGATTCCTGGGGGATGCGATCATACAGCACTAAAGCCAGATTATAATTGTCCCGGGATTACCTTCCATGTCTGGCTTAACTCCATCATTTAAGGATCTTGATAACTGACGGCGTGAATGTCCGACCGAGATCCCCGAGCTTGACCCCTCGGACGGGAGCTAGCTCCTTACTCTCTGGCTCGGGCTCTAGCTAAGAGCCCCTGACCTCATCGTTGACCGTCCGGCTCCCGCTCGACCTCGAGCTAAGGGTTTGTTGACTATGCTGTTGACTGGGCAGGGTTTTTCCAGTCCCCGACAAGAGCCCATTTATATTGACAATTAGTTGATTCTATTAATCCTAAAGTAGCATATTCTTTCTATGACGTATATTGGGTTTGATTGATATATAACTTGCTACTATGGTCATATACCCATATGGTTTAATTCAAAATATATTACTCTATATATGCATGCATTATCCATATATCTTTATCCGTTTCCAACCTAAATCCGTCACATATCCGTCCCGTATTCGTATCCGTATCCGGCTAGCCCATATCTGAGAAAAAATATAGGTTAGGATGCGGAAAAAGTAATATCCACCCGTATCCGACCCGATTTCACCCCTAGCAGTGATAGTATGTGCTCGTTGCTTCCAGTTCCGTGAATGCATCTGCATTTTGTCTCCATGATGATATAATCCTATTTCTTTCGCAGTAACGACAAAGGCCTGAATCAGTAAGCAACTGAGAAAGGAAAAAATATATTTGGCACAAACGTGTTTTTTTTTTTTGTAATTGCTGTACTTGCTGGTGTTTCTCTTGATATAATCTACTTCTTTCGCAGTAATGACAAGAGTCTGAATCGCAGTAATCAGCCAGAAGATACGTCAGATTGTCCTGTCTCTTGCAATCTTGTAGACATTGTTCTATATATAATAATTACTAGGAAAGATCGCGGCAAAGTGTGAAATTTGATCAAATTTTTTTTCTTCTAAAAAAAGATATGAGGATCTAAGCGTTTTTTTCTTTCTTTTATTTTTTTTTTAAAAACGCTAGGTAGGAACCGTCGATGAATTTACGAAATAACAGACCTTTTTGCAAAAAAATATATGAATAATACATGTTCCGAAAAATATTAGATTTTGATTTGCAAAAAAAATTATAGAGATAGAGCTGTACACATTTTTTTTTGATGTACACCCTATACGTTCACCTAAATTTCTTTTGACGAATTTGTTTTTCCTAGGAAAAATGGAGAAAGAACCCTCTTTTGCCGAGTTTAACACCCTATGCGTGCACCGGGTAATAATACATGTTTTAAAAAATATTCGAGATCGAGCTGCAAAAAAAACTTTAGAGATAGAGCCGCACACATATTTCTTTTGGACACATCTTTCTTTTGACGAATTTGATTAACACTCTATTATTACCCGGCCAACCTTCTTTTGTCGAGTTTAATACTCTATGTGTTAACCGGGTAATAATACATTTTTCAAAAAATATTAGAGATGCCAACATTCTTTTATCGAGTTTAACACTCTATGCGTTAATAATACATGTTCCGAAAAATATTAGAGAACGTCCGAAAAATATCAGAGATGCCAACTTTCTTTTGTCGAGTTTAACACTTTATGCGTCCACCAAGTAGTAATACATGTTTCGAAAAATATTAGAGATCGAGTTGACACTCTATGTGTTCACCAAGTAGTAATACATGTTTCGAAAAATATTAGAGATCGAGTTGACACTCTATGTGTCCACCAAGTAGTAATACATGTTTTGAAAAATATTAGAGATCGAGTTGATAAAAAGGTCTAGAGATAGAGTTGTACACATATTTCTATTGAAGAAAATATTTTTTTCGGGAAAAACAGAGAAAGGACCTAGATGTAAGGGACGGGGACCTGTTTGTTATTTTTTTGGACCTGACCGCTACCCTGAAAAATTAGAAAATGGCTTGTTCGAGATTTGTATTTAACGAGAGGTTTTTTCTGCAAAGTAACGAACCGAAGGACCTAAACGCTATTTAAAAAAGTTTTTCTTACCTCACAAAAAATCACAAAGGATTTATTTGTAATTTATAGGGACCTATCCGTAATTTGAAGAAAACAGAGGTTTTTTTTGCAAAATGGGGAGGGGAGTGACGTGGCTTCCTGTATGTTCTCCAAATCTTTCACATATAAGAGTGTTACTAGGAAAATAAGTGCGGCGCACGCCGCGCATGTGAACGAAAAAAGAATTTGTGCTTTTTTTAGAGAAAAAACGGACCACAAAAACTTTTTCCCGGCAAAAACGAGAAAAAACTGGACACGAAAACAATTTTTTGGGGAAAAACAGAAAATGTTTTTTTGTGGAGAAAAACGGACCACGAAAATAATTTTTCTTAGGAAAACATCGCGCGTGTGAACGGAAAATAGAGAAAAAAACAGACCATGAAAACATTTTTTCCGGGAAAAACAGAACACAAAACATTTTTTTCCGGGAAAAAATGGAAATGCTTTTTTTTCTGGAGGAAAAACGGACCACGAAAACATTTTTTTCGGAAAAACGGAGAAAGGACCTGGACGTAAGGAACATATACCTGTTCGCAATTTTCTTGGACCTGACCGCTATATTGAATAATTAGAAAAAGGCTCGTTCATGATTTGTATTTAACAGGAGTTTTTTTTGGCAAATTAACGAACGAGGAACCTAAACGCAGTATCGGCGCGATTTTCTTCCCCTCACAGAAAATCACAAAGGACCTTTTGGTAATTTGTAAGGACCTATTCGCGATTTGGAGAAATAGAGAGAGTTTTACGCAAAACCGCCAGGGGGTGACGTGGGGCGGTCCTGAGCCGGATAACCTCCCGACTATAATGGAGGTAGTATATTATACGCAAAAGAAGTTGGAAAGCACTAAATTTGCCTAAACCTTATCCCTTCTGCTACAATTTTTGCTATAAGCATTTGCCTTTCCTCTGATAAAGCTGCGATTTCAGAGTTCATATATAGATGCTTTTGCTTATTTCATGATTTTATGTGAACAAATGCTTGCATAATTTTATCTGCAAATATTTAGTGTTTTGCATTTAAATATATAGAAAATGCAGACAAATGTTTGCATGATTTTGTTCATATTTTTTCTTGCCTTTCGGAGATCATTTCATACGGGCTGAAAATGGTCAAAATTTCGGTTATTTCGGTCGAAATTTTGGTTTTGCCTTCCTCCAAAATACCGGATTTGAAATTTAGTTTTTGAATTTTAACTGAAATTCTCAAATTTCACTGAAATTATATATTTTAATCGCTCCTAAGATATGACTTTAAGCAGAGTCTAAATCCACGATCCATGGTGGCCATGCCGCGCCGGTAGATGCCCAGGTCTAATCCTACCCAGCTCGTCCACACACAGGTGGATCATTTTGATTCCATTTGACTTGTTTTTGTCCCTTGGGCCTTAATATTTTGCGTTCAAACAGACAGAAAATATAGATGAATACTTGAGTGGTTCTTTTTCATATTTTTTTTCTAGTATTCCGGAGACCATTTCGTAGGGGTTAAAAATGACCGAAATTTTATCGAAATTTCGGTTTTGCCTTCCTCCAAAATACCGGGTTTACCGGTCTAATCCTACCTAGCTCGCCCACACACAAGTGGATCATTTTCATTCGATTTCACTTGTTTTTGTCCCTTGGGTCTCAAGGTTTGTCCCATGCAGGCATGTCAGTGCCTGACTGAGCATGACAGCGTGACGCCAAAACCACTCAACTCTCCTGTGGCCGTTCGGCTCTGCACGCTGACGCCCCCCCCGCCGTCCATCCGTTTGTTTCCCGCGACGTGGCATCGTTCGCTGCCATGTGGCCACTGTTTATTTTTTATGTTTACCTTTTTCAGAATAGAATTTTAAATTTGGTCCTCTTTTTTTTTTTACCGCGGAAGTTTCTTTTTTTTTTTTTTACCGTGGAAGTAGCGGTATACATCTAGCAGTTGGACCTGTAGCTCTCATATACCATAGCAGGTGACCGGTGACCTATTACTGCCCATTCCACCATTAGACATGCGTCTATTTTGTGTGTGTGTGTTTAGCCTTCTTTTGAATGAAGTTTCAAATTTAGCTCCTTTTTGACCGTGGAAGCAGCAACATACACCTATTGTGCTTCTTTACCGTTGCAGTTGGACCTGTACCGCTTATATACCGTGGCAGGTGACCTGTTGTAGTTCCATACCGACACATAGTGCCTTTTGATTCTTCTTTGGTCGATAAGTTGATTGGATTTGCAATTTTGTTCGGAGGATGACCAACGTTAGAAAAAAAAATTAGGTTGGGTAAAAACAAAGCCAAAAAAAGTCTTAGAAAATGGCGAGTGTGAGGGTGTATGTGAAATATCTACCAAGTTGGAGGGCCTTGTTGCTCATCGCGCGGGCTGCGAAAATCCGAAATATTCAAACCCGCGTCCCACCCAGACGTTCAGACTTCCGGTGGAGGAAGATGCCTGGACACGGTCTACCATAGATGCGCGTGGACCCGTACCTGCTGCCCCGGGACCCACGGAGCGTGGGGTCGGGAGACAGCGAGTGCTGGTTCACGCGTTGTGGAGTCGTCCACATGCCAGTTGATGGGTGTACGATATTTGTTATCTCCAAGAAATTTTTTTGTTGCGCCTCTTTTTTCTGTTTTCGTGTACCACGGATTCTCACGAGTCACTACCATTCCTGGGTTTTTTTAAAACAATATATTTTAAAATTAATTTTACAAGAATAATATATTGAAAAGTAAAATTACAAAAATACACCTGTCTCGCTATTTCAATTGGCGACAGAGTCTCTGTAGCAAAAGACTTTGTCGCCAATTGAAATGAGGTCAGAGACTGTTTTGTCGCGAATTGAATTTGGTCGACGGATTATTTAGTCGATAAGATTGAGCTTTGTCGCCATTTGAATAGACGACATGCCGTTTTAAATAGCACATATCGCCTATTCAAATGGCTGCAGAGATGTATTTTTGTAATTTTTCTTTTCGACGTTATTTTTGTAAAATTATTTAAAATATATATTATTTTGAAATAAAATTCTTCCATTCCTTCAAGCTACCTTACGCCAGCTATTCATATTCTCTACAAAAAAATTTGACTAGAAGAGAAAACAAGATGTACATACTTTATTCATTCTTTTTAATCAAACCACTAGTCATCTCTACTATTCTAAAGCAGCAGTTGGTGGCAGTGGTGAGTTCTACCCACGTCATTAATTGCCGCTTAATTGCCCTTCTTAAGTGCCCTGCTTAATTGCCCTACGCAAGAAACGAAGCGTTGCTTTAATTAGCCAGCTTTCGCAAGAAACGAAGCGTTAAATATAAATGTTTGATCTTGTAAAATAATTTTTATTATTTTTTAATTTTAATTTTTATTATTAATTTTGTTTTTCGTAGCAACGCACGGGCATGTAACTAGTCATCTCTTATCCACCAATCCCTCCTTTTGGAATTCGGATTTCTAATTGACGACTTTTCATGAGAGCTTTTACACACTTGATGTTTTCCCTATAAGTATATGTATATATCTTCTAGTGAACCAAAAAAAAAATTTAGCCAATTCTTCTTAGTGAGCCAAATTTGCTTGACATAGCAGCTCTAATTTGCAATCTATTGTTTAACAACAATTGGACTTGCTGATTTAAAAACAAAAACAAATGTACTTGCTCGTGACTGCTAAGAAAAATACGTGATTGTTTGCACAATATTGCTTTTTTTTTAAAAAAAAACTCAATATAGCTTTTCGATACAGCGTTGTTTAATTCAATGTAATGAAAATAGCAGAACAAATTCAGCCTTAGAAAATAAAACCCACGAGATAATATTTCGTAATAATATGGGACCGGAAGGACCGAAACGAAAAACTCCCCAACAAGGCTATCGATCGAACGAAAGCCCCGCAGAAGCGAAGCAGAAGCACCACTCCACCATCTCCCACCTCGCCGGCCGCCGCCGCCTCCGCTTCTTCCCTGCCTCCTGCCTAATTCTCCTGAGCTCTCGCCGAACTCGTAGATATGAGTGCTGCCGCGGCCGCGGCTCTGCCGAGCCGCCGCACCCGCACCCGCCCGCCGTCGGCCTCCTCCCGCAAGTCCGACGACCCCTCGGCCGCCGCCGCCAACGGAATCGGGAAAGCCTCCTCCAAGCCCGCCTCCCCCAGTCATCTGACGTAAGCGCTTTAAGGCTCGGTCTTTTCCTTCTATCTCTTTTCCCCAGTTCGTACTGGAACTTCTAAAGATTGGGTTTTTGTTGGGTTTGGGCTTTGGTAAGCGGGGAGAGGACGGTGAAGAAGCTGAGACTGTCCAAGGCGCTGACGATACCGGAGGGCACGACGGTGTCGGACGCGTGCCGACGGATGGCTGCGAGGAGGGTCGACGCGGTGCTGCTCACCGACGCCCAAGGCCTCCTCTCCGGCATAGTCACTGATAAGGTGAACCCTTTTTTCTTTCTTAAATTTTTGGTGGAATTTTGATGGATGGAGTGTGTTGTTTTGTGCTTTCATAGTGGCTGGGAGCTAAGAAAGTAAGAAAGATGTGATTTTTTTTTAGTTTGATGTTACGAGGAATCGAGGACACTATCTTGTCTCACTTTCCTTTTGAAACAAATTGATGTCTAGATTGGATTCTTGGTTTGGAGCTTAGCAAGTGGCCTTTTCTGTTAAAAACAAAAGTTCTTTTTCATTTAGGTGATTCGATCAAGTCATTTGTCGACCAAATGTTGACGGCACGTTGGGAATTTTTGGCTTACTGCTGCATTTTTTTTCCCCCGTTGCCTGTTCTTTTCTTTCTGTCATGATGCTGGAAAATGGAAAACGATGATGGCTTTTACTTGTTTACAAGTAGTTTGTGGCTAAAACGTTGGAATTAGTTTAGGTAAAATGAGGATGTATTGCATTTGACTTTTGTTGGGTACCTATGCTTCGTACTGTACTTTTATGGGCGAACAGCCTTCTAGGTTTTAATTAGTAGTATTGTGCCAAACAGCTTATGATCTTTTACTGCTTTCAAGCTGAAGGCATTTTTTTTTTCTTTTTTTCTTTTTGATTCAAATTGGGGTGTAGGATATATCCACAAGGGTGATTGCCGAGGGGCTGAGGGTGGAGCAAACCATCATGTCCAAGATCATGACGCGGAACCCTATTTATGTCATGTCCGACACGCTTGCCATTGAGGCATTGCAGAAGATGGTTCAAGGTATATCTGGTTATACTGGCATTCCCACTGTTATGCTTGCTTGGCTAAAATGTTTATAGGAACAATTTGATAGCGAAGTAGAGTGAGTTGAGCATCCATACTTGCAGTTTTCGCCAAACCGTGTTGCAAGGCGTTCCTTTATATGTGTAATCGTAGCAGACTAGTGATTTGTATTGTTTTTTTAGCAGCAGTAGCACTTCGTGTGATTTTCACCATCATGACTCTTTCCTTAATATTTCACTCAATCATAGTTAACTCAAGGGATTCAGTTGAACAATTGGGAGCACCTAATTGTGAAAACGGGCATGTGTGGAAAAATGTTCACTGGAATTTTGATTGAAGGGAGATACTTAATTGCAACAATTGAAAGTAGAGAGTACTTAGTGGAACATTGAAGAACATAAACTCATTTGCAGTGTACATTGCTTATGCTATTATGCTTAGTTGTTGAAAAGTGCTCCTCTCTGCATGTGCATGCTTAATTAGTAATGGCCTAATCCTAAAGTTCTGGTGTAACTCATGATTTTTGGTGTTTCCAGTTTCAATTACAATCGTTAGTTGAAAATATAATGTTTTATGTAGTATTCTCTTGTTTAAACTTTTGACGAGTCACTGTCAGACCAACTCTAGTTGCCTTTTATGAAGTGTAATGAAAACACAATTTTAGGTAAATGTTAGGCATCTTTAGCTGTATTGTTATCTCATATCTCAACCAAAAGAAGAGGCAGATTCCTGGATTTATTTTGTCAGACCCTCTAGGATTTCTTTGGCATGTTGCCGAGTTTCTGACATTATGACTTCAGTAGCATATGTTTGTAGGCTGGTTGTTTCATGTTCTTACATAGAGACCTTGATTAGGTCGATTCTTCCTTTCTTCACTAACATTAGTTTTTCCAATCTGCTCTTTCATGTTTTAGGGAAATTTAGACACCTCCCAGTTGTGGAAAATGGTGAGGTTATTGCCATGCTGGACATTGCAAAATGCCTCTATGATGCAATATCAAGACTGGAAAAGGCAGCAGAAAAAGGGAGTGCGATAGCAGCTGCAGTAGAAGGGGTTGAGCGTCAATTGGGGGGCAACTTTTCAGGTCAGGCAATGCACATCTTGCCATTTAATTCACTCTCTTTCAGCCCCCTAGAAGTACGCTGATCATAAAATGAATGGTATATTTTGTGAATAATAGTCATTCTACATTTATTTTTTGAAGCAAAATGAAATGAAAATTCTTACTATGCAACTTATCATGTATATCATATTGTACTGTACTTTGATGTTGCTTGTCCTTAGATAACTGTATTTTGATGTAGTCTTGCCTTACCAATCAATTTAAGTTATTTACTGTTTTTGCATACAGCTCCTTATGCTTTCATAGAAACTCTAAGAGAGCGGATGTTCAAACCTTCTCTGTCATCCATTGTCACGGAGGGCACAAAGTATATTATCTGTTTTCTCTGACTATTTTGTCAATTGTCAGCAAATAAGTTTGGATAGTGAGAGTTATATACTGTTAACTTCCAGGATAGCAATGGTTAACCCTACAGATCCTGTGTACGTAGCAGCACAGAAAATGCGTGAGTTCCGAGTTAATTCTGTGGTTGTCGCTACAGGAAACACATTGCAGGGGATCTTTACGTAAGCATTCTATATTAGTATCACGAGCAGTGCTTCTATGCTTTTTCTTTTAGTACAAGTTGCACAAATCTTGAAGCAAGCGAATGGGTAAGTAATCACCATCTACCCTTCATTTATGCTTTAATAGTTGTGCAATTTTTAAAAGGAAGAGCATAGAAGCATTTCTCTAGTATCACACTTTGTCTTTTATTTTCATTTTTCATTTTCATTCCAGTTATTGATGAATATGTGATTCTCAAATGCAGCTCAAAAGATGCGCTTATGCGTGTTGTGGCACAGAATCTTTCCCCTGAGTTGACCCTAGTAGAAAAGGTCTCCCTTTCTTCAAATGGCCTTCATGTTCTCTATAGTATAATAGTTATAACTGACTGTATTAGTTACGGTTTTTTTAAAGGTAATGACTGCAAATCCAGATTGTGCTACGTTAGACACCACAATTCTCGATGCATTACATATAATGCACGATGGAAAATTCTTGCACATTCCCGTTCTTGACAGAGGTACAATCTGATTCCTGTCTCAGCCTGTGAATACCTTACTGGTACAGTGGTGGTACTTCATCTGGTACATGTCTTCACTTTCCTGAACAGATGGACAAATTGCTGCTTGCTTGGATGTCCTGCAACTTACTCATGCAGCCATTCAATTGGTGATCCCTAACTCCTTGTTGCCCTTTCGTAAGCTCCGGTGAAGATTCCTATCATGATTTTGTCGATCTATTTCTCTATTTGTAGGTTGAAGGAGGCAATGGGACTGTAAATGACGTGGCAAACTCAGTAATGCAGAGGTTCTGGGACTCTGCTCTTGCTTTGGAGCCTCCAGATGAGGAATTTGAAAACCATAGGTTCGTCGGTGGTTATTTGCGGAAATTTTGTTCTTTTGTTTTTCCCTAATAAGTTCTCTCCTACATTGGTCAGCGAAGTATCATTACATATGGTGTCAGAGGCTGGGGATGGAAAGAGTAGTATTTACCCCCCTGTTATTGGAAATTCCTTTGCCTTTAAGCTTCAAGACCAAAAGGGACATGTGCATAGGTTCACTTGTGGTAAGTACTTTTTGTACAAATATGTCAACTGTGGTTGCATCGCTCCAAATATAACTGGTTCTTAACTTGTATTCTGTTGCTTCAGGCTCGGAGAGCTTAGACGAGCTTGTGTCTTCTGTAAGGCAAAGGTTAAGTATTGGTGATGAAAAGGACAGAGTTCAACTCTTGGTAAGATTGAGTAATTTGTCATGAAAGCATTCCTATGCTTCAATAGGCATGTAGAAGACAGAGATTAGGTGTCTGGTGTCTCATTGTAAAGGTCAAGATTTCCCTTGTTTTGTCAGTCATGAAATATTCACCGACTTCATGTACTCAAAGAGAAAAGTGATTATCTTATATGCATATATCTTATATCCTGTGATTCTTGTCTTCGCACCGTTATCTGTACCTCATTGGCAATGCTACATATGGATTAACGGAGTCGTTCTTCATCCTTCATTCGTTAACTCCAACAACTACAGCCGCCCAACTTAATCTTAATCGTGTTGTTGTATGTAGTATGAAGACGATGAAGGCGATCGAGTGCTGCTGACAACAGATACTGATCTTGCTGGTGCAATTCTCCATGCCAAGTCATCCGGGCTGAAGGTATTCTGCATTCTTAGCACACTATTTATCCTATTGCATGTTGCTGGGCTCTTCAACCACTAGCTGTTTGCTTACTCCACATCACCAAAGTGAAAATTCCACTGTCAGGTTTTGAAGTTGCATACTGACGAGTCAGGTTCCAACACAGAGGTGACAAAACCATCACAGGAGCTGGCATCCTCCCGCAGGAGTGGGTTGTCGCCTGTTAAAGTTGGGCTAATGGCTGGTGCAATTGCTCTCAGTGGTGCAGCAGTCATGGTCTACCTGAAACGATCTAGGGTGTGATCTCCAGAGGAATCAGTAATTTTCCAAACCTGCATTTCCAACAGCTAACATCCACTTTGGAATTTCGTATCATCCTAGTACCAGTGCATGCTAAGAAATGAAAAGGATGGATGGCAACCAAGGTTGCATCAGATACTGAAGATCCAGGAATGGGTTAGAGTACGCGTCTAAAGTTTTTTGGGTAACAGAAGTTCTAACATTATATACAAACATTATATATGTTCCTATTTCATACTTTTTGCACTTGTTTGTAGACAAACAGAGAATGTAAACTCAGTTAAGCAAGATCAGCCCCTACGCTAGCTATCTGTATGAATCAACTGTATGAATCAAATGTAAACAATTAGGTCCTGCACAATGTCAAACATAGATTCGCATTGACAAATGATGAGCTTTTGGTAATTTGTTCTTTTGGTCAAAAAAAATATTACAGTGGACGATTTGTGTCGTGAGGGTGCAAAGAACTGACGTATGTTTTAGCTGAATGCTGATTTCTTTTAACAAATCCCCTTTGCAATTGATCACGTCCTGTCTCCAAAGCTTATCTGTCCCAAGTAGGTAGAGTGGCCCCTAATCCTTTGTGTGATGGATTGATAATAAAGCCATGATTGATAGGGTGAAAGATGGTATATGTGTGGTTCAAGTTATGGTTGCATGATGGCAGTGGAGCTTTTCGTGAGCTTTTTACTAAGGTGGTTAGGTTTCGTAACTTCCTCGGTGTCTGACTTAGAGTGGAATCTTGTGCTTGTCTTGCCGGCCTTCTCTTTTCTCTCCCCCAGCCATCAACTGCTGTAGCTTGAAAGGCATTGCTTGTATTATGCAAGCAATGGTGTCAAAACTATTCATATTGGATGTGTTGCACTCAACAGTCGCAGCATCCTTTTTATGTTTACCGTTACATAGTAAGATGGAATTATATATATATATATAGGAAAAATACTTTTTACTCCCGGGAGTAATTATTCCCATCTCCGAAATACCACCCAAACAAATTTGAAATACTCCTTTATCACTTTGGATATACTCATATACTAATTATAAGATATTCTAATGAGATCCACATGAAAAAATTGCAGGGGAGTACATAGTTTTTAGCGTATTTTACAAATACCTTCATATATGTACATAAAAAGGAGTATGTCTAAAAAGTGTACACGTACATACCCTCCGTTGCGCGAGATACTCCCTACGTTGTGAGATACGATATATGGAGTAATTACTACCGGGAGTAGAAAAGAGGCTTCCTATATATATATATATGCTCCCTACATTGTGAGATACGACATAGTGAGTAATTACTCCCGGGAGTAGAAAAGAGGCTTCCTATATATATATATATATATATATATATATATATGCTCCCTACGTTGTGAGATACGACATATGGGAGTAATTACTCCCGGGAGTGGAAAAGAGGCTCTTTTCTACTCCCGGGGGTAATTACTCCCATATGTCGTATCTCACAACGTAGGGAGTATCTCATGCAACGCAGGGCATGTACATGTAGTATACAAGTATATAAGACCATCTAGGTGGTATTTACATTTTTTCGGAGGTGGTATATACGCTTTTTAGAGATACTCCTTTTTATGTGTGTATATGAAGGTATTTGTAAAATAAGCTAAAACCTATGTACTCCCTTGCAATTTTTTTCATGTAGATCTCATTAGAATATCTTATAATTAGTATATAAGTGTATCCAAAGTGATAAATGAGTATTTCAAGTACGTTTGTGTGGTATTTCGGAGATGGGAGTAATTACTCTCGAGAGTAGAAACTATTTTTCCTATATATACTCCAATAATAATTCTAAGATACTACAATTAATGCGACATTACTGAAAAAATTCATTAGTCCTTTATTTTTTTGCTATATACCCTTTTGCATGTGTAAAAAGTATATAAACAAATTATGCTATAAATGTTGGATTTTGATGAAATTTTTCGTGGAACTCACTTTGGAGTATCTTATAATCAGTATTAGAGTATACTTAAAAGGATAAAGAAGTATAACAACATCATTTAAGCAGTATATTGAGAGTGGGAGTACATACTCACAGGGGTATACACACACACGATGAAAGTAGACATATGATGAAATCATGAAAGTAGATAGACAGGGACATTGGATTGAACTTAAATAGTCCAGATCTAGGTGGAATCCCACCTTCTCCACTTAAACACGTTTTACATATAACCCCTTAGACAAATTATAAAATTTAACACTTTAAATGGAGGAGGTAGGATTTCACGTAGATCTAAACCATTCAAGTTGTATCCAACGTCCTTATTTGTCTACTTTTATGCTTTTATCATGTCTACTTTCACCTCGTCACACACACACACACACAAACACATATAGGATGCTATAATGGGGCACTATGGTGCCCAGGCACTATGATTTTAAATGTATTAATTCAAATCAAATTCGGGTATATGTTTTGAAACTTTCAGTTTTAGGGTATATACCTATCTATAATAATTCAAATGAAACACATACCTTTGAAAAAATATACTCGAATTCAAAGATTTGAACGAATTTAGATCAGACGTTTTGCTGATTTATATATATAATCAGCACATACCTACAATCAAACAATCATCGAAAAAAGAAACCCTAGTTCGAATTTCAGTTCAAATTTGTCTGAACTAGTTAGTAAACTGGTTAAACTCAACATCTTAAAATTTTTAAAAAATTTCAAATGCAAAAAAGTATGAAAAATACTTGCTTTAGATCATGGTGCCCCAAGTAATGGTACCATATATATATATGTATATATGTATATATATGTACATATGTATGTATATATATGTATATATATATATATGTATATATGTATATATGTATGTATGTATATATACACATATGTATATGAATTAATGTACGTCTGCTCTTCTATATCAAAACTTTTCATGCTGGATGTGTTACACATATTCCTTTTCTTAACTATTATAAGAATGAGTTGGTGGTGATGGTGAGTCTGCCAGGCCGTTCTTAGACCAGAAGAGTAAGGACCCAAGGCTCAGTAGGTGAGTCACTGTAGCCATCACGCCAGCCTTTCACGTTTTTTGTTCAGTGATTCTTCAGTAACGGATCTCAAATAAGTGATAGCTCAAGTTTTAAATTCTCTTTTTTTTTTGTTTTTAAGAGTTTAGAACTTGTGGTGTCATCATCTATTTGGGATCCGTTGCAACGCACGGGCACTTTACTAGTGTATACTAACAAAGAACATCCTCGGCATTCTGTAATTAAGAGTCAGATTTGTACCGGCAGCATGTTAGTTGTTGGTACGACAACTGACAAAAACAATGCGGTTGCTACAATGGTTAGCGATTGTGATGGCATACGAATGTCGCTTCGATACCCTATATATGAGATACCGGCGGGCAACGATTTAGGCACCATTGTCGGTTGACACACGATAGCTTAGCCAGGATTAGGAGTTTAGGGCCCTCTCGAAACAGTGTAATTGAGTGAGCTTAAAGTGAGAACCATGTCCTACCTAATCAGGGCTACTCGGAGATCAGATAACTAGGACCACATGCTACAATATAATTGCAGCGTAGCGTATCAAATGTAGAACTTACCGAGGGTCAGGTTGTTTAGAGTTTTAGACTTATGTTTTTTTAAAAAAACTTATAGTTATCAGTTTTTAGGTTTAAACAATTTAAAAGTAATCGGTTTTTGTACGTAGTAGAGGTTGGTGATTTTGCAACTTCATTGTCATTAGTCTAAAAACAACCCTCAATGAGCCAAAAATCACATCTGTGGTGGTTTTTGCCTTTTAGTTATATGAATGTTTATAGCTTTTGAAAAAAATCTAAATAAAAAATCACAAATTTGTTTAGACTTTGGATTTTTGGCTTTTAAGCCGGTGAAAAAGCTCAAACAAACACGGCCTGAGCAAGGTTAGTCAAACAAACACTTTAGTCATGTCCTACCACTGTTTCTACGGTTAAAGAGGACATCATTTTTACAAATTTATTCAGAATAACGCTAGATTTATATAAAAAAAATATCATGGGCTAAAAAAAAAAGCTAAGGTTAGTCAAATATGAATGATAAAAACAACCTTCACAAACTTCGTCGAGCTTCTCACAACCATGTTTGAGAAGCTCCGCGAGCGACGTCTCCTATGTTGTCTAGTAGGCGGCATCCTCCAAGAGTAACAAGTCGAGTTCCTCACTCGAGCTTCACTGAGCACAACACATGTGCTTCCAGTGACCACCTAAATGCAACACATGCACTTAGGATCCTTCCCAAGTGCAACACATGCACAAGAGACTCTAAATCACTATCTAATTACAACACATACAATTAGAGCTCACTCTTAGCTCAAAATGGAAGTAGAGAGGATGCAACACATGCAAAACTCCTCCACAAACTCACAATAAGAGCAACAACAAGCAAATGTCTCCCAATGCCCCCTTATATGAACTCCATGCCAATTTTGGAAAAATCCAGCAAAATCGGTACTATGGCCCTACTAGGGCCAGTAGTACCCATCTCAACCGCAACAGTTGAAAACAGCTCAAAACTAGCAATTGCACAGTACTACCGGTGCTACCGACCAACTAGGAGTAGTTGGAGCGGTAGCACCGCTCCAGTGGTACTACCGTTCAAACCTCTGGTAGCATTGGGCTCAAGAAAACCGAGCAACACATGCTCCCTGGAATAAACCTACCATCCCATAGAGCCGATACTACCAATCCTCCAGTAGTACTGCTCCCACATGGTCGGTAGCTCCGGCCTATAGAATTCAACAAGCAACACATGCTCTCTGAAAAATAACTACCGCTCGAACGAGCGGTAGCACCGGTCCAGCGGTAGTACCAACTCCCATAAGTGGTACTACCGTCGAGCGGTGCTACCTGCCCCATAAGGGCGGTAGCTTCGAACTCAAGGAGAAAACTCAGATTTACACAAAATCTTTTCTCCAAAACACCGAAGAATGATTCTTTGAGCTATGTGAGGATCAACACATGATCACACTACTTTGCAAAACACATTTGCAAAGTCTCATCACATACTCCAAAGAATCGCATTCAAACTTCAACTTATTTGCAAAACACATTTGCAAATAAACTAAGAACTTATGGGATCAATTCTCTTAGTCATGTGATGATCAACACATGATCAAGTCAACTTGCAAACCACCATTGCAAGCCCTATTCACATGCTCTAGGATCGAAAGCCATAACCTCTCACTCATTTGCAAATAGCAATCAAACCTAATTGCATAAGCTATCTACTTTTTGCAACACATGCAAATCCATAACTTCATGCAACACCCAAATAAACTCAATTTGCTTGAGCTCTCTATTTACAACACATGCAAATCTTTAGCTCCAAGCAAACACCAAATTCAACTCAAAATGCTTTATCACTTTATTTGCTTGAGCTCTCTATTTACAACTGAAAGTGCATCTAGGCACTCATGTTGTTTTGGTGATTAATGATAAACGATTAATGACAAACGCATGTAATGTCAATCAATGTAATTGTACAAATGCTTAACTTAGTGCCTAACAAATGACAAACCTCTAATATGTTTATATTGATTATGAGACTAACATGTTTATTGCCTAGTTGAATATTAGTCTCATCTATTTTAGAGGAAAATCAATTGGGATGGTTAAGCAAAAATGAGGTATGCAATCTCGGTATTCCTTCCATATTTGTCATTGCATTCCTCTTTAGCAAATGCATATTGAACTCTAAGTAACTTGTTGATTTCATATGTGCACATTGATTCATGTCATAATTGCTTGTGCATATATATATTCATTTGAGTTCATTATGTGCTTTGTTTTTAATACGCTTGTGTTAACTAGAGTTAAACTTCATTGCTTCATATTGACTTGGTGCATACATGTTTTAGTTGTGTATCTTCTAATGCACCTCTCTTAGTGAAGTTTAATCTAGAATTGGATCACATTATTTACTCTCATTCCAAATATTGTTTGCACATGTGTAACTAGTGTATATTCTATCATGTGCTTCATTTAAGCAAAGTATGTGGTCCTTGCCATGATTTAAGTGATTCATCTTATTGGCAATTATCTCTCTAAGTGCATATAGATCAATCACATATTCATCATGCTGCACTTAGTAGAGAACAATTCTTATGTCAAGTGTTTTCGTTGATATCATGCCTATTTATATGAAACACTTGTTGTATTTCATCTCATTCATTTAATTCTAATTCATATCTTTTGAGCTTGTGGGACTAATGTGTTTGCTGAGTGCTTTGATAAGAATTAGGTCCCAAAGCTGTGTGTATGATGACCAAGATGGTTTGAAGGATGACAAGCGAGTCAAAATCAAATAAGGCGGTGTCACCAAGAGCTGAGGACTAAGTCAAGAACGACTTGGCGTGAGGATCGTCTTGGTGATGATCGAGGTCAAGGTCGGAGAAGACGAGAGTCTCATGAGGTGAATCGCGTCGAGGTTGACAAGATGAAGGGCGTCATCAATCTTTGTGGAAGCGTCATCATGCACCGTGCATCCAAGAAGTCGGCATGTAAGCTTAGTGTAAGACTTAGATTTTGTGTTAAATTTGAGTCTAAGGATTGCCGTACTATTAAGAGGGATGCAATCGTTGAAATCACTTAGACAAGTCTCAAGTGCTCAAAAGTGGTCTATCCTTGTCTAAGGTTGAGAAACCCAAGTCACACCGTGTTCACCTAAGTGTAGGTGGGTTGGTGTGAGGGTTAGAAGTGTTGGTGGTGCCGGAAAGTGAGAATTTGAGGTCTCCTTGTGGATTCTTTGTGCAACCTGTTTTTATCCTTTGGGATTTGGGTAGTGAGACCTTGTTAGTTGGATAGCCACCGTTCATAGCTTTCCGAAAAGTCCGAATTTGCCGAAATCGGAGTCCGGGATCAAAAGTTATGCCCGTTTTCGGACTTGCCGTGGTGCTGCCTGGGAGATCCGGAGTATCGGGTTGTAACCCGGAGTCTCCGGGTTATCCGAGTATCCGGATGATTCCGAGTATCCGGATGATCCAGAGTCTCCGGTTTTTTCCGAGTCTCGGGTTGCCCGATTCGGTCCCAAGCGGCTAGTTTTTTGGGTTCCTCTATTTAAGGCCCCTTTCTTGCCCACTTCAAAGTAGCCGTTGGGGGATGTTTTGCTGGGTGTATTGAGGTGTTTTCTTGGTGATCTTGAGCCCCCAAAGCCCCTCTAATCCTAAGATCTTAGTGATCCCCTTTTGAGTGAAGGGTTGGGTGTGAGAGTGGGTAGTGCTAGGGTTAAGTGTGATTTGAGTTGTTGAGCACTTGAGGTTGATTCTAAGTGAGTTCTTCGAGAGTATTTGTTACTCTTGGAGATTGAGGACTCCTAGACGGCTAGGAGGTCGCCTACGAGCCACCGACTTGGTGTGGTGCGCCGTGGGAAGTTTGTGAAGGCCGGATTCCGCCTCCGCGAGGAAAGGAATCAAAGAAGTGAAGCCGGCGTATGCAAGGTGCAACGACGAGCGGCTAGCGAGTTGAAAGAGACTCCGAGTCTTGGGTGACCGGCCGTCGAGTGCCAAGTGCAACACCGGAGGACAAGGGTTGAAAGAGACCCGGCTCAAGTGTGACCGAGCCGCCTCAGCGGAGACGTAGGATCCCTCAAGGATCCGAACAGGGAACAAATCTTCGTGTTTCCTTCGGTTTCCTCTTTTACTCACTTGTTTAATTTGTCTTCGATTCTTGTGCTTAGATTGATTAGATTGCTTCTACCGCATCTATTCTTGCTTGTATACTTGCTCTGTTGCAGTAGAGTAATTTGTATCACTAGAATCGAAGTCGTGCTTAATTTTATTGCGTGTGCTCTATTCTGGCCGAACCAGTCAATCCGGAGAGTCCGGTATTTAGTTCGGACTATCCGAGTTGTCCGGAGTATCCGGTATATTAATCCGGAGTATCCGGATATACCGGAGTATCCGGATAATATATCCGGAGTCTCCGGTTACCTGCTCTCGCTGAATTGTTTAAATTGCAAAACTTAATTGTACCCTTTGCTTCCGCATTATCTCTGATAGATTAATTTAAATTGGGTATAATTTTGTAATCGCCTATTCACCCCCCCTCTAGGCCGACATCCCGGTCCTTTCAACAACACATGCAAATCTCTAGCTCCAAGCAATCAAATCAAACTCAAGTACATGAGCTCTGTATTTGCAATGCATGCAAATCTCTAACTCCATGCAACCTCTTTAAAACCAAATTGCTTGAGCTCTTCTCCTTTTGCAACACATGCAAAACTTAGCTCCAAGCAATACCACTTCAAATAAGATTTGAATAAAAGCAATCATGAGCTACTATATTTCCAACACATGCAAATACTTAGCTCATGCAAGAATCAAGTATGACTAACACATTTGCAACACATGCAAATATGAACTTCATGCAAAAAAACGATGCATTAGCTTATCCCATTTGCAACACATGCAAATCAAAGCGTTATGCAAAACTAATGCATGAGCTTCACCCATTCGCAACACATGCCAAATGGTTAGCTCCATACAAAAACCAATTAAGAGAGTGAGCTAGAGCGAATCGGATTGAGTTCATTAACACATGATGAAGCTCAAGCAAATGACTTGACCCCTCTTAATAGTACAACGATCTAACTAGACCCTCTAGCCATCTAGTTATACCTTCACCGTGAGTGATGCCCTTTGAGGCTTTAAGATCTTCAATCCTTTCTTTTTCTCCCGGGATCGTAAGCTATCTTCTCCTCTTGTTCATCAACTCTTGATGAATCTTCTCTTCTCTTCTCTCTTCAGGATCTACTCTTTGAAGCTCACCAACATATGATGACTTCCTTTTTATCGCAATTTTTCATCTCAACCTTGTTGGACTAAACCTATATCCACAACCTCAAGGAAAACCATTAGTCCAACAAACACGGTTGTCTCAATCATCCATACACTCTATTAACACATAATGGATGTCCCCAACATCGATTAAGCATAACCCTAATCAATTTAAATGAAGTAATTGTGTCTTGAGTACTTGATACAACTAATGCTTCATAATATTCAAGAACTATCGATTATCCTTAATCAATCAAAGGAACACCATCAACACATGTTGAATTATTCTTTGATGATTAAAAGACAATTGACCTCAATTTAAATTTTTATTTAAATTGATATGAGTATACATTAACTACACAAGTTTTTATATACTCATGTTGATGGAAAGTAATGATCCATAATATGTGGAATATATGGAAATGATCAATACTCTAAACCATCAACTATAGAATAAAATCCACAAGGATATGTGCATACATATAATTGACTTTGAATCACTATGCACATATTCTATTTGAGAAAGCATTGGAGTTTATCCTATATTACCATGAGTATACTTAAACTGGCCAATTTGAATATATATACTCAAGGTTTTGTTTCAATATCTTGATCATTTATATATAACAATAAGACATGGACCAATATAATTGAAGGAAACATGTGTGTGTGTATAAAAAGGAAACATGACACACATCTTAGAGGTTAAAATAATGGAAGAGTTCATACTTTGACTTGAAACCAAAGAATGCAATAAGATAACAAAATGAATACAAGTGCATACCTCAGGTTTTCCATTTTCTATGCAAATATGAGATTACTAACAATAAAGTCAATAAGCATGTTAGTCTTATTAAGAATAGGTTTTTCAGTAAACAATGATTAAGCATTAATCTTAAACCAATCGCCAAAACTAATGGAGCTTAAACTTACAATCTCCCCCTTTTTTGGCGATTGATGACAAACCATATATTAATACCCTATTTGGATGAGAAAACAATGCAAAAGGGTTTTTGAAGATTGAAATGAATAAGACAATAAAATTTTAGATTTCCATAATCCTCCCTTTTGCATTAAACACTCCGTTTTAACAAAACTCCCCCTTTTGGCAAATAACATAATCCCTCTTTGAATCAACAATAAAAACAAAGGGATTAAGCTCAAATACCACTCACGACTCAACCATCTCACTAATTCTCCCCATTTTTGAAAAAAACAACAATCCAAATGAGGGAATTAAGAGGCACTCATAAATTCTCTTCCTTTTGGCATTAAACACCAAAAATGGAAAACCAATCCAAAAAGGAGATAATTTGGGTATTAAGATACCACTTTGAAAGATCGAGTGCCAAATGGTAGAGTAAAGAGCTCGGCAAGGGAAGCAACCAACCGAAGGCCATACAAAGATTTGAAATAGAAGCATATGACCTTTGTAATGAATTTTGGTACCAATTGAAAACTAAAGAATTTTGCAAACTTTTGGAATTGATACCAAATGTAGGCCTGATACCAATTGAGAGGAAGAATAATAAGTTTGCAAGCTTTTGAAATATGGCTTAAAGAATAAACACTTTAAAAGAGACCATATTTGAAGTAAAAACACAAAAGGGTTATTCGAAACACATTCAAATAACACAAAATGTTTTCGAGGAGTGTTATTTGAATTTCCTCATTTTATTAGGCCTTTCAACAAAGCACCATGACTCACGTAAAGAGTCCATAATATTCCTAATAGGGTTTAAACGAGGAACCCGTTCAAAAGAATTTGGGTATCTTGAAAAGATAATCAAAGAGAATAAATATACCACTTGCAAAAATCACAAGAGAATTGATACCACTTGAAGAAAATTGAATGAAAACTGAAGGGTATCAGAGCAAGCAAATAAAGCTCACAAAAAGCATAAGGGGGTAAAAGAAGATACCAATTTAAAAAAATCAAAACCCCTCATACCTTGCTTTTCGTTTTGAAAAACTAAATCACAAAGATTTATAAAGACCAAGGTATCAGAACAATCGATTGAGAGATACCACTTGGAAGCAATCAAATGCCCAAAACTTGATTTAAATAAGCTCCCCAAGATATTAAATATTTGAACCATGGAGCTATTTGCATTTGAAATGCACAAGTTCTGTCCTTTTAAGAAGAACAAGTGGATACCACTTAAGACTAGGCTGATACCAAATGAAAACTATGTAAACGATGCAAGTTGATACCAATTGAAACAACATTAGAAATTTTTCAAAAGATTTGAAATTTTGCACAAAGGTACTTTGGGATCACAAGAATATTTTTCCAAAAGAATTTTTGAAAAAGGATACTCCAATCAAAAGATATCCTAAACCCAATTTTGAAATCTAAAAATTTTTAGGCTTTCCAGAGTCAGACCTGCCAGACCGGCACTATCGCGCACACAACGCCGGTAGTGCCGGGAGTCCAGTACTACTGCCATTCAGGTGCGGTAGTGCTGACTTCGACAAACCTGAACTTCAAACTTTTGCAAACTTTTTGAAAACTTTTCAAAATTAAGTCCAAATAATTTGAAATTTTCAGGAAACCAACTTTGGACTATTTTGAGGGTTTTGAAACTACGTTTGCTTTGAAATTTTTTTCTTTTGCAAATAATTTTGGCAAGACGCGCTTTGAGGCACAGAAGGGACAACAAACTCGAAAAATCCTCAAAGTGCAACTTCAACTTGGATTTCATACAATTTCAACTTGCATGGCTTAGAATGATTTAGCAAATCTCTATCAAGCCAAGATATATAATGAAATCCAACTTGGATGCCAAAATCCCCTTTTAGGCTAATTTGGTTGAAAACAAAGACTTTGGTCAAATTAGTTTTCAACATAGGATTTTTATTTTGAAACTTGTAAAACCTTTGAAATGCATAGTAGAATACTTTTACAAAGCTTTTCGCAAGATTAGGCCTTTTAAACACGATTTTTGAATTTTTGACCAAAAGGATCCTTTTAAAGAACCAGATAAAAACAAGGGCCAAGGACTCAACAACACAAAAGATCAAAAGAGGAGATAAGATCTTGATATTTGTACTTTTGTGTATGAGTGTAAAATACCATTTGGGACCAATATACTACAAAAGATCCGATCCAAATGGTGAAACACATAAAGTGCAATATTTTGACCAATATATGTCAAACCAAGTTTTTCGACAAGTTTCAAAAGCAAGTAACTTTTGCTAGGTTTGTCTTTTGAAAATATTTTGAACACGAAAGTTCTTAAGAATGACCAACTCTAGGATTTTCGTCTTAGAATTATTTACAAAATATTTTTATTTTAATTCTATTAAAATTATAAGTTTAACTCCAAAACAAGATACTACTATCTAGATAGCTAAAACCACTGGAAAATCTTTTGAAAGCATTTTTATACAATTTTCAACTAGTTTTTCAAAACAATACTAATAAACATACAAATTTTGAGTTTTGGCTAAAAGGCTTGATTTTGAAAATTTTAATAGCACTTATATTAACTATGGGCACATGTAGGGATGTGGTATACATGATTATGATTTAGCGCTCCCCCTAATTGTGCCACTACTAGTTTGCTCAAGATTTCAATAAAGAACAACTAAGAAGCAAAAGCTGTAGGATCGATATAGACTAATATGGCAATCAGAGGGGGGGTGAATGATTGCACGGAAGCTAAAACAAAATATTATTGACTATCTAAAACACCCCTAAACAAAATATAAAATATTGACTCGGTTCCACGCGGGAAACAGATTAATAGACATTCACTAAATCGCTAATTTCCGGAGATCTAACCGTCCAATTGATGTGAAATTTTTACTGTAGAAACTAGACTCAATTTAGAAACTAACCCAACAAGAATCAACTCAATCGGATCTACGGATCAAAAGTTATAAGCTTCGCAAGCTGACTGTATCCATAATGATGCGAATTGATTAAACCCTAATTTCGTGATTAAACAAAATCTACAAAGAATTAACCAATCAAACTTTTTAGATCACTAACTTGATGCACTATGAAGGTTTAGAATAGATCAAATCAAAATTATGATGCTAAAATAGTGAATCAACCTAACAATCAAAAGAGCAACAGTAAATCAACTTCTTCGTATTGAAAAACGACGCAACTTCTTTCTCTGCTACAAGACTCACGCATCAGTAGCACGCTGGTTATCAGAGCGACGGAAGTAGTCTATCTGGAGATCGACTCTGTCGCTGGCCTTTTGGTGGATTGCTTACATTGCCTTGCTTGGTGAGCAGCGCCTTTCTATTTCTCTTTTTCCTGTCCAAACAACAACAAACAAACACGTAGATCCGAGACGCTCCCTCACGGCAATATGGTTCTACAATCTGCAGAAAAAGATCATGGAGCAGCTCCCTCGCGGCTGTAGATCCGAGACGCCGGGACTCACAAAGAGGGTCTTTTTCTTGCGCTCGGACGTCGCTCCTTTTTTCGTCGAGATTGCAACGCCACACTGGTAGCCGCCACGCCGCTCGTTTCTCGTGTGCCGCAACCGGCTAAGGAAATTAATTTTATTTCTATTTGTCTAGTTTGGTTACCGTACTCCGAAACAAAAGAGTACAAACCATAAATCCCAAGTCACACCATAAACAGGGGACACCTCCCCCTATTTATAAGAAAACCCTATAAGTGTTCGTGATGCATGTCCACTTGGCCCAATATGGCCCAATACATGCAAACAACCTCAAACGACATAATCGCACGCCAGACGGCCCACCTGCCGCACTCACGTGACTCACTAGCAACCACGCACCGTTCTCTAGTACGAACGCCGCATGACATCCTCGACCACCAAGACCTCGATTCCTCCCTGAACCTAGTCCCGAACCTCAGTTCCTCCATGAACCTAGTTCCGGTCCCGTCACCGACCACGTTCGACCTCAAGCAACACCTGCACATGAACAAACACACAACCGTGTACGAGCACAAGTCCACGACTTGACTCAAGATCAATCTATGCAACCACTCACACGAGCGCATTGCATCAAGCAAAACCACTACCATGCTATCACAAGCATATCAAATAATTATCTGAAATAAAGACATGCACATGCACCACACATGCCATGAGAACAACCACTTTGCAATACCAAATTCATCATTAAGCCAATTTTTCATCACATGATTTCACAATCTCCCCCTTGATGAAAATATTGGCAACACCACTTAGAATTGAACATTGGCATTCACCTCACAAGAAAAGTTTTTGAAATCAAAAAGTTTAAGATCAAAAGCCAAAGTGAAAAACACAAAATCTCCCTCTTTGACAAATATGCAAAGTGAAAGCTCCCCCTAAGTCAAGAAAAACTTTCCCCTAGGAAGAAAAATGTGTATGTGAATGTGCAATGTGTTCAAAATTCTCCCCCTTTGACAATGGATTCATCAAGAATTCAAAAGAGAGAACAACATGTTCAGAATTAACCCTGTAGCAATGATTTCACAAAAGATAAACAAGAAGTGCCAAGATAGGAAAAGATGAGCTCATTCGATCATATAACCTTATATATCACATAATATGCAAAATACGTGAACTTGATGTGATTTTAACGAGTTAGGGAATGACATGCATCTCAACCTCAGTACAGTCACCTATAGGCAAGTACTAAGCAAGATCTTAGCAGAAAGGCAAGGCTCAAAAACTGAAGCAACTAACAACTCAGGGCGAGCAAGTAGTTTCAACTCCAATCTAGTAGACCATTTTAATCTTTTAAAAACAATAAACTGCATGTGGCATGCTTGAAGCATACTTCTTTTATTTTCTCAGAGTGGCATGCTTGAAGCATACATCTTGTCTTTTAGGGAATGGCATGCTTGAAGCATACATCTTATCTTTTTAGGGGAAAGCATGTCTGAAGCGCACAACTTGAGGTCTTTGCTTTTAACAACCCCTTTTTGTTGATTCCCTTTTCTATTACTTTTTCTTTGATTGTAAACATGCAAAGATATTAAAAGACCTTTTGAAAGAGTAAAGCTGAAAGCACACTTGCTTCATAGCCCAAATTTGTCAAGGAGATTCAATATCAAGCCTAGAAGAGTAAGATATCACAGAGTATTTAGCTATAGGCAATGATCAGACCAAGGAATTCGCAATGTCACTTTTAGTTCAAGTAAAGCAATTTAGATTGTCATATATCAGCTTAATTACATAATATATAAATAAATATGATAAAGTAAGCTCATTAACTAAAAGACTTGGCAAGGAAACTCCCCCTCAAAACAAACCCATTGGATGAACAAACCCAAGTTCTCCCCGAATAAAAGCAAAACGAGAAGAAGACAAAGGTTTTGTGAAGATGTCTGCCAAGTGGTGTTCAGTATCCACATGGTGAAGCACAATATTTCCTTTTTCTACATGATCTTTGAGAAGGTGAAATCTGATATCAATATGCCCTAGAAAAAGAATTACCCAAGAAGTGGCATGAACCAGATGTACTTTTTCTATCAATTCTACATCCTCCAAAATCAGCATCAGAAAAGGCTCTTAAACTAATGCATGAGGAAGCAGAAAGCCAAATGCCAAAATCGTGAATACCACGGAGATACCTGAAAATTAAACGCTGACAAATTGTCGATGTGAAGCATGCTGGGAAGCTTGAAAACGAGCACACAAGCACACATCACACTCCAATTATATCATCCTCAACAGCATCATCATCATCATCATGAACAAAGATACTCTCCCCCTGAACATATGCACTTGTGCCTTCATTGTACCGGACATGTGGCATGAGCATCCGGAATCTACTAGCCATATCTTCTCCTTTCCTGCGCGAGAAGCCTACATAGAAGCAGAAAATGTCGAGGTCTCGGTACTGGGGTTAGAAATAAGATGTTTAGGAATCCAGTACTGAGACACATGACACACAACAGTAGGCACAACACAAGTATTCTTATGCACAAAATCAGATTTGCCTTTTCCCGTGTTTCTAGCAACAAAAGGTGTTTGCTTCACCCTAGGCACATAATGAGATGTAAATCGTGCCTGTCTGAAATTAGACTTAGTATTGAACCTTTCTCTCCTTTGTTGTTTAGCTAGTCTAAAGCAGAACTGAACTAAATGACCATCTTTACCACAGTGAGTGCAAGTGTATTTAACATGATGTTTAGCTTTAGAAGTAGAAGCAACATTTGCATTCACCATAGTTGAAGATAAAATTCCAGCAGATTTAAAAACAGTTTTCTCAGGCTCTTTGACAATTTCAAACTTTCCACTTTCAAGAGCTTTAACAACAGTAGGAGCATGTGATTTGTGATGAGCATAAGGATCAAAACCTAAACCTTTGTGATGAGTGCTGACTTTTGATTGATCCAAAATCATATTTAGGTTTTTCTTTCCTTTAGTAAAACGCTCTAAACAATCTTGCAAGTAATCAACTTTACGAGAAAGCACAAGACAATTATTGCAAGGAATATCAACCTTCTCTTTCTGTTTGCGACAAGTAGAGCATGAAAGAACCTCATGAGTGAGCATGTTATTAGTCATCTGAGAAACTCTAGCATTTGCATCTTTCAATTTCAATTCAAGAATCGAGCATTTAGGACAAGAGATTGAACCATGCAAATCATCAGTGGAACAGCTAGCATGTTTAACACGTTTCTCATTTTGATGCAATAGGGAAGCATGAACACTCCTTAAAGCAATAACTTTAGATTGTAGCACATCACAAGATTTGCAAGAATCATCATCAGAATTAAAGATCTAAGCCTTGCAATTTTGAATTGGAACTATCAATTTCTAGATCTTTTTCTTTAAGAGCCTTCTTAGACTTTTTAAGTTAAGCTAATTTAACCATGGCATACTCAAGCTCATCATAAGAAGGCCTCACCTCTTCAAAATCGAAGTCGTTGTCGCTATCCCTTCTAGTCATGAAACACATCCGGTGAAGTCATCATCGGAATCTCCTTCTTGTCCTTCTTCTTATCATGTGGCTCATTATCACTCTCAAAGTCCACATCGCTAAGATCACACTCCTCTATGGCGGCTAAGACTTTCTTAGCAACTTTCCTAAAATTGGGGCGCCTAGAAGTAGTGTGTCTTGAGCTGCGTTGCAGCCGATTCCCGTTCTTCTTTCTTCTTCAATTTGGGACAGCTTTGCTTTAACATGCCCGGAATGTCACACTCAAAGCAATTGAAGGACCCGGTTGTGCCTCCACACCTCCTCATCCTCACATTGTTGAGTGCTTTAAAAGCACGTGAGGAGATGAGCACAAGATCTTCTTCAGAAGCATCTCAAACTGCTCATCTGAAAAGAAGCCAATGCAGACATAAGGAAACAAAAGATGGTAGTCCACGAAGTCTTTGGGGTTAGCAACAAGTGCATGTGTAGAGGACTTATCATCTCTAGGTGACAAGGAATCCCTCTCATAAGTTTTTAGTCTAGAATAAAGATCATCCATGGTCAAAGTATCCAAATCAACAGTTTGATTAATCGCCGTAACAACCATGCGCCATTCAGGACTAAGAGATCTCAAAATTTTACTAGCGTTATCCTCAACTGAATTAGTTACTCCAACACCACGCAAATTACACAAGATTTTCTCAAATCGAGAGAAAAGATCATCAATTGATTCACCTGGTCTCATAGCAAAATCAGAAAAGTCCTTTTGATAAATATTTTTGCGCACTTTCTTAATCTTAGTAGAACCTTCATGATAGTCACATAATGTCTTCCAAACAGAATAAGCAGAACGTAGATGAGAAACTCGATCAAATTCTTTTTCAGAAATTCCTTGAAAAATCAAGTTTCTAGCTTTAGCATTCATATCAACGTCTACTTTATTATCATTGGTGACTATATCAGGAACATCAAAAACAGTAGAAACTTTGCACCAAACATCATTACCTTGAGCTTCAATATAGGATTGCATACGACTCTTCCAATAAGAAAAATTTGAATCATCAAGCATAGGAGGACGATTAACATACCTGTCTGACGCCATATCTCAACCTCGCTCTGATACCACTTGTAGGATCGATATAGACTAATATGGCAATCAGAGGGGGGGTGAATGATTGCACGGAAGCTAAAACAAAATATTATTGACTATCTAAAACACCCCTAAACAAAATATAAAATATTGACTCGGTTCCACGCTGAAACAGATTAATAGACATTCACTAAATCGCTAATTTCCGGAGATCTAACCGTCCAATTGATGTGAAATTTTTACTGTAGAAACTAGACTCAATTTAGAAACTAACCCAACAAGAATCAACTCAATCGGATCTACGGATCAAAAGTTATAAGCTTCGCAAGCTGACTGTATCCATAATGATGCGAATTGATTAAACCCTAATTTCGTGATTAAACAAAATCTACAAAGAATTAACCAATCAAACTTTTTAGATCACTAACTTGATGCACTATGAAGGTTTAGAATAGATCAAATCAAAATTATGATGCTAAAATAGTGAATCAACCTAACAATCAAAAGAGCAACAGTAAATCAACTTCTACGTATTGAAAACGTCGCAACTTTTCATTTGCTACACGGTACTCACGTGTCTTGTAGCACGCGGGTTCTTGTAGCGACGGAAGTAGTCTATCTGGAGATCGACTCTGTCGCTGGCCTTTTGGTGGATTGCTTCTGTTGCCTTGCTTCAGCCGAACAGCGCCTTCTATTTCTCTTTTTCCTGTCCAAACAACAACAAACAAACACGTAGATCCGAGACGCTCCCTCACGGCAATATGGTTCTACAATCTGCAGAAAAAGATCATGGAGCAGCTCCCTCGCGGCTGTAGATCCGAGACGCCGGGGACTCACAGCAGGGTCTTTTTTCTTGCGCTCGGACGTCGCTCCTTTTTTTTTCGTCGAGATTGCAGCTGCCCACACGGTAGCTGTCACGCCGCTCTGTTCTCGTAGCCGCAGCCTGGCTAAGGAAATTAATTTTATTTCTATTTGTCTAGTTTGGTTACCGTGATTCAAACAAAAGAGTACAAACCATAAATCCCAAGTCACACCATAAACAGGGGACACCTCCCCCTATTTATAAGAAAACCCTATAAGTGTTCGCATGCATGTCCACTTGGCCCAATATGGCCCAATACATGCAAACAACCTCAAAATGATTACAACTGCACGCGTACGGCCCACCTGCCGCACTCACGTGACTCACTAGCAACCACGTGCACCGTTCTCTAGTACGAACGCCTCGCATGACATCCTCGACCACCAAGACCTCGATTCCTCCCTGAACCTAGTCCCGAACCTCAGTTCCTCCATGAACCTAGTTCCGGTCCCGTCACCGACCACGTTCGACCTCAAGCAACACCTGCACATGAACAAACACACAACCGTGTACGAGCACAAGTCCACGACTTGACTCAAGATCAATCTATGCAACCACTCACACGAGCGCATTGCATCAAGCAAAACCACTACCATGCTATCACAAGCATATCAAATAATTATCTGAAACAGCACATGCACATGCACCACACATGCCATGAGAACAACCACTTTGCAATACCAAATTCATCATTAAGCCAATTTTTCATCACATGATTTCACAAAAGCAAGAACAACTAACAAGCAAATTTAAATTGATTTTTTTAGGAATATGCATCTTAACATACACAAGGCTAGAAGCTAATAGTAATCAATTTAAATAGTTGTTACCGAGATGGCATTGGCTTGTGATTGACTTTATAATCTTCAAGCTTGGGTCCTTTTTGCATATAACGAAGTCTTCTTTTTCTTGAAAGAACCAAGCATCTAATCCATCTCTTAGTACCTAAAAACCTTTTAGGCACTTTTTGGTATCCAATTTTTGTTGGGTCCAAGAATGTTAGTCACTAAAGATTTAGGAACCCGAATGGCCCTAACATTAATAGAATTAAGTGGACTAACATGACTAGGAATAGGTTTGCGACAATTATTCTTCCTAAGCAATATATTGGAATTTGAGTGAGATGGCTTATGAGGTCTAGCAAATTTAATAACCCATTTCTAGTTTGATCCTTTCTAAGCACATGATAATCATCATAATAAAAGAGCTTAGAGGATATAGCATATCTAGCAAATGGTTTGCAATAGTTATTTTTCCTAAGCACATGATGAACGTTATTTTGCATAGGCTTAGAAAATCTAACATTTCTAGCAAACATATTTCTAGATGTACCCTTCCTAAGCAAATGAATATCATTATTCTTGGCGTGCTTAAGGGACTTTGCAAAACACATTGCCATTTTTATCTTTTCTACTTGGTTTGGCTCAAGAAGGTCCCATTCTTGAGTTGTTTGATTTGAAGTCCAAGAACGTAGCTCAACTCCCCGATCATGGACTTCTCAAATTCCCTAGACATCATATCAATAAATTCTTTGCAAAAATCTTCGTTAGTAGAACCAAATATAATATCAACATAAATTTGACATACAAAGAATTTTCCATATATAATTTTAGTGAAGAGTGTTGTACCAACCTTCCCAATTTTGAATCCTTTTGAAAGTATGAAATCTCTAAGATGCTCATACCATGCTATAGGAGCTTGTTTGAGGACATATAGCGCATTAGAAAGTTTGTAGACATAATTAGGATTTTTGAGATTCTCAAAAACGGAAGGTTGTTCTACAAATACCAACTCAGAAATTTGTCTATTCAAGAAAGCACTCTTCACATCCATTTGAAATAATTCAATATCAAAACAAGATGCGAATGACTTCTAATCTTGCTACGGGTGCAAATGTTACACCAAAATCCAAACCTTCGATTTGGGGTGAAATCTTGTGCTACTAACCTTGATTTATTTCTTACCATAATACCATTTTCGTCTTGCTTGTTCCGAAAAACCCATTTTGTGCCGATGATGTTATAGTACTCGGGTCTTGCAATAAGCATCCAAACATCATTTTGGGTGAAGTTATTGAGTTCTTCGTGCATTGAGTTCACTCAATCTGAATCGCTTAAAGCTTCATCTACATGGGCTGTTTCAAAAGAAGAAATAAACGAGTAATGCTCACAAAAAGAAGCGACACAAGAATGAGTTTGAACCCCATTACTAATATCACCCAATATTTGATCGAATGGGTTATCCTTGGAGATTTGGTTGTGGATCCTTGGAGGTATTGCTTGAGCTTGATCATCCACTTTATCTTCCACCTCGATCGCTTGAACTTGACTTGATGTATTGGAAGTAGAAGGTTCAACTTGAGTAGAAGAAAGCTGATTGTCTCGATCATCTTCTTCTGACTTGACATCTCTAGTAGTCATGTTCTTCATGGCTTGTTTCAAACCCTCATCACCTACATCATCCAAATTCTTGTGCTTTTTTGAGAGTCGTTAGTTTCATCAAATTCAACATCACACGCCTCTTCAACTAAATCGGAGGTTTTGTGTGAAGACACGATAAGCCTTACTATTAGAAGAATAGCCAAGAAGAAAACCTTCATCACAAAAGCTTTGAAAACTTAGAGAGCCGAATACCCTTTTTCAAAATAAAACATTTGTAACCAAAAATATGAAAATAAGAGATGTTTAGTCTCTGACCAACAAGAAGCTCATAAGAGGTCTTTTTCAAAAGCCGATGTAAATAGAGACAATTTGTGGCATGACAAGCGATATTAATAGCTTCCGCCCAAAAACTATCGAAAGTATTATAGTCATCAAGCTTTGTCCTTAACATTTCAATTAATATTCGAATTTTCCATTCTACTACTCCATTTTGCTTCGAAGTATAGGTCGTGAAAAATTCATGTTTTATTCCAAATTCAACACAAAAATCCTCAATTTTTGTATTTTTGAACTCGGAACCATTATCACTACGGATTTTCTTGATTTTGAAATCAAATTCATTTTGAGCCCTTTTTGCAAAGCTTTTGAAAATATCGGGGGATTCGGATTTTTCATGTAGAAAGAAAACCAAAGTGAATCTTGAGTAGTCATCTACAATCACCGAATAATAAGAATTCCTCATGATGCTCTTATAGGTTGTTGGGCCAAACAAATCCATATGTAAGAGCTTTAATAGTCTAGAAGTGAACATGATACTCTTTGAAGGATGAGAGCTAGCAATTTGTTTGCTGGCTTGACAAGCGCTACAAAGCTTGTTTTTTTTTTCTTCCAAACTTCATATCTTTCAACCCCACAACTAAGTCATTTTTGAAAAGTTTTTCGAGTTGAATCATCCCAGTATGAGCAAGTCTTCTATGCCATAACTATTCCAAAGAGGTTTTTACAATTAAGTTTTAAGACCAGACTTATTTGAGGAGAAATCAACTAAATAAATATTTCTGAATCAAAACCCTTTGAAGACCAATGATTTGTCATTTTCTTTTGAAATTTTAGCTCCATTTTGAGAGAAAGTGCAAATAAGACCAAGATCACAAATTTGAGCGGTGAATAGCAAATTGAAATTTAAAGTTTCAACTAATGAAACATTAGAAATTGAAAGGTCATTAAAGATAGCAATTTTACCCAAGTCTAATAGCTTTCCTTTGCTATTGTCGCCAAATGTTATTTTGTCATGGTCTCCACCTCCACTCTCAAATGTGGTGAACATCTTCCGGTCTCCAGTCATGTGTTGAGTGCATCTGCTATCCAATAGCCAATGCCATCCACCGATCTTGTAGTTCACCTACAAAAGAAAATCAAACTTTTTTAGGTACCCAAATTTGTTTGGGTCCTTAGAGGTTAGTAACCAAGACTTTGGATACCTAAATGGCATTCTTTTTGTGATCGAGTATAGGAGTGCGAACAAATTTAGCAATAACTCTACCATTACTAGTCTTCGTAAGAACATAGCATGAATCATAAATATTATTCTTAAGAGCTTTACCCTAAGGGCAATCATTTGCTATATGTCCCACATCTTAACACTTATAGCAAAGCTTCCTATTGAATTTAACAAATCTAGGAGCCTTGTTGCTCACCTTCTTACCTTTCTTGGGGATGAACTCAAGTCCCTCCTTATTGTATGAGCAACATTGTTTCGCTCAAAATCTTATCAAGTGTTTCATTACCCTTGAAACATTGATATAAGCTCCTACTTAGATTGGTTACTTGCTCCTTGAGCTCATTGTTTTCAACAATTAAATCATTACTATTACAAAATAGAAACTAAGCTAGAGCAAGAGCTAGAAGGCACAGTTGCTATGCTAGATTTTGAGATATTGCGTGAAGAATTATCTACTCTAGGCATAGCATCAAAAAGATCACTTACATCAATTTTGGATTTAGAGTGGTCCTTGAAAAGGAGATTCTCATGAGTATTTTTGAGCTCATAATAAGATTCTTTGAGAGAAGTGAATTCTTTTCTCAAAGCCTTATGTTTAGACTTCTTACCAAGGTACTCATTTAAATCCTCAAGCATATCTAAGAGTTCATCATAAGAGGGATCATCATTATCATTAGTTTTTACCTTATCTCCTTTTGCCATAGGACAAAATGGAGTGACGAAAGGTGATGACGCCTCCTTGTTGGTGACTCCGGCAATACCCTTATTCCTAGAAGGAGTGTCGTCATCGGAAGAGTTGGAATCCAAATACTTCTCTTTGGAATACCACTCCCCAATATGAGCCTCACTCTTGCCATCCTTGTGAAGCTTCTTGAAGAGCTTCTTCTTTCCCTGAAATTGCTTCTTTTTGGATGACTTGCCCTTGTCATCCTTATTCTTAGGGAAATGAGAGGCAATGTGCCCCTTCTCATCACACACAAAGCACTGAATGTTAGCGAAGCGATTATTACTTGAGTGTTACCCTTACTTGAATTTATGAGGGGCGCTAGAGTTTGAGTGCCTCTTCATAAACCTTCTCATCCTCCTCACAAGGAGAGTCATCTCCTCCTCGGTGTCATCTTTGGAGTAATTAAGCATCTCCTCACTTGACTCGGCCTTTGCATTGAAAGCAATGTTATTCTCCTTGGAAGAACTTTGCTCTAAGGGCTCCTTCTTATCCTTCTTGTACAACTCATTTGTAATGAGGTTGCCCAAGAATGCGGTTAACATTATTTTTGCCAACTCGGGAGAGTTGAGGAAGAGCGTCACCAACGTCTCGTATTTGTCCGATAAAGCCCTAAGAATCTTACGAATAACATCAATATCGGTTAGTGAACCCCCAAAGCCCTTGAGCGCATTCACTATGTTGTTTAACTGTGAATACATCTCATTGATGTTTTCATGAGGCAACATAACAAAACTCACATACTTGATTTGAACCATATGTAATTTGGCCTCCTTGACCGTGGATGTACCTTCATGAATTTCAGAGATGGTCGTCCAAATCTCTTGAGCCATCTCAAAATTGCTCACGCGATTGAACTCATCCGTGTTGAAGGCTCCAAACAAAGCATTTATTGCTTGAGAATTAAGGTGAGAGTTTCACTCATCTTGATCGATTGTGGACGTGTGATCAAGCTACATGGCAAAAACCCTCACCAACAATTCTCCATATGCTCGGGCTCGTGGCCTTGAGATAAATGGTCATACATATTTTTCAATACGCATAATTTGTGCCATCAAAGAACGGTGCCTTGCCTATAAAAATACCCTCACTAGCCATTCTTTCTCTCTAGATGGTAAAGTCTAAAATGAGAAACCAACATTTGATACCACTTATATGATTAAGAATAACCGACTAGAGGGGGGTGAATAGGAGATTTTTTTTTTAAAAAAAAATTCTTGACTCTAATAGCAATAAATAAAGCAAGTAATACTAGAAATTTGAATTTTGACAATCAAGAACTAAATCTTCTAGGTTTTCACTAAAGTGCACCAACAATTCTAAGATTAAGCAACTACACAATTCTAGTTTCAAGTGCAAGAATAAATAAGTTATGAAAGTAGATTTGCTAAAATAAGAACAAGTGATCAAATCATAAGAAGATGAATACAATGTTTTATCCCGTGATGTTGGAGACTTTCCGATCTCCCCTAATACACATTGACTAAGCGAAATTGGGGGTCTAGATGCTTCATTCGGGCGTAGCCATGGCAAGGCTAGTGGAAGGAGAAGTATGCAGGTGGGCTAGGATTATCGGCGGCGGGAAAGAGAAGCAAAGAGAGAAGGCACACCGGTGAAAGACGCTTTCACACATGGAAACGTGATGGTTTAAGAGGGATGACATCAGCTGACGAGTGAGGTTGCCGTGTCAGCGAGAGAAAGGGCTGACATGCGGGCCCAGACTATCAGTGTGACAGAGGAGAGGGATTTGGAATTTGATTTTGGGTCAGAGATCTTATTTGAATTTTTAGGTATAGCTACGGGCCTCCAAAAATTATGAAAAGTTTGGTAGGTGCACTTGATGTGGTACTGATATTTGTGTATTTTTTTCAAAATTTTAGTAGTTCCATATGTTTCTCAGAAATTCTTTCATCGCCTCAGTTTTTAATACAAGATGCAATATTTGATTTTACAAAAACAGCAACCCAACTAACAAATTTATAAAAAGTTTGGAAGATGCACTTTAGATTATTTAGAATCTAAATAAACTATTTTCAAACTCTGCACAGGTTTCGAATTGAAATTCAAAAACTTCACCTTTATAAAATGAAAACAGTATTTTCTTTAATGTAGAAAATTCTAGAAAAAGCCAAAAAATTCTGAAAATTTATGGCAATTGCAAGAGAATATTTTGGGAATTGAAAGAACTTGTAGGCAAAATTTGGGATGTTACAACAGTCAAGCACCACTTGTGCTGTGGGCCTAAGAGCCCCACCTCTGGGTCATTGACACAACTGGATGGCCCCACCATATGGGGTGAGGAGAAAAGGCAGAGGACATAGGCAAACAAGAAGGAAATCATCACTTTTTTAGCCCCTTGTATAGCTTTTATTTTGGGTAAATTTGGTCTCCTTTCGAATGCAGTTGTAAAAACAACCTTATTCTCAACAACGAAAAAAGAAGATACGCGTCACATTTTTGCACCGTAGGAGATATGGTTATTTTTTACCATTATATTCCAAAGGAGGCTGACTTTGGAAAAAAGAAAAAAATATACGAGACTACAAAATTGATGAGCTCGACTAGAAGCACGAACGGTCGTCAGGTGCACAAAACGCCAGCATTTGCCCCCAACCACCGGGGGAATCACTCAACCGATAACCCTAGTAAGTAATAAATCCCTAATCCGTTGCTGGAATCTCGCAATCAAGCGTCAAAGGCAGGAATCATTAACCACCACCACCACCACCACTAATCCTGTGGTTGCATCGAACGCTGCATTTATACTAATGCGTCGAGGGCTTACAGGAGCGGAGAGAGAAGAAGGAAGGAGGGGAGAAGCAGCAATGGCCATCGCGAACAAGAAGGCAAAAGCGGGAGCTGCGCGAGCGTTTCTTGGTTCGAGCTGCCTGGGCGGGAAGGAGCAATGCCCATCGCCACCAATGCCGGCTGAATGATGCAGGTGGGTGTACTCTACTGCACCGTATTCATTGCATGTCTGTGTTTCGCTTGTGGAAAAGGGCAGCCTTGGATTCTTGCATTTATCCCATCCTCCTCCTCCGGTTCTACTTCTGGCCTGCTCCTCCTCACCTCACATCGGAGCTCGAAGGTAATACTCCATACACTACTGGAGCTCTAGGAGTGGAGTACTTGACTCGTAACCTGTGGGCTGTGGCCTCCCCCCTCACATGGCGAAAGCTGCGGGTGGTGGCCATGCAGTGGCAGTGGCCGGCCATGGCCACCTCCTCCCCTTTTCCTCCCCTTTGCTTTTCAGCTCCTCACTGTAATCGTGTGGTTGTCTGCCTCTGCTTGCTCTGATCTGCGCTTTTATCTCTCTCCCTCTCTCTCTCTCTCTGGAGTCTGGACTGTGTGCATGTGAGCTGGACTGTGTGACGCTTCTCGCTTTTCCTTCCTAGCTTGTCTGTCCTGGAGATAAAAACGGAAGAACGGAGAGAGAGAGAGAGAGAGAGAACCAACAGGAAAAAAAAATTAAAGGGTGAACGATAAACCACTTGTGCTGTCTTGTGTTTCACGGAGTTCTTGCGATGGGCGGCATTCTCCGTGTGACGGTTTAATTCCAGGTATTAATGCTGCCATTCCCTCCTTTCTTCCCCCCTTAATTTCTTCTTGGTTCTCCCATGAAATCTCTTTATCAAGCGCACTGTATTTCCACCCCCACCTTTTTTTGTCTTTTCGTTTTCGTTGGATTTTCTTGAAATGCATTTATGTTTAGGGGAGTTTGTTAGGTCTAGATTCGGGACTCGCAAGATGGGATTTTTTAGCAAATGGGGTGGATTTAGGTGATTGGCGAGGAGGAAATTGGGCGTCAAGCTGCGATCTTTAGGGATTTCGTGTTTGCGCCTCTTGTTTTAGCCAAATGATTTTGATTTCTTGGGTGCGTTTATCTTCTGTTGGGGACTTGGGAGTGGTCGGTGGCTACTATTATTTGTACTGAAACATTCTTTCTACCATTCTATGACAATCTATTGCAACTTTTGGGTACTATCTTCTTTACTACTAGTCCTGTTGCTGTTTGATAGGAGAGGGTGCTAGTAAAGAGGGCTTGATTGGATTTCATTGTGATAAATTTCTTCTTCACATTGCCTTCTCTCTTTCCTACATTGACATACTCTTTTCTTGGATGTTCTTGGTTTGGATTTCTAAAGAGGGCAAAATTGGATTTCTTGGTGATAAATTTTAGTCTTGAAGAGTTTTGAGCTTCTTCTCCTTCTTCTTCTTTGTGTGTGTAGGGCATTGCTTGGTTTCTGGGGCCCTGCCCAATTCCTGGTTGGTTTTGGCGTTGATACATTTGTTTGTAATTTTTGCCAAGTTGTCTAAAGGTGAAAAAAACAAATAAGAAGTGATCTTGCATGTTGGTTTCTAGCCGACGCAAAATTGGTTCTTGTGAACTGTGAAGATAGTAAGCTTCTCCTCTTTTTTTTTTACGTAGTGTATTGGTAGTTGTATCTTTGACAATCTGTTGGTATCATTCTAGTGATAATTTTCTACTGCCTGCTGTTTGATTCAGACCAGTAACCTGCAACTCGGCGTTTGGTGAGGAGATCTCTCTGCATTGCTCCCTGTGCCAATGTTGATCGATGAAACCTGCATATGGTGGTAGCCCAGAAAGGAGAACCATTTTTTTTTTAATCTTTTGAATAGTTGATGGTTATGGACCGCGCGAGTTGGCTCTGGAGGCGCAAGTCGTCAGATAAAAGCCCCGGGGGCAGCGAGAGCTCCGTGTCTGTGTCATCGCATTCTGAACAATGCTCGGATAATCAGGTTCTACCCCATGCCTTGATTTTGCATCCTGTAGATTTTTTTTTTACCTCAGAGGACAGTTCTGTTGCAGTGGTTACATGTATTAATCATAACCGTTTTTACTTCTCAATCAATGTATTTTGATTTGATCATAATTTTGTTTACTGTAGTATTCTTTTTCAGTGGTAGGGCAAGGAGTTTTCTTAGAAAAGAAGTTTGGAACTTTACATTGTAAGTGGGACATAAGTGTCATTTTAGGCATCTATAGGCAAGATGCCATTTTTGCTTCCTTGGACAGACTTGTGGAACATACAGACTCGTAGTTCGACTTGATTCTAGTAGGGAACAGGGGTTTGGATGGTAATGTTCAATGAGTGAATTGTTGTTGATGGGAAATATTGTGATAGAGAGAGACCAACTGTCTCTCTACCTATCTACCATCATGCTAACAACAATAGTTCCAATTGCGTAAGATTTGTAATGTTGAGCTTGAGCTATGGCAGGTGAAGCTCTATGTCAATTGATAAGGGGCTTGTAAGTGTGTAACACTTTTTGAATGTTTGTTGACATTGATAGTTCCCTTTGTGATGGAATGTATAAAGAAATAGCTGCAGACAGGCAAGATTAGGTTAAGGAGGCACCAGTGGATGCTTTTAAGACGTTCTTTATTCATGAACTTTGATGTTTATCTCTCAAGTCAGTTCATTATTGTTGATTTTCCATGAGAAAAGAGGATCTCCTAACAGTTCAAGTTTAGCATTACTTTGCCAAGGAATGTAAACATTTGAGTGATGCTTCCGTAGTAGTTTTCACGGACCTCTGAGCAACAATAGACTATTCTAAATGACAAACGAACAGAGGCAATCGAAGGCCTAGAGAACATAGATTGTTTGTTTTTGAAATTTCATTTACATATAAATTGGTTATGGAATGGAACAAGGTTCAGTGGTTACCAGGAGTGTGTGATTCATGTGAATTAAGGATTCATCAAAAGTACTACTCCCTCCGGTCACAAAAGACTGACATTTTGGTATACAGTTAAATTTCTTAATGTTGGCTGTTGATATGTTTTCTGAATATTTAGATTGGATACATGATATCTTTCTGAATATTTCGATTGGACACATGAATCTAAACTTGATATGCTACTTTTACTCTATGGTGGTTGGTTGATCGATAATAACTGCTCAGTCAAGTGATCAAGTCCCAACTTTGTTTTCTAATTATAAAGAAACTCAATTCCGTCAGTCCTAGCTTTGGGAGTTAACTATGAGATGTTTGGTTTTTGCTCTTGAAATTTATGTACTTCAGTTTTGATTTTTCAAGGGTATTAAAACCATCCATATTTATGTACTTCATTGCTGACACATTCGCGCTTTCCTTAGATCAAGGTAATAAGCTGCCTAATGAAATGGGGATTTCAGTAACTAATACTTTTTTTTAATGTAATCTATGCATAGATAACATCTGTTGCTACCTTTGTACACTTTGTATTTTCAACAAATGATTTGCTTTTTTATGGGAGCAGATCATTTACGCAAAGCATTTTAAGTTTGTTTGCTCATGTTAAACCAGGAGTTTCTGAGGCCTGTCTCAAACAATGCTTCACCACACCGTGGCCAATCATCTGAAGACTCTTCAGGAATTAGGGATGACGAGATCAAAGGAACTGAAGTCATAAAATCCTTGAATGAGAAGCTAGCATCCGGAACTGATTTAAATGATCCTTTTCCACAGCATGGCCAATCACCAGAACCACACATGTCCTCAAATGTCAGAGATGAAGATATCAAGGAGACCGTGAAGAATTTGAATGAGAAACTTGCTGCTGCACTTTTGACCATTGGTGCTAAAGAGGACTTGGTGAAGCAGCATGCTAAAGTCACAGAAGAGGCTGTTGCAGGTATATTATCTCGATGAAACATTATGGATATCAATTGTGAATGATTCGGTTCATTAATTATTAAGTTATTCTCACCGTTAGTCTTTAGAAACTCTGCACTTTTTTATGATTCCACTCATCAATTTATCAAGTTATTTCTGTTGCTAGAATTGCGTTTTTAGAAATTAGTTTAAGTGAGATAACGTATTGATTAATTTAGCTTTATTCTTCTCTGTTGCAGTGTTCTTAAACTAGTAGTTGATAACCTTTTCGTAGGTTGGGAACAAGCTGAAGCTGAAGTTACTGCCCTCAAGAGGCTACTTGAAGCTGCTTCTCAGAAGAATGTTTATCTTGAGGATCAAGTCAGCCACTTAGACAAGGCCCTCAAGGAATGTGTCAGGCAGCTGCGCCTGGCATGGGAAGAACAAGAGGACAAAATCCATGATGTAGTTACCAAGAAATCTCAGGAGTTGGAGTCTGAGAACTCTAAGCTCCAAAACCATATCGCTGAGCTGAAGCAGCAGCTGGAAGCCACCAAATTAGAAACCCCCACAGTGTCTGTACAGCATGATCTACAAGAAAAGCTTCAAGCAATTGAGAAAGAGAACTTGGATCTCAAGGCCAAGCTCCTTGTACAGTCCAAGGACCTGAAGATACTCTCATTGGAAAGAGATTTGAGCAATCAAGCAGCGGAAACAGCAAGCAAGCAGCACTTGGAAAGCGTGAAAAAGATTGCGAGGGTTGAGGCAGAATGCCGCAGGTTACACCACCTAACTCGCAAAATAACATTGCCCAATGATTCTAGGCCTCTGACAAACAATGTTTGCGTGGAATCACTGACTGACAGCCACTCTGACAGTGCGGAGCGTATGGTTGCTGTTGATAATGATCTGCGAAATTCCGACTCGTGGGCATCCGCTCTGATTGCTGAGCTTGATCAGTTCAAGAATGACAAGGTTGGTGCAAGAGATATTGTAAACAATCCCGTTGAGATTGACTTAATGGATGATTTCCTTGAGATGGAAAGGTTAGCTGCATTGCCTGAATCAGACCACACAAGCTCTACCTTTGATATGGAAACAGATTCAGATAAGGCTGTGACAAGAAGCAACCCTTCTAAAGTCGAAATTGAAGAATTGCGGCTTCAGGTGGTAGATTTGCAGGCAAAGGTTGAAAAGATTGAATGCGAGAAAAGGGATCTTGAGATGGCCCTGATGGAGGCCAGAAATCAGCTTGACATCTCCTGCGATGCACTAGTGGCAGCAAAGAATAGGCTGGTTGAAATGCAAATGCAGTTGGACTCGGCAAATGACTCCAAATATGCTGCTTTGGGAGACATGGAGCGATTGGACTCAGAGAGGAAGGCTTTGGAGTTTCAACTGGAGTCCAAATCTGTAGAAGTTGAGGAGCTACTTGTGGTAGTGGCTTCATTGGAAGAAAATGCAGAAAGGAAGGAATTGGAGTCTCAGTTAGAACTGATGTCAGCAGAAGCCACAAAGCTGCGTCAGACTCTGGCATCTTTAGAAGACAGGATTGAAGCTGAGAGGGCTATTTCTGTGCAGCACAAAGCAAAAGCAGAGGCTGCATGGAATGCTAAAGAATCATTGGAAGCACAGCTGTGTACTGCAAACACTGAACTAGGGAAACTGCAGGACATTGTCAAGGCACTAGAGAATGAGATAGTGAAAGAGAAGGTGTTGCATGAAGAACTCACAGCACAAATAGAGGTGAGGATTAAAGCAGCTGTCGATGCTGTTAAAGGATCATTGGAGGCACAGCTGTGTTCAGCAAACTCTGAAGTGGGGAAACTGTGTGGCATTGTTGAAGCACTAGAGAATGAGATAGAAAAAGAGAAGGCACTGCATGAAGAACTGACAGCACAGTTAAAGGTTAAGATTGAAGCAGAGAGAACTCATTCCTTTGAGGCTGTTAAAGAATCATTGGAGGCACAGCTGTGTTCAGCAAACACTGAAGTAGGGAAACTGCGTGACATTGTCAAAGCACTAGAGAATGAGGTAGAAAAAGAGAAGGCACTTCATGAAGAGATCACAGCACAATTAGAGGTGAAGATTGAAGAGGAGAGAACTCTTTCTGCGGAGGCTATTAAAGAATCATTAGAGGCACAAATCCAGTTAGCGAACTCAGAAGTTGTGAAATTGTGTGGTATGATGACTGCTCTTGAGCACCAGGTGGAAAAGGAGAAGGCATTTTCTGCAGAACTCCAGATGCAGCTAGAAGCTCTAGAGGCCATCAAAAAGGTGTTGGAGTCTGAGGTTGAGTCTGCACATCAGGATACTGGAATGCTCAACGAGAAGGTGGAGTTATTCGAAGCAAAACTCAAGGAACATATGTCATCAGCAGCAGAACTCACTGCCAAGGCAGAGGCTGCGCAGTCAGAGAGAATGACAATGGAGCATCAACTTGAAGCAGCGAACATGGATGTTGTAAAACTGACAAACAAGGTGAACTTTCTCCAAGGAGAGATTGTGCAGGAGAGGTTGCTGTCAGAGGAGTACGAACAGAGATGCCAAAGGCTGGAGGCTCAGTTGTCCATGGATAGTCGGGATGCGAAGCTCTGGCGGCTCGCAAACTCGAACGGAGATCTGAAGGCCAAGCAGGTAAATTCTCTTTGTAATTAATCTGTTAGTGTCTTTGTTTGGTTTCTTTGTTTGATAATTACTCTGACAACATTTAATCCCGGCTTAACATCCCAAACCCAACACGATTATAAATTCTCTGTACTATAAGCATTATATCAGATGACAAAGAGTTGCAGCTTAAGAGTTAAGATTGCCTGTAAAGCATACCTGACAACCTGAATGCTCAAACTCCACTAAATTACTCACTCAAGATATTGTATCTAATTATGGATCATGGCCTTTGTAATAGGACAAGGAGCTTGCTAACGCAGCTGGGAAACTTGCTGAGTGCCAGAAGACCATCGCTTCCCTCGGACGCCAGTTGAAATCACTGACAGATCTGGAAAATGTGGTGCTGGAGCCTGCAATGCCGGAGTCCAGGGACATGCCACTGGACTTCAGGAATGGTGACGCTGACTTTGCGGTCTTTGCAGATGAATTATATGATTTTGACCTTCCAAATGGCAACGGGAGCTGCTTTTCACCACTCCCATCGGTTCAACCCTCCTCCCCACCACCCTCAGAAATGTCGGTGTTCGCTGGGGGCCTGTCGTCCCTCAGTAGTTACAGAAGCAAAAGAAGGAAGTAAGAGCTGATGAACAAGCTGATTGTCCGCACGCTACTGACGGTTCACGGATGCTCTCATCTGTAGGTAGATCAGTGTACATTTTACAGAAACCGATTGTTAGGTTCGTGTGCTGAATTCCATCCCAGCAAGCCCAGTTTTTATAGCCTGCTCGACAAGTTCTTGGTTCTTACTTCTTACTGTATCAGCGTTGACTGTTTGCTGCAAAAAAGTAAACCCTGTATCGGTGTCAGATTTCCATTGCAGGGAATGCTTAGCTGCGCCGTGTGCGTATCCAGTGGTTTATCCACTGGCTTGGTGTATGCATGCCATTCGTAATTGTTTTGGGATGGTTCGTGTTTATCAAGTATGGCGGTTGATGTTGCACTTGCAAGTGGAAGTGTTCGCACGTGCTCACGCATTGTCTGGCATTTTATGTGCTAATAGTTCATGGAATTCTTGAAACTGCTGCAAAAAAAGAAGCAGTGCTTCTATACTTTTCATCGCAATACAAGTTGCGTAAATCTTAAGCAATGGAAGAGGTAAGTAATCACTATCTACCTACATGGCTATTTATTACATCTCTCGGTCACATAACCAAAGTTCACGGCAGTGGAATAAAAGCAACAAGTAATAAAACCCAAATAACTTCACAGGCGATGACTAGGCACACACGCTTAGTTATCTTGGTGATCTCCATTGTACTCCTCGTAGAACTCACCGTCTTCGACTGCATCCTGATAATTTTCTGATAACAAAGTTTGTGTAGCATGTGTGTACAAAAGTACTCAACAAGTCTGTGAATTATGCAACATGTAGGCTTTCCAAGGAAAGCTTAATATGGTTCTTTTGCATAAAGCTAAGTTTCATCAAACCATACTTAATAATAATTTTCACAAAGCACATTTTAACAATTGAATTATTTAATAGTCTGGTGAAAGTTCTTTCCACCAACACTAATATAAAGGCTCTATCCGCCACATTATAAAAGATTAAGGTAAACCAACTCATGACTCTATCCGTCATGATCAAAACAGGTTCCATCTACCTGAGTAATATTTCAGTGAGGGTTCTATCCACCATCACCAATATAAGGGCTCTATCCGCCACAGTTTAAAAGATCATGATTAATCATACATAACTCTATCCGTCATGACATAAAACAAGTTCCATCTACCTGGTTGGCTCAATCCGCCAATTAAACATCCGAGAGTTCTAACCACTCCCGAATCCAAAAACCTCATTTTATTTTCAAAACCAAAACCAAAATCTACCAATATGAAAGCATTCTTTGCTTTACCCTTGACCGTAGGCACGGCTATTCGAATAGTTTTAACTCTGCAGAGGTGTACAACTTTACCTACAAGACATGATCTTCTCTTAATGCCTCCGGATTAACACACTTTCTTTGGTGTGCCGGCAGAGAGATCATGACAAGGCCTTTACAATGTATACAACTAACCCGACCTACCCGTTGAGGTTTCACCGCTGTTAGGGTTCCCTCTACCCAGTACAGAAGCCCCCTCTTGCGCCGTGTGGGAAAACGACTCGCCTCCATCTGGCGCCCACATTCCACCAACTGGTGAGTCTAAGTTAGGTTTCTACAAATTATTTAGCCAGGTCGTACCCATTATAGACATGTGGTTGTACGGTTATGCTTAGAATGGACAGTCATATGCGTCGGTCCTTAATTGACTTGGGGCGGTACTTGCACATTGGAAACTAGTGCTCCATCCGCACCCACCCGACATTCCACTCCGCCCAAGTCCAAATCCTTTTTCATTTTGTTTTTATTTTAGAAAAATAATACCAAAATTTTTGTAATAATCCTTAAATCACATTTTAAATCACAACTTTGATATAATCCCACCCATGGGTCATTTTCATCAATTTGTACACTAAGCATTTCTACCGTTCTAATCAACAATTGTCACAATATAACATATGTATGACATAACAAAGAGTCCTAGTGTTACAAATAAACATGGATAACAATAATCAAGGTGGTGATCACAATTCGGAATAACTAGTAGTCTATATTTGACATACGATGATAAAGATAGTGATGCATGCGATAAAACATTATAAATTATTTGCAAACATGGGATCAAAATGCATCAAGGGACTTGCCTTCGTGCGCAACGAAGGTCTCGGAACCTTGAAGTTCGGCGGCGGGGTCGGCGGACTCAGCGGGATCCTCGGCTACGCGCAAAACGGTACAACGAATAAATAACAATAAAATAAATAAAATCCAAAAATTATAAAAATTATACTGGCAGGTAGATCTTGAATTTAGATGAATTTAGGAATTTGAATGGAGTGAATCGGAGTTCGGACGCAAAAGATATAAGCGTTCGAAGTTGGAAAATGATGGAAAATCAAGAAAAAAAGAAAAGTTATTGTAGTTACAGTAAATTACGATTTTTGCATACAGAACAGAGCTCAACCGAAGCTAGGGTTTGAACAAGGGAAACTTGCAATGGAAGGTGTGGAGGGATGGAAGAAGGTAAGCTCTGGAAAGGTCTCGACGATGCGAATCCAATGGTGGTGTCGGATTTTGAAGAGGATTACCGGAGACGACGAATTTGGCGATGAACGACGGTTCGGCCGTAGCGAAACTGAGCAAAAACATGTTCACGCCGGACCAAACCGAAACCCTATAAAATACATTGACGGCGGACCAAAAGATTTGGTCCGTCGTATATGGCAAAAACACACCTCAAAAAAATCGTTCACGACGGACCAAACAATTTGGTCCGGCGTACATGCGGAACTTACTGGTTTTGAAAAGTTTGGTCCGGCAGAAAAGACCTCAAAATCATCTTCACGGCGGGCCAAAAAATTTGGTCCGGCGTACATGCAATTCTTACTGTTTTTGAGAAAAACTTTGTCCGGCGAAAAGAAGTCAAAAGTGCATTCACGGCGGACTGAAAAAACTGGTCCGGCATACACATTAAATCAGCGCTCAAAAACGCCGTTCACGACGGACCAAAGATTTGGTTCGTCGTGTGAGATGAAAGTTACTGTTTTCTTTCAACGTTCACGCCGGACTAAAATAAAACTTGGTCCAGCGTGCAAGTATCCAATTTACGTTTACGGCGGACCAAAACTTTAGTCCGGCATACACGCGAAAAACTCTATTGCTTGAGAAGTTTGGTTCGGTGGGAAAGAGAAACTTTCAAACTTAGTCCGGCGCAAACACAACCAAACCAAAATCAAATCCAAACTCAAACAGAATAAAAACCATGTCAAATACTCATCATCAAAATCCATGGATCCTTCAGAGAGAGAGAGAGAGAGAGAGAGAGAGAGAGAGAGAGAGAGATTGATGAGGGGTTTAAGTTCAAAGCTCCATTTGGTTTTTGGTGATTGATGCTTAATTATTAATTAATGACAAGTCTAATTGAGTAACTAACATTTCTATTGACTATGTTTTTGTTTAGTCTAATTGGATGAAAAACGGAAAATCTCAAAGATATGCTTCCAATGCAAAATTCTTATATATTGTTGCATACTTTGATTAATAAATGACAAATTTACATGTGAGACTAACTATCTTCTTGAGTTTAATTCTTATTAGCCTCATTTCAATGAAAAACGGAAATGTCAAAGGTATACATCCAATTCTATCTTATTATTTCTAGATGCATGCTTTAGATTCAAGATAAAGGGTGAACTCCACCATAGGTTTAACTTAAAGATGTGCATTTTTTTTTTCTAAGTCCATATGTTACATGGATGCACACATCTAGGGGGAGTTCGTGATTTGACTTGAAATTTCAATAATATTGATTCATATCTTCTTGCCAAAATAATATAAAGGATCAAGACTTTGAAACAAAACCTAGAGTATAGATTAGCTTGCATAGTTGTAGTACACTCATGGTATCTTAGGACAAACTCCAATGCATTCTCAAATAGAAATTGTGCATATTGATTCTAAGCAAATTATTTATATGCACACGTTTTTATGGTGTTTATCCTATTGTTGATGGTATTTAGAGTATTGATCCCTTTCTACCACTCCAACATAATTTGGGTCATTACTTGGTAACCATAGAAATGAGTATATGAAACTTGTGTAGTTAATATATACTCGTGTCAATTTAAATAAAATTTAAATTGAGTTCTATTGTCTTTCAATCAATCAAAGAACGCTTCATCATGTGTTGATGGTATTCTTTGTTGATTAAGGACAAACGGAAAGTTCTTGAGTATAATGAAGCATTAGTTGCATCAAAGTACTCAAGATACAATTAATCATTCAAATTGAATTAGGTTGTGCTCAATCGATCTTGGGGCATCCATTATGTGTTAATGGAGTGAAATTGATGATTGAGATAACCGTGTTTGTCGGACTAACTATTTTGAATGAGTTTTGGATATAGGATTAGTCCAATGGATGATAAAGACTTGGATGGTATCATGTGTTGATAACCATCAAGTCAAGGCACAGGATAAGGATGCCACATGTGTTGATGGGCATTAAGAGGAGATCTCGAAGCTAAGAAAAGAAGAGCTAGAGAAGGTTCATCATGTGTTGATGAACAATAAGAAAGGACGCCGACTTGAAGAGAAAAGGGTTGCAAATCATAAAAGCTTCAAGTGGTTAAGCAATGGCAAAGATATAACTAGATAGGCTAAGGATGTTTTCCTAGTCTTTTACCGGTCTCAGTGTTTGGTTGGGAGACCGAGTTGGTTGGGCACAATGTTTGGTTGATACACAACACAATGTTTGGTTGTTAGACACATTAGGAATTCGGAATTCATGAAACCCTAGCCACCGCTCTCCCTTCTCGTCTAATCTACACGGCTGGAACTAGTATTCCAACGTGCGACGTGTGGTGTTCCTCCCTATACGTGTGGATACCTTGGAGGCGTTGCTGCAAGGCTTCAACGCTAGGATGATTCGCAACCTGAGTTCAACACGAAAGCTGGTCGGAGTCCATCCGACCTAGTTGGTGAACTGGTCAGATCTGGTTAGAGCTAGTCGGTGAGGAACACGCTACATCGACTCTACTTTGGCTACGGGTCTGCGTGTCTAGTGGTAATCATATGATCTATCACTTGCAGCGGTTCCTGGGTTATGGGATAGAAATTTTTGATTTTGTGCTACAGTAGCCTACCTGTTCCCCAACATTAAATCATAGGTACTACCGCCTCTACATGGGCGGTAGGACCGCTCGGTGGTGCTACCGCTCTTACAAAGGCGGCAATACCGCCCCAGTGGTAGTACCGCTCCAAAAGGCGGTATTTATTTTTCGAAGAGGTGTTTTTGGGTTGAAATGGCCGATGTTATTGATTTTACATGGAGGTAGCACCAGGGGTACTGTAGCAACAACTAGTTTTGGTGCATTTAAAACATGAAACTAACCGTTGAGACCGGGGGCCGGTGCTACCAGTCCTAGATGGGCGGTAGCATTGGGTTTTGCTAATCTTTCATGATTTTACACTCAAATGGTTAGTTTTGTTTGGGTGTTATGAAAGGACCCCTTGGGCTGGCATTTAAGGGTTGTTGGCTTTGTGTGGAAGATGTGTGCATGCGTTGCTCCTTCCTATTTGGTTCATGAGCTAAGAGTGAGCCATAATTGTATGTGTTGCAATTAGAAGTGGATTGAGAGCCTCTTGTGCATGTGTTGCACTTGAGAGGATCCTTGTGCATGTGTTGCACTTGAGGAGAAGTCTTGTACATGTGTTATACTTAGTGGAGCTCTAGCTAGAATGCTTGGCTTATTACTCTTGGTGTTTGCTGACACCTAGACGACGTGTGGAGGCATCATGCGTGATGACCTTCTCAAGGAAATTGTGAGAAGGCCCAGTAAAGTTGTAAAGGTCGGTGCTCACCTACCCGAAGGGGTAAAGAGCAACCACTAGTGGATTCGAGATGAGTGCTCAATTCGTGGAGCCATTCCAAAGTGGTTTGAGCTTGCCTCAACGTGGATTAGGGGGAGACTGGCAAGTCTCCGAGACCACGGTAAAACATCGGTGTGTCTCTTGTGCCTATTTATTTGCAAGCAATCTTCAATCGTATTGTTTCAATTTATATTCCTAGAATTAAATTACTTGTTTGTCATTAGGATTGCTTATTCTTGTGTAGAAACTTAATTAGTTAGTGCACTTAGTGAGCCTAGTTGATTTAAGCCTTAATTGTCAAAACCTTAGTTTATCGCTTTCACATTATTTATTGTTAAGGTTTTGACATAGGGGTACTTAGGTGAGTTTTTATTTGTAGAAGATTTTTTTAAAAGCCACATATTCACCCTCTTTAGTCAGCATCCTCGACCTAACAAGGGGCGTGATGACAAGGGGAGAGACAGAGCCACGGTGGGAATGATGTGTGGGAGGCAATGTGACATTGGTGTGGGCTCTTTGTTGGATGGGACAGGGTGAGGCATGTGCGGCCTAGGCTTGCATCATGATGTGGGTGGTGCGGGGGTGGCGTTGCCTGGGGCAACAGTGATAATTGTTGGAGATATGCCCTAGAGGTAATCATAGAGATGATTATAATTACTAATGTTCATGATTTTTCATCTTGTTCCTTGAATAATCTCATCATTATTTATTAGCAAGTATATGACTTGTTAGTGAAACTCTATAATGAATTTGTGAACCGGCAACCCAACAACATAACGGGTTTTATCCACACACACTAACTTAGCCACTACTCCATCGCGAACCCTTGATCTAACAATCCTCCTCCACTTGAGTAGGGCATAAGTTAGCATCTCATCCCCTCACTTGTCCTCTCAGCTTGCAGCCACTCCTAGCCTTAGTCATCCTCCAAAGACACCTTGATCGTCTGGACCTCATCTCTTCTAGCCTAGTCCCGATCTCCTCTGCCTCACCATGACCTAGCTCCGAAGTCCTACAACCATCACAGACAAGGGAAAAACATCACATAACATTGCTCAAAATGATATGAAAGCAAAAATCAACTGACTGGTCACACATCAAAAGATCTAACTTAGGCCACAACCAGTAAAGTCCACGACCACTTACCCCGACCACTTGAGGTCTCGACCTGTCAAGGCCCTACCTCTCAAGTCCTCGATCACTAGTCATGGACAACTCCCAGCAACTCAAAATTCTCAAGACCAAACCAAAAACATACTTCAAACTCAAACCTAATCACTACAAGCTCAAATACAGTCAATTACTTATCACACACATTGGTAGACCTCCACATGGTCTTTCATCATTGGACTTGTCGGGGACTGGAATGGCCGGTGAGGCTTTGTACCAGCGATGTTTCTCCAGGGGTTCGATGTCTTTGGGCCCCATGGTGGGCACCGTCCAGCTCCTGATGCGGTCGAAGTCGAGCGAGGCATCGAGCGCAAACCAGATCCGCGGTCCAGGCCCCCGATGCGGTCGAGGTCGCGCTTGGAGGTCCACAGGGTCCGACGGGAGCTCGATATGGTTCCGGGCTGTCGACGATCGGGGATCGCCAACCACAGAAATGAGGTTGTGTGGATATGCGTGTGAGGGACCCAAGGACTTGAGTTCGTTCCCCGAGAGATCGACGGCGCTGCTTGCTATGATTGGGTCGAGAAACGAGCGGAGGACACCAGGAATTATACTGGTTCGAGCCCCCGAGCGGGGTAATAGCTCTACTCCAGTCTTGCCCTGAGGCAGAGGATTTGATTATGCGTGAGTACAAGTGGAGGGAGTGTGTTCTCTCTAAGAGGTCTTCCTACTCATATATACATAGAGGTTACAAGTCTTCTCCTCCCGTTACTGAAGAACAGTCAGGAGTGTTTTTCGGATAGGATGGGCCTACTTCCACTTCAACTGGATCTTAACTGTTCCCCGGGGGACATGCCCACATCCCGCCTTTGCGGATCTTGGTAACCGCCGAGCCTTTGACCAGGCCTCCCCGAGCTCCAGGCCTTGGTCGTGTCTCGACCTTCAATCCCCTTACTCGGGGTCACGCAGGCCCCGACCTGGTCGTTTGGGCAAGAATCTGGGGGCCGAGCATAGTCCTCCAGGTCGGGCTTGAGCTGGGGTCTGTTGACCGTGTTGTTGACCGGACAAGAGATTCCAGTCCCCGACATCTAGCCCCCGAGGCTCAAGTCTCTCCTGTTGCCAAAGGGGACCTTGAGCCTAAAAGTCCTTTGGAGGGGAGCACTCTTTATGTCGAAATCTTGGTTCGGCATTGCGCCAGGCGTTCCATCCTCGATCAAGATCTCCCAGGCCCTGTTAGGCAGACTTGAGCGATGGGAAGACGGTTCAGAGGTAGGATAAATTAGATCTAACCTCAAAGGTGATCAGTTCGGTGCGGAAGTTCTCTGCGTCGCCGAAAGTGACGGGCAGGACCACTTGCCCGAGGGGTGTGGTTGAGCTGCCCGGGACAATTCCGAAGAAAGGCACCGCGATGTTCTTGATTTTCGACCGGGGGATTTGCATCCGGTTGAGTGTGCCGGCCAGGAGCAGGTTGAGGGAGTTGCCTCCATTGATCAGTATGACCCGGCCGACCATAGTGTTGCTGATGGTCGGGATCATGACCTGGGCGGTCTTGAATTCTTTGGACATGCCCTGGGGGGCATCTTCTTCGGTGAAGGCAATCATCGCGCCAGCCCACCTGCAGGGCTGGTCGGCGGGTTTTTCAGCGTGGTAGATCGTCCGGGCGGCGGTTTTGAGTTCGCGGCGGGACTGGTAGGCGGACGAGCCGCCGAAGATCACGTCTATATTCCGCTCGCCCTGTTGGAACTCCAGGTTGAGGGCGTCCAAGTCCTCGCATGCATTGACCCGGTCGGGCTGCTCGCCCTCTTTTGGGAGCGTGGGCATCTCACTCGCCCATCGTAAAAGGTGTCCAGCTTGCTTAGCCAAGCCCTGCAGTTACGCAAGTCGTGGCCATGGGCCCTGTGAAAGGGGCAGTACCTGTTGTCATCGTATTTCGGCCGCTCCTCACCCCTTGTGGTCGGGTGTCACCGCGCTGGGGCCCAGGTCGACGGTTCCCTGGTTGGGGGGCCCGCGCGACCTGCTGTGTTCGCGCTCGACCTTGCTGAGGCCGAGGTTCTCCTTGGGCTAGCCCTCGAGCTTCCATGACCTCGCGCTCGTCGTTCGATGTTGTGAGCACCCGCGGTCGGCCATTCTTCTTGCGATCCCATTTTCGCTTGTTGGAGGTCGTTGCGGGATCAGCATCTTTGGTACCGGAGGGGCCAGACTCGCTGTGGTTGGGGGCGAGCTTGCCTTGGTCATAGTCGTGTTTCCAGCGCATTGCGTCGTTTGCATCCGAGTATCGCTCCGCCATGCGGAACAGCTTGTTGACACTGAGCCTGGGGGCGATCTCGAGAGCCTCAGTGAGGCGCCGATCACGGATGCCGAACTTGAAAGCCTTGATCACGGCTTCGTCGGAGACGCTGGGAATCGAGTTCCGGATGCGGATGAACCATCGCACGAAGTCGTGGAGAGGTTCATTCCTGCCCTGGATAACCCGATCCAGGTCCTTCTCCCACCCGGGTTGCTCGTAGCAGCTCTGAAAGTTGGATCGGAGGGCGTTCCGGACTTGGCGCCACGATCGAAAGGAACCGGGCTTCTGATTGACAAGCCAGGTGCGGGCGGCACCATCCAGCACAGTCGAAAGGTAATTGACCATGATGGTCTCGTCCCCCCCACCCGGCCGCCAAGACCGCCGTCGAATAGATCGACAGGAACTCAGCAGGGTTCTGGGTCCCATCGAATCGCTCGATCATGGCGGGTTTGAACCGGGCAGGCCAGCGCACCTGGCGGAGGTCGTTGGTGTACGCCGAGCAACCGTAGGCTGGTGCGGCGTCTGGTGGGGAATGCTCCCTATCGCTAGACCGGGAACTATCGCTGGCGGGGAGACCTGGCGCGCGGTTGCGCCGGTCGTGATGATGGGCGCGAACGTCTCCCAGGTGGTAACGCAGGCGATCGTGAACTCTGCGGGTCATCTGGAGACGGATTCCCGGATGCCGCAACGTTAGAACGAGTGCTGTTGTGACTCGACAGGCGCCGGTCGTCTTGCCGGGTCATGTTTGGGGAGCGACGGCGTGGTGGTGTACGGGACACGTCCTGAGCCCGGTGTCGCGGAGGCGACCGACGGAAACGTTGGTGCTTGCGGGAAGAGCTGCCGTTGCTCGTAGGAGAGCGGGACCCAGAACGCCGGCTTCAGCCCCGCACGGGGAGGGTTGCCTCGTCGATCGTCTTGTCCAGTTGCTCAGCCAATGCTCGGCCGAAGAGATCCGACCTCGCCCGGGCGGGATCGGTCATGACCCTGGCGATAGCGCGCAGCCTTTCGGAGGAGCGAGGGAGCCTGGACAGTCCGGAGGAGGCACCGATCTCGCCTCACTCTTCCCTCCAGAGGGTTGTTACGGCTTGGTTGATGGTGACCTGAGCCATCCGGCGTGCATCATCAGGCGTCTTCGGCTCACGGTCTCCTGACTCCGCGTTCGCCCCATGACCGCCAGCCATGAAGACGAACCGGTTGGATGGCGGCGGTGATGGAGAGAACGAGGATGCAGATTTCCCATGCTTGGGGGCAGGGATCACCCCCGAGCTCGCTAAAGGTCTTCCCGAGCCGCGCGCCATGTCCTCGCTGAAGCAGGGATGTTTCTCCAGGGGTTCGATGTCTTTGATCCCCACGGTGGGCTCCAGCTGTCGACGATCGGGGATCGCTAACCGCAGAAATGAGGTCGTGTGGATATGCCTGTGAGGGACCCATGGACTTGAGTTCGTTCCCCGGGAGATCGACGGCGCTGCTTGCTATGATTGGGTTGAGAAACGGGTGGAGGACACCAGGAATTATACTGGTTCGAGCCCCCGAGCGGGGTAATAGCTCAACTCCAGTCTTGCCCTGAGGCGGAGGATTTGATTATGCGCGAGTACAAGTGGAGAGAGTGTGTTCTCTCTAAGAGGTCTTCCTACTCATATATACATAGAGGTTACAAGTCTCCTCATCCCATTACTGAAGAACGACCAGGAGTGTTTTTCGGATAGGATGGGCCTACTTCCGCTTCAATTGGATCTTAACTGTTCCCCGGGGGACATGCCCACGTCCCGCCTTTGCGGATCTTAGTAACCGCCGAGCTTCTGATGATCCATCCTCTAATGCAAAATTTAATTTATGGTATGGACTCATCCTAAGAAAACTGCCACAGCTCCACCATCTCATATTGATTCAATATTTGTATAGACAGGAGCATTTGCATTGAGTATACTGCTTTTCATGTATATGCAGGTTTTCAACAGGCATTTCCCAAGTGGGACACGCAATGTTGCCACTTTCCTGACAATTTTATCAGGTGCAACCGGATTAGTTGATAAAAATAAACATAAAAAATCAAAAAAATAATAATCATGATGTACCTCTCAATTTACCCTACCTGTTTATAAAATTTCAAGTTTAGACACATTCCATGTTAAGAGTAACAAAAATGAGAAGTTTGTAACAAATGATGAAAGGAAAAGGAAAGGGCAAATGCTTACTGTTCCCAGCTAAATTATTTTTGGGTTTTGATAAGTTTCATCCGGATGTTTTCTTTAGCAACCATCATCCAAATTTTGGGCCATTGGATTTGCTTTCTGATCGATGCACACGCCCCCTGAATTCGAGATGGGTTAATATCGATCAGGGTGATGCCTACGGATGTGTGTTTTGATCGTACGGTCCAAAGTTTAGATGATTTTTAGAACAAAAACATCCGGATGATACACCCTCATTATTTTTTCCTACCACAACGGGAGTCTGAAGTTGAATTCTCTCTAGAGTACTACGACAATCCATCGACTACGTCATCGATTTTCTCAGGTTTTTTTACATTGATTTTCGTGCCTCAGCCGATTGAGTTGCACTGGTAGATACTCCCTCTGTCCCACAAAGAGTGCATTTCTAGTGTTCAAATTTTGTCCCACAAAGAGTGCATTTCTAGTCCGTAGGGCCCAGCTGTAAGTGTATGCATGCTCATTTAAGTGCTTGTGGAAACCGAAGCACCAACATGCTTGTGTATGGAGTAATGAGGGTCACATTGGTCATTTACCTTGCACACTAATCTGTCTTAAAAATCCTAGAAATGCACTCTTTGTGGGACAGAGGGAGTAGCATGGGTCACGGCTGAATCAGTTGCCTTGCCGCCAGATACGGCCTATAATATCGATCACCACCGCCATAAGATGCAAATAGCTTCAACTGCAATCCCTGTGGAGCCACGCCATAACACATCATGGGATATAAGAGGTCACCTCGGGAAGCTGTGCATCCATGAATGCATCCAAGATAGGCATGGGAGATGGGCCGGGCTTTTCATGGGCGGCCCAAGGCCCGGTCGGTGTGGCCCGGCCCAATCATGGCACGGCCCGAGTGAATTTGGACCGGGCTGGCACGACACGAGCTATCGGGCCAGGCTGGGCCTAAGAATGGAGCCCGTCGGGCGGCCCGACCAACCCGAAAACATGTTTGTTTGCTTTCTTGAATATCTTATGTGGTAAATAGCCAACATCAACGGATACAATGCAAGTTCAACTAATATCGTCAATTCTGTGAGCTAAATGCTGTGTTACGAAGTTACTGTACTATTTTACCTTGCTTAGGCTATTCCCAGTGGGTAGTATCATGCTCATTAATTAGATGCCACATAGGATTTTTTGATGATGTGGCAAAGCAATAAATAGGAGGGAGAAGAAAGCTGTATCTTGAGCAAGATACAGCTTTGGCACGATATCTTAAGCCATGGCACAGAATCTAATGCTCTGGATCCATTTTCATAGACACAACATCACATCAATTAATTATTTTAAATATATAAGTATGATACTATGCATTGTAAAGAGTGTTTCTTCAATGCAGTATCATATTTTTCATCCTATGTGGCATTCTTGGATATTGGAGTATGACACTTTGCACTGGGAATAACCTTATTTGCTATAAAAGCCGAGTCTGGGCGCTTGCTAGTTGTGGGGCCGGGTCCGAACCAGCCCGCCGTGCTTTCGGACCGGATCAGGCCCTGTAAAATCTCTCCCGTGCCAGCTCTGATTCCAATAACCTACCTTGTCGTATGAATGCTTGGATCTCCGAGCAATCAATGGTCAATAGGATAAACGACCACGACGGCGTGCATGGACAGCGAAAGCTTAACAGTACAAGCATAAATTGGCCTCCCTTTTGGGTGAGGACATCGCAGCTAGCTAGGGTTTAATCATACGAGGCAAGTTAATGCCTGAGAATGGGTATTGAATGGTTTTAGGTTAACCATCTTGCAAGGATGGGAGGGAGAAGAATTAAATGGGCGTGCAAGTAAGCCCATCAATTGCTGGAATAGTTGGTTGTTGGTTCTTTCTCCCTTTTCTTTTCCTCCGTCTTTGTTTTGTTTCCTCCTCCTCCTACTTCTTTCTAGTAGCTTCTAGAAGATCTTTTTATGTGTTTATGATTAATTTTTGAGCAGCGCTTTTATGTTTTTTCTCCTAATACAAGTTATATAAATCTTAAAGCAAGCGAATGGGTAAGTAATCACCATCTACCCTTTATTCATGCTTTAATAGTTGTGCAACTTTTAAAAAGAAGAGTATAGAAGCACATCTCTTAATTTTTTAGAAAACACACCATTTTCTAGTCTAGAGCATTGTTGATTCATGTAGAATGTGGGGGAGTGCATGTGTTTTGGCTTGAATATATACACGTTCGTGTTGCAGTGAAGAGTTGGAATGGGTTTAGTGGGAGAGAGAGGTTGCTAATAAATCCTTATCTTTCCTAAGCTCAAAGCATATTTTTATTGTTTTCCTAGGAATTTACAACTCCATCTACTGCTTTCTTAGGCCTGGGTGAATTCCTCGTATGTCACTGAAAGTTTACACTCCACCCTTTTGTCATTCATTATCTCACTCAAGTATGGATCCTGACCGAATATATCAGTAACACATTTATAGATTCCTCAAAATTCGAGATAAGGAATTGATCCTTTCTTTAGCATACACCACAAAAGAATTGTTTTTTAGATAGAGATTGTAAATGATATAATTTTTTTTGAGAGATTGTAATGGGTAGATTTCTAAAATCAACAAATGGTGTACAACTACAAAACATTATCATAATTGTCACATTGTTTTAGGGATACAAGGTAGACACACAAAACACACACACCACACTCACGCACCACATGCATACACATGCTAAGTAATTAATTGGAGGCTCTAGGACCTCTGTAGAGCGGTACGCATTGTCCTGAACCTATATGTTAGTAACATATTCAGAGATTTCCCAAAATTCCAGTGGCCTATAATAAATTAATCATTCCTTTAGCCTACGCTATGAAAGAATTGTTTTTTAGGGAGAGACTGTAAAGATTATTTTTTTTGAGAGATTGTAATGGGTAGCCTTCTAAAATCAACCAATGGTGTATAACTACGTAGCATGATCATAATTCTCACCATTTCTTAGGGGTGTAAGGCGAATGCACACAACACATACATCATACTCGTACACCACACGTATACATCATTTCTTAGGGGTATAAGGCGGACGCACACATCATACTCGCACACCACATGTATACACACACATGCACGTTCTCTACACACGCTAAGTAATTAATTGGAGGCTCCATAATCTCCGTAGCACAGATACGCGAAGTCTCCCTTAATGCACTATGCATACCCGTTTTTATTTCGATGCGTATTAGTCCAATGGAAAGAGAGAAAGAAAAGGCATGGTTTCGGCATTGCTTTCTTTCTTTTTTTTGGTTTGTATCAAATATAGTTGACAGAGAAATATTGTCAAGTACGAAGCTTTGATTTGACGGTAGCATAAAAGAAAATTGGACATCACTTTCTTAGATGGACCAGGCTGGAAATTTTGACCTTAATTGCGGTATCAATTAAGTGCATATAATGCCAATTTGACTATACTGCAACCAAATCCTTCAAACACATACTTCGCTCATACATGTGGCTAATTTTATACTGTTTTGAGTTAGTTTTGTCTTGGGTTAGCGTGATTATCCAATTAATACTAAAAAAGTTTTTTTTTTATTTTTTTTGTTTTTTAAAAAAATCTGTTTTCGCCCTGAACCCAAGACCTGATGCTTGTGCATATACATCTTAATTGAGCTTTGCAAAGAGCTCTTTTCTTTCCATTCCACATCTTCAATGGCCTAGCTTGTCCTAATTAAACTTGCACACAAGAACAGAGTAGTACTATAGTGATATTTAAGTGCTGTCCTTAAATATAGATTAGATGAGTCTTATAGAACAATATGATGGATTAATTTAATGCAATTGTTGTAATACACAAGGCAAAACTTCTCCATGCCGGAAGTTACCGTAGGAAGCTAAAGCAACTGCCTCCTCCCCGCCAAAATTGCAACAAGAAAGTTTGTTTCAGATGTGCAACAAGAAAGTTTCGTACACACACGCGCACACATCTACACTTGTACATCAAATACACAGTCCAAGCTAGGGATGAAACGAGCTGAATATTTCCCGCCCGATCCAGGATTGGATCCGGTCGGGACCGAATTTGACTATCCGATTGAATCCGGGACGGGACTAGATACTTGAATTCGGATCCAGGATCAGATACAAAGTAGCCAATATTTGGTAAATACAGGACGTGATCTGGATATTCGGATTTTTCCTATTCGGATATCTGGATTTTTTTCTATTCGGAAATTCAGTTCGAATATTTGGGTTTTCTATTCGGATATCAGCATGGTCCAGCACATTTCATTCCATTTTTTTTCCATAGAGTCCATTTATATTGACAATCAGTTTGTTCTATTGATCATAAAGTATCATATTCTTTCTATAACGTATACTAGGTTTGACTGATATATAACCTGCTACTATGGTACTCTATATAGATGTGCATTATCTGTATGTCTTTATCCGTTTCCGTACCGAATATGTCACATGTCCGTCCTGTATCCATATCCTGAATAACCCAGATTCGTATCTGTATCCGGCTAATCCGTATCCGGTTCCGAATCCGAGAAAAAAAAGGTTAGGATACGAAAATAGCAATATCCACCCATATCCGGTTCTGAATCCAAAGAAAAACAATACAGGAAAAACAATATTCACTCATATCTGATCCGTTTTCATCCCTAGTACAAGCCATTGTCTTCTACTCTTCTCTCTATCTCTTGTCCACTCCCCTCCAATTAATTCTTCACCAAGAAATGACCTATATTCCTTGCTCTCGTCGTTGTTCTTGGTTCTCATCTTCGTATATAAGCACCGACTCTTGGCCTAACCAGGCAGGCAGGAGGAGTTCTTGTTCAGACTATAGAGTGTTTCTTGCATATTTTGCTGCTCATCCATGGGTCTCTTCAGCTCGTCCGCGAAGGTGTACAAGCCGGCCCCCGAGGTCAATCTCGGCCCTGACAGCGACGAATTCTACATCAGTCCTAACGTCAAAGGTTTCCCTTGCTGCTCATTTGCAATTCTGAAATTCTGCTCTCGGAGTTTAATTCTGATTCCAGTTCTTCGAGTTTGCTTCTCCTGTTCTTCAGCTCCTCGGGTCGCCGGGCTTCTGGTGAAGATCTTCGTGTGGATTCTTGAGATGCCGATCATCGGTCAGATTGTGCTTCACTTCTTGAAGAAGGATAATCTCATCAATAAGGTGCGGCAGATGTTTAACTCTCTTTCTTCAAACAGAAAAAAAAAATGGACTTCTCCTTTCTGATAATGTTGGATGAAGCTCAGCCCAATTTGCGGTTACCTTGCATGCATGAACACTGTTACGATCGGTGATGAATTAAGTTTCACCGAAATGCTGTGAACGCAATTATTGCAACAGCAAATTGTACTGTGGTTTTCTTGCGCTTTCTTGGAGCAGTCTCAGGAATAATTTCTCAGATTTGACACAGTTTTTATGACCTCTGAACGCACTGTTTGCAGCTTGTCTCAGAGGCTGAAATCCCGGAGCCGCCATTGTTCACTGCAACCCACAGCTGGGAAGGTTCTCTGCAATTTCTGAACTTTCTGACCATGCCAAATTCTTGCTTGGAGCACGCCATTTTTTTTTTCTTCAGTGGAACCAATTCAAACAGCCACCGTTGCTGCCGCAGACATTCCAGAGCAGAACGTCAGCCTGACTAAGCCCGACTTGTCGCCGGCGGAGCGCGTCCAGGAAGTCGTCAGCTGCCTCCCTGCTCGCCTCGAATCGACGCTCACCGCCGACGCGTCGTCGAGCCTCAGGCGCTGGACGATAAGGGACTTCTCCAAGGCGTACAGTTCGGGAGAGACTACACCTGTTCAGGTTTGTTTTGGTTTCCATTGTTCTAGCTTGACAATAGTTAGAACCTGCAGTAAGGTTTGCATGGTAGTTTCTCGTTAATTACTGTGCTGGGTGTAACTCTCTGTCATTAACTAGTGAATTGTCAGGGCCAAGAAAGTTTAAACTGACTGTCACAGCATGATGCAAAAGTAAAAAATATAAATTATGATAGATGGGCAAGAACAACATTGTTTCAGGTCGCAAGGAGATTCCTGGCTGCGGTGGAGGAGTGCTCAAGCCCTAGCCTCAACATGGCCTTCTTCATCAGCCACAACCCTGAAGACATCATGAAGCAGGCTGAGGAGTCCACCCTCAGATACCAGAGAGGTAAATAAACCCTACTCTCCTTCATTTGCACTGCACATGCACAGTAACAATGAACAGAAACATAGGCCCTGTTTGGCGAGCTCCACATCCCAACTCCACCTCAGAGCTGAAACTTGTAGACTGAAATAAAGTGACTTAAGTTTTATAATTTTATTCTAAAATGTAAACAAGATGACCCACCTAAACACTCTTAATTACTATACCCACAGATCCAGCTCCACGAATTTAGTGGAGCTAAGAATACCTAGCTCCACCAACTCCACGTATTTGGTGGAGCTGGAGCTCTGCCAAACACCCCCATAGTAACGGCAAATAACAGCACAACTGCACAAAACAATGACTGAGCTGTTCCTATCAACCAACAATTAAATCACCTCTCCTTGGTTCTTGCCCTCTTTCAGCCTTGACACCTAGCAAACCAAACTTCTGTACCCACACCAGCTACCAACCGTGCACTACACGTACACCAGTCCAAGAACACTCACAACCAGAACCTGTCCGGTGAGCTCCTGAATTTTCTGTCCTGACATCTCAAAATTAACACCGATCGAACGAAGGAGATGGAAAGGAAAAGAAAGGAAAGGAAGCTGATCAGATGGATGCTGTTGGTTGCAAGTTGTTGCCTGCGAGCAAAGAGAGCAGGAGATGCAGCAACTGCAGGCTAGCTAGCATGCCAAATTAATGCCACATTCCGGCGAAGATTATTTAGAGAGACTAGGTCGAGAGATCACTTTCGTGCACCAAGATACACGGTCCTGAAGGCACGCGTTCATTGGGTAACCCATCTGTTGGTTGTTGCTTGTTAGTCCATGTGATTGCAGGTCAATCAGGGCTCTTCTTGCAGACTAATGTGGCTATAATTCTTAGGCTGCTAGCATTATATTATATCAGGTCCAAGTCTAATTAGAAAGGGACATGTATTGTGAAAAAGAAAGGCTTGTGGTGCATAGAAGAAAGTCTTTAATCTAGATCACAGCAGCATGTTTCAAGTCAGGAAAATAACATTCCATTTGCCCCTCCCTCTCTCTCTCTCTCTCTCTCTCTCTCTCTCTCTCTCTCTCTCTCTCTCTCTCTCTCTCTCTCTCTCTCTCTCTCTCTCTCCTTTTATTTTATTTTAGGGTTTTGATAAGTTTCTTTGGGATGTTTTCTTTAGCAATCATCATCTAAATTTCTGGTCATTGGATTTGCTTTTAGATCAATGCACGGCCCCCCTTGAATTCGAGGTGGGTTGATCCTACGGATATGTGTTTTGATCGTACGGTCCAAAGTTTTATTTTTTTGCAAACACTCACAGTAGTCCCGAGAAGAATTGATGAGAGATACTGAAAATACCGAATTGTTTTGACCAAACCGAGTGCATCACACATGCTGTCTTTGTTGTTTACCTCAAACCGTAGGGACACCTCTGTCTGCGATGGATGGAGTGTTGGTGGCTGTGAAAGACGAGATAGACTGCATGCCGTACCCAACCACAGGTAATATAATATAATCTGGCAACATGCTGCATTATTTTTTTCCACTGTAAACACCGGCTGGCGTTCGCGAGCTGGGTCGATTGGTGGACGTGTGGGGTGGGTGGCACTGGCACCAGCCATGGCGATCGTGCTTGCGATCCAAGCATAGTCCGTTGTGCCACCCATCAACCAGACACAGCATCATTTCAGCCCAGAAATGTCGCTGATCCTCTCTCGAGATCGATGAGAAGAACGTACGCCCGACGGGATCGTTGCACTGGCCCATGCATGTCTCGCTGCAGCGCTGCTGCTGCTGCGATGCCAACGGTAGAAAGATTTTAGCTTCTTCTCCGATGGATTTCGTGCGAGGTTTAATTGAATCTTAACAGTAATTTGGAAAAGAAAGGGGGGAAAAAAATTTCCTAGCGGATTGCGACGATGCATGCAGGCGGGACGCGGTGGCTGGGCGGCGCGCGCGCGTGCGAGGCGGACGCGGCGTGCGTGGCGCAGCTGCGCGCGTGCGGCGCCATCGTCGCCGGGAAGACCAACATGCACGAGCTCGGCGCCGGCACCAGTGGCATCAACCCGCACCACGGGTACGTAGTGCGTCGCACACTTTGTCTATTTACCGAGATCCGGGCGCGGTGGCGGCCACGTAGCTCCGCCGTAGCCAGATCTGAACTTTTCGTTTACCCGTCTAGGACAATGCACAGCACTGTAGCATTTGCATTATTGTACAGCAGATTAAAAGCGGCGTAAATATTAAAATATGAATGGATAGTTGATAGTGATTACCTGCATTTTACTTTACTTCAAAATTCATGCAATTTATACCCGGAGAACCATGCATGTGACCGGGTCGTTAGGAAAAAAAAAAGTTGGTTACTTGTACACACATCATAATTCATCGCCGCAGTATAGTACATTATTGCAATTTATACCGGGAGGACGATGCATGTGACCAGGTCGTTAGAAAAAAAAAAGTTAGTTACTTGGGCACATCACTACCGCCACAGTACAGTACATTATGTAGTTTGAAATTTCGTCGAGATTTCAGAAATATACATAGGCCATTAAAACAGTACGGCGCCGTGGACCAAAAAGTGAGGGGGATAGGAAAAGTCCGTACCCGATCTGATCCGCTGCTTTTATGATGATGTCTCTGCAGGTCCACGAGGAACCCGTACAATGTCGGCAAGGTTTCCGGCGGCTCCTCCAGCGGCTCCGCCGCCGTGGTCTGCGCCGGCCTCTGCCCCGTCGCGCTCGGCGTCGACGGCGGAGGTAAGCGATCTCCACCGGCAACATTGTAGGTGCGACGCTAGCTGTGCTGCGTTAAGATTCTGGGACGCTGAATTTGCTGGTGTGGTTGTGGCCTTCTGCTCCAGGATCTGTTCGGATGCCGGCCGCGCTGTGCGGCGTGGTTGGCTTCAAGCCCACCGCGGGACGGTTGTCCAATGCTGGGTAAGCACATCACCTTCCATGAGCGTGAATAAGCAAATCCGCAACTGGTTCTGATCAAATGGTTCAGAAGCACAGCATCTCAAAGTTAATTAAACACGCATAAAAAATCGGAATAATCGATGATTTGCCCCAAAGTTCACGTCCAATTGATCATTTTCCCCGTAACATCTCATTGACACGTGGGTTCTGGGGCCACATGTCAGGGAGACACACGGGGCAAATGATCAATTTTTTTCTGGACAAATGATCAAATGCCCATCGACTTAGAGTTAACTATAAAGCAAAAAAAAAATCCAGGCAACTTGCAAGTAGCAAAACCGATGTGTTTATGTCGCTCAAGATGATGGTGCTGCGGTTTCAGGGTTCTGCCATTGAATTGGACTGTCGGGATGCCAGGGATCTTGGCAGGGACGGTGGAGGATGCTGCTGTCGCGTCAGTGACCTCTCTTTCTTTCTTTCTTTCTTTCTTTCTTTCTTTCAGAAACTGTTACTATCAATATTATTTTTTTTAAACAAGTTACTGTCAATATATATATATTTTTAAACAAGTTACTGTCAATGTTATTGCCACGAGGTATCTGCATAGCATGAGCTGAAAAGTAAAAATCTTGCGGTGTTTTGCCTCTTTCAGTTATTCAGCTATCGTTGATCAGTCTCAGCCATCTTACCTGCGGGTAAAGGCCAATTCTTGTTTACATTTCTTCAGAGTGTTCACCATCCAGTGAGATTGAATTATTGACGGAGTTGCCTTGCAGCCCGAGTTGAATCTGCCTTTGCTCAAGTCTACACTGTCCATTAGTAACATCAAACTAGCAAAATCTGCAAAGGTTAGTGCGACTGTAAGCCAAAATGGTAGGTTAAAGGGGACTCTTTAAAACATCGTGCTAACACTGCGACAAAAACAGTGGTTTAATGACAGTGCAGAGGACATCAGAAGCTGCTGTGACAAAGCTCTTCAGACGCTGCACGCACAATACGGCTGGGAGGTAAGAAAGACTCTGTAGTTAAACTGGATTGGCAGAAAGAAATGTAGTAATAATCTTGTCCAGAACTCGGTGATAGCTCATGCAATCTGGCAGAAAGAAAATGTGATCTCTTCTTGTGATTCTTTCTTCCCTGCAAGACTCTGGATGTGACTATCCCTGAGATAGAGGAGATGCGCCTTGCGCATTACGTGACGATTGGTTCAGAATGCACTGCATCGCTTGCTAAATATCTTGACAAACTGTAAGCAGTTGAAGTGGTGTCTTCCGTGCATTTTAATAGTGCAACAAGCTTTGGGTCATGGCTGAACTGACCATGTCCTCTGAACTGTGCCAGGAAGAAATCTGAAATCGGATGGGATGCAAGAGTCGCGCTGAGTGTCTACGGTTCATTCAGCAGCAGAGCTTACCTGAATTCGCAACGACTCAGGTAGGCTGTCATTTTGTCAGGGAGAGTCTCTCAACACTAGAACAGTGATAATTTTCTTAGGATACTGCACAGAGAGTAAAATCGAGCGCTCTATTCAGTATCTTGATGTATGATCTAATGTTTTTTTTTTCGAAATTAGAGGCAGGAGCACTGCCCAATCAATTAAGAAGAGAGGAAAGAAAGTTTAGTAGCCAAATACAACACGACCGACAGCTAGCAAAGCGCCAAAAGGCGCGCTAGTATAATAGAGCCCCTAGCAACCGAAAAGAAACCACGAAAAACACGAACAACGAACTAAGGGGGCACCGCCCGCTTAGACGGATCTCTCTGTAGCAATTGTAAATGTATGATCTAATGTCGAACTGCAAAACTTGTGTTCAGGAACCGTCAGATGTACTTCCACAAGGAGATCTTCAAGACAGCAGACGTTATCGTGTCACCAATGACTGGGTATTTGCAGCTTTCATCACTCTCAAACCAGCCACACATGCATCACTCATCGCTCTCAAATTAGTGTTCATCCTTCACTAATCAGTAACAACTGTTTCTGCAGTGTGACTGCCTACACGCTACAAGATGACGCACTAAACAGCGGAGAACTGGACTACATAAACGGAGGTAACGAACCAGAATCCAAAAAATATTTTCAGCAACTGGATGCCATGTATGCTAACTCGGTGGCATGTTGTTTCAACCAAAGCCGCGTTGATCCGGTACTCAATAGCAGGGAACTTCCTCGGTTTGCCGGCCATTACCGTCATGGTAGCAGAAATCTGAACCTGGTCTATTTTCTGCAGTAAAATCTATCTTACCTACACAATGGTTAAGAAATTAACAGCTTACATGACTGAGTAAACTGGTGATCGATCAACCTGTCAGGTTGGGTACGACAAGGGCGGATTGCCCATCGGCCTTCAGTTCATCGGCAGGCCGTGGTCCGAAGCGACTTTGCTCCACATAGCATTCGCGATGCAGGTAAGTGAAATCAGCAATCTGCCCAGAACCAACAGCTGCTAAAATGTGAAGATGTGCTTCTACTTTCTGGTACTGATTAATTACTACTGGTTTGCTGCAGGAAGCGTGCATCAAGAACTACAGAAAACCTGCAGTGTTCTACGATCTCCTCAAGAAAGACTGAGGGAGTGGTCAGGAACCTGCAGATATGTCAGCTCGTCGCCTTGATCAAGTCTCCATTGAAGAGATGACATGTCTTGGGTAAGCACGGGAGAATACCATGCCTAGCTAGAAGTGAAAAATGTAACACTGTTCCAGCAACAGAAGGTAGTTTACCTTGAATGCTCATTTAGCATGCAGGGTCAGAGAGAAAGAAACGAAGCAAAATAGCTCAAGTTCAGCAGCAGTTTAGGCTCGGGTGATTCACCAATTCAGTTGATGTAAGCAGTAATGTGAAGCATGTTTTGTGTACTGTCGTGCAAAAAATATAGTACTATATAGTATGAAGCTTCAGATACACCGAGGTGTTTAATCCTAGCATCTTCGCAAGGGCAGCAGTAGCTATTCAAGTTCTCTCTCTTCGATGGGGCATAGCTGCACCAGTAGCTGCATGTGGGTCTCTGACATGTGGGTCCGAGGGTAGCGCGCCACCCCAGTCGGATTGTCAGCGCCATGTACGCGCGTACACGTGGGCACAGGGAGGCAAACCACAGACGCGGCGTCAGGCACCTCCAATTATTACTTCGCGGATGGACGAAACTGCCCCACTGCCCATGTGGTGGCAATTACGTCCTCTTCTCGGGGGCAAAACGGTCTACTATTTTTGTTTTCGTTTCGAGAAGGCGTCTACGAATTTAGGAGGTGTTTGGCATAGCTCCAACTCCACTAAATTTTTGGAGTTGGTGGAGCTAGGTATTCCTAATTTCACCAAATTCGTAGAGCTGGAGCTGTGAGTATATTAAGAGTGTTTAGGTGGGTCATCTTATTTACATTTTAAAATAAAATTATAAATTTAAGTCACTTTATTTAAATCTACAAGTTTCAGCTCTGAGGTGGAGCTGGGATCTGGAGTTCTGCCAAACAGAGCATTGTAAGCTACAAAAACAGCTGAGGTTTGGAAAGAACCCTTTGTTTCTTTTTCTTTTTCGCGATCGAGCCCTGCTGCATTTATGAAGAGTTATGGTATTTTTATTTCGAGGATGCTGGGCTATATACAGAATTTCGCTCTTGCTAGAAAACTAAGGACGGATTTGTAATATCTCCTCATCATGTGTCAATGAAGAGACAAGATTGATCCGATCTAGAAAAATAGAAAGAAAAGAGTACTCCCCATCAATATATACACACACATAGAGGCCTTAAACCATATGTAATTTTGGTTATTTATGCTCTTTTTTTACGGTGTTTGATGTTAAATACATATTATACCAAAATCTAGTGGTAAGTATCCTCGATACATATGGCTGTTGGACCCATCTTCCAGGCATGGCGAGCGATTGCCTGGGCTCCTCAGCGACGAGTTATAGAGGTGCAGTGCAACTCTGCAGTCGCAAACACTATGAAAACAAGGTTTTCCCGGGTAGGTCTTTGTATTAGACTATCAAATAGTTAGGCTTACTTATGCTCCCAAACTCTCCTAGCTTCGCCAGGGGACATCACATTTGCAATGTTTCAATAAAAGAGGAAGATGGCATGCCAGAGCCCTTCATTCCTAGAAGTATAATTGACCTACAAAGCCCCTACATTCCAAACATACCTTAAAACCGAATTCGAATATCTATGAACCATAGTTCGGTCAAAACCAATAGAAACCAGAAAGAAAGCAACCGAAAGCCAAACCAGCACCGACCGGGTCGCGACATTTCCACCCTCTACACGCCGAGACGGACAAGACTGCCCCTCCCGGTCCCCGCAAGGCCGCAACAACCATCAGGGATGTGATCGGATCGGATACGGTTGAATATCGTCCTATTCGTATCCGTATCCGTTTTTTTATCGAATACGAATAGTGCTGAATACAGAATCGAATACGAATTATACAGGATAATATCGGTTACGAATACAAATCAAATACGGATCGGAATCAACATGGATACGAATAATATTAGTCGGATATTTTAAAATCCAATTTCATTTTTTTTTTCAAAATCGGTCCAAATTTAAATTCAAAATTAGGAATTTTAAAAAATAAGAAAATGTCAAAAATTCCAAATTTTGTGCACGAATATTATTAAATTAGTACAAGTTCAAAATTTCTAAATTTAAATTCAAAACTAGGAGAAAAGATCAATCAAAAAATTTGAGAATTTCATTTAAATTCCAACTGTTATTTAAAAATAAATTACATTTAAATTTGTTTTTAATGCACCATCAAATTTATCAGTCATTGATAGTGATAGTCTAATAGACCTTCAGTGTCAAGTTTGTCATTGATGAATGATGAATGATGATCATCTGAACTCAACAATTGGCAAACATCAAACATAATCATTCTTTAGAAGAAAACATAGCCAGTTAGCCACATAGACATAACTACATAGCATAAGTACATATGAGTATATGACATCTACGTTTGGTCATCCATATTCCACAAACCACAATTCCACATGTATGTAACCTTGCAGCGGTTACATGTTGTCATGATCTCATCTCTGATCTCATGGACATAGTTCAAGTTATTCGGATAATATCCGTATGTCATATTCGGATATTATCCGAACAAAAACTCGGATATTCCGTATCCGTCGGATAATCAGTGTTCCATATTCGTATCCGTATCCATATAAATTATCTGTATCCATATCCTTATCCGAGAAATCAACTGGATATCTGTGAAATTATCCAAATCATCATCCAAATCAATTCGGTGGGCCAAAAACTATCCGTACGTTCCATCCCTAACAACCATACTACATCCTGAGGGGCAAAACCGTCCAATACCCCACCACGCGGCGCCGTGCACCTCTCGTCTTCTCCCCTCCTCCCCGACCCGAACTCTTCTTCCAGATCAGATCGGCAGAGCCAGGAATCGCGGAAGTAAAGGAGCGATCTCGAGAGCTCCGCGAGGGGAGGGAGTCCGACCTGCTCATCGCCAGGAGGAGTCGAGGGCCCGGCGGTTCCGGATCGCAGCAGCAGCAGGAAAGAGGAGGGAGGAGGAAGATGCCGTCGACGTTCAGCGGCGATGAGACGGCGCCCTTCTTCGGCTTCCTCGGCGCCGCCGCGGCGCTCGTCTTCTCATGTATGGTCCTGCCCCATTCCCTCTCGAAATTCGCGAGCTGCTTGCTCCATTCGGACTTAGATTTGATCCGTATAGCAGACGACGTATACGCGCGCTTGCAGAATTGGAAATATTTTGATCTGATCTGAACAGCACTTGGGATCCATGCGATTGTGACGAGATCTCCCCTCTCGCTGGCTGTGTCTTGCAGGCATGGGGGCGGCGTACGGGACGGCAAAGAGCGGCGTCGGCGTGGCGTCCATGGGCGTGATGCGCCCGGAGCTCGTCATGAAGTCCATCGTGCCCGTCGTCATGGCCGGTGTGCTCGGTATCTACGGCCTCATCATCGCCGTCATCATCAGCACCGGGATCAACCCCAAGGCCAAGCCCTACTTCCTCTTCGACGGCTACGCGCACCTCTCGTCTGGCCTTGCCTGTGGCCTAGCTGGGCTCGCCGCCGGCATGGCCATCGGCATCGTCGGTGACGCTGGAGTCAGGTAGTAGACGCTTGCTTTTTTTTGTCTTCTCATCTCATGATCTCCCTGCGCGTTGATTCTGCTGTAACTGCCATCTATGTTAGTTTGCTAATGTTACTAATTTACTTGTTTGTGAATGCCTGTGCACGCGTCTACGTAAGTGTAGCTAACCTGTGGGTATTAAATTTGAAGAGGTGTATTTCGGCGAATGACTCTGACCAATTTCATAGGCCCTGATCTATTAGTTGATCTGTTTTGTATCTGCCTAGTAATGACATTTGTATCACCAAAGCTATACATCTCTGTTAGCGGTTGTGCTTTCCAGTTAGTGTTGATAGCGTCAAAATTACTTTAAATTGTTTGTGTTAAGAGGACAGTACCATCTTTACAAAAGTAAATGGTAGTGGCACCATGGATCATTCTCTAAATAAATCCACTTAAGGTGTTTAGAGCTAGTTCATTAATGAGCTGAAAGCCTGAAGGTGAACCTATGTGAGCTATTCCTTGCTATGATAACAGTCCCCTATGCATGACATGACTATCGTATAAATTATCTTAGGAACTAATCCTAATTTATATAAAAAATAACAATGAGGGTACTTCTTCTCAAGCCTTCTTATTTTTAGATCCTGTATCTTTGTTGTGTTATTTTACATAAATGCTGTATATGTTCACATGTATATTGTGCCTTTATTTTGATGTCTTGTTTAACTGACAGAAACATCGTTTAGCTGAAAGGGGATGTTTTTATTGATGGACGCTATATCTACATGTTTTATGTTTGTCTTGGTTTTTGTAGTTCCCTAGTTAGTAGGATATCCTATCTGTATGTTGTTTCATTTATGAGAATGTGCAATGTGCATGTTGTGTTCGTAAGTTTTTGCCACCATTCTAATCTAAGTACCTTTTGATCATATTTGAACACAAGACTAGTTTGTTTTTGATGTACGAGTTTATCACCGAAAGAGAGTTTTTACACATCCTGTTGTGCATGAAATGAACTTGCAAACTTGGAACTAGTCATACAGCAGAGAATTCCTGCTTTAGAGGAATGTATGGGAATTATTTATTTGAGGCTTTAGTGTTTTCGATATCAGAAAAAGAGGTCTTTTCTTTCTACTGGTTTATGGCTTGATACGATGAGATCTGATAATAGCTACAGTTATCTTAGGCTTTAATTAAAAATGTTGTCTAGATTAAAAAGATGTATCCTTTCTACATAGTTCGTGCCTTCGTGGCTTGATATGCTGAAGTTGTTTCACACGAATGCCATTGTAACAGTCCTCCCATTTGTATGGATAAAATTGCCTAACTGTAAATCTTCCGTTCTCATCATTCTCATTGACTGCAGGGCAAATGCGCAGCAGCCAAAGCTGTTCGTGGGTATGATCCTCATCCTCATCTTCGCAGAAGCGCTTGCTCTCTACGGCCTTATCGTCGGCATCATCCTGTCGTCCCGTGCTGGCCAATCCCGTGCAGATTAGGCACGTTCCTATACAAGGCCCTGCGTGGCCTCTCTGTTTTATATTCTTGAGACAACAAGCTGAGCTTTAGAGATTGTCGTGTCTAGTTTTCGTTCTTCTTCTGTTGGGTCGAGGAAAACATCTGTAGCCAAGGGAGATTTGCCCTTGCGGTGCCATTCTTTTTCCATCATGGTGGTGGTTGGTGGTTGATGCTTATTTATGCACAGATTTTTGTGTCTGGCTGGACGGTGCTGTAATATGGTGAATAAGCAAGAACTTGCAATGCAATGGAGCTTAAGACTCTTTTGTTCATTCGTCCTTCTGTTCTGTTTATTCTTTATTGTGTCTCATGAAAAGGGGGAATTGCACATGGTTCCAAGCTAATACAAGTTTTCACACATCCATTCTACTGAATCCTTTGCTGTTTGCGACCATAATTCCCATTTGGAATGGAATTTTTTTTTTTTTGGGGTTTACACGAACCCACATGTAAGTGGGAGGGTTTGTCAAAACTCAACCGTATCTCAAAGTTTGTAAAAAAATCTATCCAAGTTCTATGTGGTGGAAAATCCCACCCCTAAGGGCCAATTTACTTGCTAAAGCTTCTACATGGTGTTTGTGTGGCAATCCTAAGAGCATCTTCAGCAGAGCCCCTAAACCAGCTCCTAAGCTTTAAAATAGGGGGTGTAGTAAAAAAAACAAATCCAGCAGGGTCCAAACTCAAGCCCCTAAAATTAGGAAGCCCCTAAATTTGTCTTCTCAAATTTAATTCCTGTGGGGAACTCAAATTTCCTAAAATTATGAGGCCCTTAAATTTGCCTTCTTAGCCCCAATTCCCAGGGACATAAGTACAACCCCTATTATTGAAGATAGGAAAATACATGAGAGGCTTCGAAAATTTTATCATGTTTTGAAAATTTTAAATTTAAATTTGAAATATCATGTTTTTAAATTGTAAATGTTAATATGCTTATGTTTTATGTATTACAAATATTTTTGATTGAATTTTAGTGGTGTCAAATAAAGATTATACATAGCGGATATGTTAAAATAGGAGAAAAAGTAAAATAGGGGCTGAGATTTAGGGGTTGTTGCTGAACTTGTGCTCTGAAAACAGAGCCCCAAAAAATAGAGGGAGTCCCTAAATCCAAAATAGAGACCCTGTTTTAGGGGCTCTTGCTGGAGATGCTCTAACAGATGGTCTTGTGAACTATAAACATGGAGGTCTTGTGATCTATAAACATGGAAGACGTGTCAGCATAAAGCGAGCATGGGAGAATAAAGCCAGGTGCAAGAGCGAAGAATAGAAGGACTAGGAAGGAGATAATCGATGTTCTGGCCGTGCGAGAGGATTCTCGCGATCTGGACGCAATACCCTTAATAGGAGATAGCCAGTTATCAGTTCTTGACTTCTAGAAGCTTCAGTAAGTAAATTGGCTATTGCAATATGCGGTGGGTTTTTGATGAACTTTGATATGCAAATGGATTTTTGACAAACTTCTTCACTTGCAAGTGGGTTTATGTAAAAATCCCAATTTTTATGGTGAGAATGTTAAGGGGACGCTAGTTTGAGGGCGTTTGTGAGAACTCACGGACGACCTCATCCCTTACTTCCCTCCTTCCATTCCCCCACCCCTCTTCCCTCCCTTCTTAGCACTAGTATATTGTTCGTGCTAACGCTACGGCGATATTTGGTAATACAATTCAAATAAGCAAAGTGTGTTATATGTTTTGGTAATCAAGTGTAGTAACATGTGCACAAAAGAAAGATACAGAGAGTATGGTGTGGTAGTATATTGCCTATGCTAAAGCTACGGCGATATTTGGTAATACAATTCAAATAAGAAAAAGGTGTTATATGTTTTGGTAATCAAGTGTAGTAAGATGTGCACAAAAGAAAGATACAGAGAGTTATTACATAAGCAAATGCATAAAGTAACATAGCAACTGTTTATCATTAAAAGCCATATAATCCCTGATACGCTGAAGGATTTCCCGTATAACTTCAGAAATGTTGTCTTTCGATTCATTATCATTGTAGTTCAATAGGCTCATAAGAAACTTAGCGCTCAACAGCTTCTGCGTGGCACCATGCTGCGCAAGGATAACGGATGCATGCGTCTATTAATTCTAAGAGAAGTGACGAGTACCCATGCCATGGGTACCCCCATCAGCCCGGAAGCGCGAACGGGCTGACCAACCACGGCGAAGGCCCAGCACCGCCGAAAGGTACTTGGGCTGCGGGGAGCGAGCCCCGACTGCGCAGGCCGACCGAACGGTCGGCGCGGGCTCGGCCGCCTAATATTGAAGCTCAAGCTCCACTGCGCAAGACGGGCCAAGATGGCCCACGCCTATGTCGACGATCGCCTTGTGCGCAGCTGCCTTCGGCGTCTCAGACCGGGGTAGGCGGCCCTCTCCCAAAGACTGTCAGAAGAGCCACCGAAGGAATCAAGCCCCCGTCCCATCGCCTGGCACACCGCAGAGGAGTGCGCCCACTCCCGAGGCCAAGGTAAAGTCAAGCGCCATTAAAGCCGCCGAGGCAGACAGGAGCACCACGCGAGGCGTCATCCAGACGTCATCACGCAAGACCACACATCGCAGAGCCACCAACCTCGGGGCGGGCGGGGGACGGTCGAAAAAGACAGGAGCCGACTCAGAGACACGACGCCCCTTTCTAGTGGATTTCCCAAACACCTGCGTGTAACCTGCCTCCTCCGTCTATATAAGGAGGCGGGGCCCGAGAGGGGGAGGGGGACAGAGAAAAAGGCCCTCCAGGAAGCCACGACTCCCTAGCCAAAGCACGAAGGGGATCGGACAGCCGACTCCCCGCCTCGCTTGTACACCCCTTGTTCATCGCCCAAAGATCAATACATCCACACCGAACGAACTGGAGTAGGGACATTCACCAACCGAAGGTATACATCATCTGACTCCTTGAGTCGACCATTCGGGGAGAGGGAGCGCGCGACCCCATCCGACCATAAATTCGTATTGCCGGTGCACGAAACACCGACAGTTGGCGCGCCAGGTAGGGGCCCTCGCGCGTCTTCACCGACATCCTCATCCTCGGGTTCCCATTTCTCCTCCCTGATGGCCTCCTCCCACCACACCGCCCGATGTCGAGGGGCTGGATCCGCTTTGGCGCCCTCGATTTCGTCGTCACCGCCGCGGGAGAGCTTGTTCTCATTCCCGCTGCCGTCCGGGACCGGGCGCCCTCCGCTCTGAATCGATTAGGCGTCCTCGGCAACCTCGACCTCGAGGCCCACTTGCGACGCGGCGGGCCCGTCATACGCCGGCGCTGCCCGGCGACATCGCCTACGGATCTGCGGCGGCGGCGGAGCCGCCTCCACGAGCTTCGCGGCTCGTGGCCGCGGCCACGCGCCAGCTTCCTCCACGACTCCATCTTGGCGGATTCCTCCACCATGGCTCTAGCTCCGACAAGGAGTGTCCCCTCGTAGGGCCTACTCCCGCGAGTGCAACATGACGAGTGCGGCGGAGCCATCCTCCACTTCGTTACCCTCGGGACCCTCCTCCCGCGACGGCGCGGCGGGAGGAATCCGGCGGAAGACGACGTCTGACACCTACAACACTTACCGACCTTCGGCGACAGCCACGAGGAGTTAGAAGCTCGAAGGCCGAGCTCGATAAGCTCCAGGCCGAATCGAGCGCCGTCGGCCTAACCCACCACTCCGTCTCGGCGCGCGCCGTGCGCATCAGTGCATCAGCGATTGGTGAGGAGACGAACGGCCTTCCGTTCTTCCCTCACGCCAACCGTAACATTGTCGCGCGGCGGCAATGCCGCCCGAGTGTCGCTGAGCCAACGGAGCCAGGCCAAGGCCACCTATCGAACCTCCGGTGGTAGAACGTCTTTGTCGTTCAAAGACGCCCAAGGTTCTGGCTCCCGACGGACGGGCGCCACCTCGGGCCGCCTGGGCCACTCCCCCTCGCAGGATCGACAGAGCCCAGCCAAGACGGCCCCGCTCCACGAGCTCCCCCAGGCATCATACACCCCGGTGCGCCATCGCCTGGGGGATAAGTATGATCTTCGCACCACCCTCGAGGTGCGAAGGAGAGCTACCGATGCAGCAGCACCCTCGCAAGTCGCCGATAGCGGGCGACGCAACCATCCCGACCCAGGATTCGACGGTCCTGGGCCGCGCGCGTTCACCCGCCGCATCCGCAACGCCGATTTCCCGACCAGATTCCGGGCTCCGACCAACATAGCCAAGTACACAGGGGCTACCAACCCCAGTGTTTGGCTAGAAGACTACCGGCTCGCCTGCCGAGCGGGGGGAGCGACGGACGACTTCTTCATCATCCAGTACCTCCCCATCTACCTTGCGGACTCAGCTCGAGCCTGGCTCGAGTACCTGCCCGCGGACACCATCGGCAGCTGGGCCGACCTGACGAACCTCTTCGTCGGGAATTTCCAGGGCACGTACAAACGCCCTGGCAACTCCTGGGACTTGAAGAGCTGCAAGCAGCAGCCGGGGGAAACCCTCCGGGACTACATCCGCCGCTTCTCCCAGCAGTGCAACGAGCTCCCCGACATCCGCGACGCCGACGTCATCGGGGCGTTCATCTACGGCACCACGTGCGAGGCCCTGGTCCACAAGTTGGGCTGTGCGAAACCCCGGACCACCAAGGAGCTCCTCGACATCGCCACCAACCACGCCTCCGGCGAGGAGGCCGTGGGGGCCATCTTCGAAAGGAAGACGGCCCACAAGATACCGACCTGAGCGGCGCCCCCTCCGACCGCCACGACAAAAGGAAGCGGAAGGGGAAGCAGTGGTGCAAGGCCGAATGGTCGCGCCGGCCGACCGACCGCCAAACAAAGCAGGCTCGGCAGACCCCCGACCGATTCGAGAAATTGATGGATAGTCCGTGCCCGAACCACGACTATCCCGTCAAACACAAGTATCGGGACTGCGAAGTCCTGAAGCGGTTCCTCTCCGAAAACCCCACGACATCACGGGGCAAGGGGAAGAAGCGCGACCCGACACCCGACGCCGGGGCAAAGGGCGATGAGCCAGCCGACGAGTTCCCACAGCTCGACGGCTGCCTCATGATCTTCGGAGGGACGGAGTGCTACGCCGACAAGCGACGGCTGAAACTCGCCCACCGAGAGGTACACACGGCGACCCCGGCCGTGCCTTCCTACCTGAAGTGGTCGGAATGCCCGATCGCCTTCGATCGGACCGACCACCCCGACCACATCCCGCACCCGGGACGCTACCCGCTCGTCATCGACCCCATCGTGGGGACGGCGCTGACCAAGGTGCTCATGGATCGGCGGCAAGAAATTTCAACATCATGTATGTTGAGACCCTCGATGCCCTGGGGTCCCCGCTCCGCCCTCCGGCCGAGCAGGCGCCCTTCCACGGCGTCGTGCCAGGCCAACAGGCCCATCTCGGGCAGTCGGCTGTCCGTCACCTTCTGTGAGTCCGGACAACTTCCGCACCGAGAGCCTCACTTTCGAGGTTGTGGACTTTCCCGGCTCCTACCATGCCATCCTGGGACGACCTTGCTACGCGAAGTTCATGGCAGTCCCCAACTACACCTATCTCAAGCTGAAGATGCCAGGACCACAAGGTGTCATCACCGTGGCCGCATCCTTCCAGCTCGCTTACAACTGCGAGCAAAGCAGCTGTGAATTGGCCTCGGCGGTCGTCGCTTCCGCCGAGCTCGCCTGACTTCAGGAGAAGGTCTCCGGATCCGCCCCCGACTCCAGCAAGTCGGGGCCTAGCTCTTTCAAGTCCGCGGAGGACCCGAAGGAGGTCACTGTTGATCCCGAAGATCCCGCCAAGACCGTGCGGATCGGGGCCGCCCTCACCACCAAATAGGAAGGCGCGCTCGTCGACTTCCTCCAAGCAAACCGAGACGTCTTCGCTTGGAGACCCTCGGACATGCCAGGAGTCCCGAAGGAGGTCGCCGAGCACTCCCTGAGCATTCGACCGGGATCTAGACCGGTCGCCCAGCGCCTGCGCCGTTTCGACGAAGAAAAGCGTCGGGCCATTGGGGAAGAAATCGCCAAACTTTTGGCCGCCGGCTTTGTAAGGGAGGTGCGTCACCCCGAGTGGCTCGCCAATCCCGTCCTTGTAAAGAAAAAGTCGGGGCAATGGAGAATGTGTGTTGACTACACGAGCCTCAACAAGGCCTGTCCGAAAGATCCATTCCCATTACCTCGCATCGACCAGGTCGTAGACTCCACCGCCGGGTGCGAGTCCCTTTCTTTTTTGGATGCCTACTCAGGCTACCACCAGATAGCGATGAAGGAGTCCGATCAGCTTGCGACTTCCTTCATCACCCCGTACGGCTCGTACTGTTACGTCACGATGCCTTTTGGTCTGAAAACGCAGCGCCACGCACGGCGATGTATGCAGGCGTGTTTTTCGGACCAAATTGGCCGTAACATCGAAGCCTACGTCGACGACATCGTTGTCAAAACCAGGAAGGCCGACGACCTCATCACCGACCTGGAGGAGACTTTGCGAACCTCCGACGGTTTCGCAAGATAAAGCTCAACCCCGAGAAATGCGTCTTCGGGTCCCCAAGGGCAAGTTCTTTGGGATTCATTGTCTCCGAGCGCGGCATCGAAGCCAACCACGACAAGATCTCCGCTATCGCGAGGATGGGGCCAATCAATGATCTGAAGGGAGTTCAAAGGCTGATGGGGTGCATCGCGGCGCTAAGTCGCTTTCAGATCCCGCCTCGGTGAACGCGGGATGCCACTCTACAAGCCGATGAAGAAGTCCGACCACTTTTCCTGGACCCACGAGGCTCGGGAAGCCTTTAGTCGACTAAAGGCCTTTTCGACCTCACCTCGATCTGGTCGCCGAGCCACAGGAACCCTTACTCCTCTACATCGCCGCCACGACTCGGTCGTCGGGCGGCACTTGTTGTGGAGCGAGCAGAGGAAGGCAGCGTTTTCAAGGTGCGAGAGACCGGTCTACTTTGTCAGCGAGGTGCTCTCCGAAACGAAGGTCCGATATCCTCAGATACAGAAGCTACTCTACTCGGTACTCATCACCAAGAGGAAGCTTGCCCATTACTTCGATCGACACCCCATCTCCGTGGTAACCTCCACGCCGCTCGGAGAAGTCGTCCGCAACCGCGACGCCACCGGAAGAATCGCCAAGTGGGCTCTCGAACTCAGTGGCCTCGACATATCGTACGTCCCCAGGACGGCGATCAAGTCCCAAGTCTTGGCGGACTTCGTCGCCGAGTGGACCGAAGCGCAAGTCCCTGCGGTGGTCGAGGACCCGGAGTACTGGACGATGTACTTTGATGGGTCTTACACCAAGAATGGGGCCGGCGCGGGGATCGTCATCATCTCCCCACTCGGCAACAAGCTCCGGTATGCTATCCGTCTACTCTTTGACGCTACCAACAATGTCGCCGAGTACGAAGCCCTCGTCAACGGCCTTCGAATCGCCGCCGACCTAGGCGCACGACGGCTCTACGTTCACGGCGACTCCAAGCTGGTTGTCGACCAAGTGATGAAAGCCACCGAGCCCCGTGACGCTCGGATGGCCGCCTACTGCCTGGAGGTCCGCAAGCTCGAGGAGAAGTTCAAGGGTTTCGAGCTCCATCACAGCTACCAACGCTACAACGGCGAAGCCGACTCCCTCGCCAACCTCGCCTCCGGAAAAGGGCCGGTTCCCCTGGGGATCTTCGTTTCCGACCTCAGCAGCCCATCAATCCGCTTGGACCCAAGTGCTGAGGGCGCTACCGACCCCCCAAAGGCGGGCGCTCCCGCCGATCTTCGGCCAGATGCTCAGCCGTCTGGGTCGGATTTGGGCGTCCTGACCGTCGAAACCGACTGGAGGCAACCGTTTGTCGATCGATTGACAAACGGGTCGCTCCCCGCCGATACCACCGAGGCTCGGCGCCTCGCCCGGCGGGCTAAGTCTTTCGTCCTGGTCGAAGGTGCCCTCTACAAGAGGAGCCCGTCCGGAATCCTTCAGAAGTGCGTTCCGACCGACCAAGGGAAGCACCTTCTGCTGGACATCCACGGCGGGGTGTGTGGACACCATCCCGCGCCGCGGTCCCTGGTAGGAAAGGCCTTCCGACAAGGTTTCTACTGGCCGACCGCCGTAGCAGATGCAACCCAAATCGTCCGCACCTGCGAAGGATGCCAATTCTTCGCCAGACAAACGCATCTTCCTGCGCAAGCTCTGCAGACGATCCCCATCACGTGGCCCTTCGCGGTTTGGGGGCTCGACCTGGTCGGACCCTTCAAAAAGGCGCCCGGGGGCTTCACTCACTTGCTTGTCGCCGTGGACAAGTTCACAAAGTGGATCGAAGCCAAGCCGTTGACAAAGATCACGTCGGCCCAGGCAGCAGGCTTCTTCCGCGATATTGTCTACCGGTTCGGGGTGCCCAACTCCATCATCACCGACAACGGGACGCAGTTCACGGGAAAGGAGTTCCTCGAGTTGCGACAACTTCAATATCCGAAGTCGATCGGGCGGCGTGGCACCCTCGAGCCAACGGCCAGGCCGAGCGAGCCAACGGCATGATCCTCCAAGGACTCAAGCCGCGAATCTTCAGCCGACTGAAGAAATTCGCGGGACGGTGGGCCGCCGAGCTACCACCCGTGCTTTGGAGTCTGCGAACCACGCCGACCCGGTCGACCGGGTTCACTCCTTTCTTCTTGGTGTTTGGAGCAGGCTGTCCTCCCGACCGACCTTGAGTACGGCGCGCCAATGGTACAGAACTACAACGCCGCACGGGCAATCGAGGAACAGCAAGATGACCTCGACCGACTCGACGAAGCTCGAGACATCGCAGTCTTACGGTCGGCAAAATACCCGGCGGTATTGCACCGCTACCACCAGCGAGTTCGCGGTCGCTCATTCAAGTCGGCGACTTGGTACTACGTCAAGTCCAATCCGCGAAGGACAGGCACAAGCTCTCCCTGCCTTGGGAGGGCCCTTTCACCGTCGCGGAAGTCCTCCGGCCCGGCACCTTCCGTCTCAAGGACAGAAGGAAATCTCCTTACAAACGCGTGGAATATAGAGAAGTTGAGAAGGTTCTATCCCTAATCAGCCTGCCCCTTCTCTGTACCGCGCGATAAGTTTCCAAACAAAAGAAGTCGCAACTGTCGAAAGATCGACCGAGTGCTCTCTCTCTCTCTCGCCCTTGATCTACCACAAGTACTATGACCTCCGCCCCGAAAGCAGAGGTCCCAAAATAGTACTCTACCCATGTCGAAGACCACGAATAACCGACCTACGGTTGGTCGGACCAACCCATTCCGGTGACAAGCACAGCCTGCGCCGGACCCGTTGCGGTCCCAAAAGACTACGGATGTGGGCGATCGCAAAAGTGGAAAATCCTCGAGGAAGAAAAAAAAAGAGAAGGGAGCAGAGGGCAAAAGAAACACTTTATTCATTCACGGAGGCGCATCACCCCAACCAAGAACAAACCGCCCGCCGTTGTCTTGGTGTGCGCCCCGCCAGCCGGACAGCGCACGGCGCCTCTCAACCAGCGCCTGCACCAGCGGCGCCCTCACTTCCCGCAGCCGAGGAACGCCCACGACAAGGACGCCAACTCGCCGTATGTCCTCGCGAACAGCCTCGGCCTCGACCTCCGCCACCTCCTGCAGCCAAGCCTGATGAGCGCCTACTTCCTCGTGGAGCTGAGCATAACGGTCCGCCATGGCGCGCGAAGGAAGTGTTGTGGAAGCTTTGGCAGAATAACGAACGCACCAGCGTTCTCTCCTTTTATAACCTACAGTGTGGGAGGCACGGAAGACGAAGCACCTCAAGAGCGCGCAGCGGAGCGGAAGCCGAAGCGTCCCAGTTCCAAAGACGACGCGACCTCCAAGGCGAGTTAATCCGCCCTTATCTCTAAGGAAAAACATAAATCTCTTTCAAAAACACCTGAAAACTCAAGCGGTGCGTGGCGACCGCACCCTCGGTCCCCACGCACCACTCGGGGTCGCTTACGACCCGACCAGTGGGTCGACCTAGATCGATGTTCGGTAACCGCTCCGACCGAGCTGCCCCCCCTCTCTCATAGTAACCTCTTCAAAACCAAAATGCTACAGCCCACGCCCCCGCGGCTACGGTTTCGAAGTAGCACTTTGCGCAAAAAGGGAGGCTACTTGAGCGAAGGGCCAAGCGCCGGTCGGATGGAGCCTTTCTCGATTTAGGTCGGCAAGCCGACTGATCAAACAAACTCCCTCGAGGCAACCTCCTCGAACCAAATGCTACAGCTTAAGCCCCAGCGGCCACGGCTCCCGAGTAGCATTTCGCGCAAAAAGGAGGTTGCCCAAGCGGAAGGCAACTTGATCAGTCAGCATAGACCGACCCCGGTCATCGTTAAAAAGCGCACAAGTCGTTACCCTGAGCCGTACCCCAACCGACCAAGCTATCCACCTCGCGGCTATTTCCCCCGGACCAAGGTACTACGGCCTACGCCCCCGCGGCTACGGCTTCGAAGTGGCACTCTGTAGGGGGAAAACAAGCCCTCCGAGCAAGAGACGCTAGGGACGGTCGAAGCACCCCCACTCAGGGCAGCGTTCTAGCCGACCAAGCGGAGCCTTCGCAAAGGAGACGGTCCGACCTAGGCACCTCTCCTCCGCGAAGCGAGCGTTCTAGGTAGCTTGTCCTATCCCGTGATTTCTTCAGACTGAGTTGGGGCAACGCCTACGCTCTCAGGGCACCCCTGCGGGCCCTATAGCTATGGTCGTAAGATTGCCCAAACCACAGAGGAAGCACGAGGTAGACGGGCACAAAAAAAAAGAGAACTCAAAAGCAGCCCGACACGTCGGGCCCGATTGGGGCGATCACGTTCATTACATGCACTACAAAGAAAAAGAAGAGAAGGAAACTAATCATCTCCCTCCGTCCGACGGAGGATTTCTCGCGGCGAGATCCGGCGGGCAATCTCTTGGGCGCGGGTCGGCCGGCCATGAATGCGTCGATCTCCTCATCACTTTGGTCAAGAGCAACACCGCTCCCATGCCTCAAGGTCGACGCCGTCATAATAAGAGACGGTGTTGACGGGGCCGAGAAGCGCCAAGCACCGCCGCTTCGCACCGACGCCTCAACGCGCTCGAGGGACCCATCCGAGTATGGTGGGGATGGCGCTGGGCCTGGAGTAAGTCCAAACAGCGGCCGCAGACACCTGGATGCCCACGCGAGGACCGTCGGCTCGGCCGTCGTTCGCCGCGTCCCTCTCCGCCACCCGCTTGTCCACAAGGGCCGAGTCACGTGACTCGACCGCCGCATCTGCTTCTCCACCGCCACCCTTCGCGACTCCGGTAGCGTCGCTAAGGCTTTTTGCAGCTGCGGGAACAAAAACAAAGGTCGAAGACGCCCGTCGCAGTGGCCCCCAAGGGATTGAACAACTCACCAGCCACGGAGGCTTCTTTGGCACGAAGTTCCTCCTCGACCTTGGCAAGCGCCTCTCGATCGGAAGCGGCGCGGCGTAAAGCTCCTCGCCGTCGCGATCTCCCCGAGCAAGATCCTGCCGCCGCTGGCCGATCGGCCTCCTGCGGCCGACTGCTTTCCTCTCGGAGGCGGGTGGCCTCCGCCTGAGCGGCCGTTCGCTGCGGACCGCGAAGCCTTGACCGCTTCAAAGATCCGCCAGTGGACGACTGGCCCGCTCTCCTCGGCGGTCGTGGACTCCGCAAGTCGCCGAGCCTCCCGCAAGGCTTGGTGACTTCCCCGGCCGACCGACGCGGCGGCCTCCCTTAGCAACAGCGCCCTCGGCGTCGAGCAGCTCTCCTCCTATAGCACTCCCCGGTGTAAACGCCGGAGGAACATCGACTTGTCTACCGCCGGGATGTCAAGCGCTGCAAATTCTGCCCGGTCGGTCTCGTTTTCCGGTCAAAAGATGCACAAAGACAAAACCTGTCGGACTCACCGTCGACCAGCGGGACTCTGAGCAATGGACTTCCTCGCCTGGGCCGGCGTCAGCGGCGAGTGAGGTCGGCGTGGACCCTCTCCATCTCCTCCTCCAAAGCGTTCCAATCGCGCGTTACGCCTCGTCGAACGAGCGGGCCCCGACCGGTCGGGGCCGCCAAGACGACGGCGGTCGGCAGCGAATCTGTCTCGACTTCGCTTCGCGGCGTCTGCGGCGGCCGATTCTGCGCCCTCCGCAACACTTGGACCGCCGGCGGCGGTAGCCCGGCGGCGAAGCGGCGAGATTCGCCGGCAATGTCCAACGCCGCAGAATCGATACTTCCCGTGGCGGAGTCGCGCCGACCCCTACGATCGGCGGTGCGAGAAAAACAAGGATAGCGGGCGTCTCCGTCGATGCCGGGCGGTGGCGCGTCCGTGAAAGCTTCTTCTCTTATTGCCGCAACGGTAGTGCTCCTGCGCATCCCCCTCGTGGCGTCCCCTCGCCGACAAACCCAGCTCCACGGGAGCGATCCAAGAAGCCCCGCTCCCAACAACCGCCAAGACGCCCTGCGGATGGGACCGGAAGGGTGCGACTCCTCACCGCCGAGGTAGGACTCAGCGCTCTCCCAGCGCTGGTATGCCCCCTGCACACAGCGGCCCATCAGGAGTTACGAAGAAAAAAGCACCAGAGAGGACCAAGCTGGGAGCACGTAAAGTCACTTACCGAGAGGAGCGAACAACCGGCACCTGGCGTGCCCTTTTGCCGGCCCCACGAGGGGCGTGAGGGTCTGCGCATCTTCGTGATGTACCTGCGCTGAGGTTTCTTCGAGGAACCACGGCCGCCGCCCCGCTTGGAACCAGCTGCCGCAGCCGCCGGAGTCGCCTCCGCCAACCGCTCCCCCCTCGCTCGACGACGGCTCTTCGTCGCCGTCACTCTCAGTCTCGTCAGAGACCTCCTCGCCACGCGCGGACCGCTCCGCGCGCTCTTTCCTCTTCCGATCCCTCGTCGCCTCCTTCTTCGCCAGGAGGGCGGCGTCACGCTGCTCCGTTTCCGTGCGCGCGGCGCTCGCCTCTTTTTCCCCGGAAGCAAGGGGCGGAGATCGAGCCACCGAGCCCCCGCACGAACACGCCTTTCGGGTAAGGCGAAGGAGCAGAGCAAAGCAAAAGCAAACAGAGCCGTCGGGCGTACCAAGTTCTGCGGATTCTGCCGAGAACGGCGCGAGCACGCGCCCGTGGCTCGGTATCTCCTCGATGGAAGCTGCGGCCACACGTGCGAGGACCTCCGACGCAGGAAGCTCCGCCCGACGACCTCGCAGGTCGGTCGGCCCCGTACTTTCGAACATGGGATGCGCCCGATCCTTGAGGGGTTGAATGCGCCTCTCCATGAACGTCACGGAGGACCACCTTGCCCGCCGACCCGGGCCGCCAGGTTCGCGAGCTGAGAATCTCATCAACCTTCGCCGGTCCTCGCGACGGGACCCAGTGTCCAGCAAGGATGCGGCGTCGAGATTCCCACCAAGGCCGGGCATCTGTTGTCGATGTTCGGACATAGAACCACTCGCTATGCCACCCCCGGTTGGACGTCGGCAGCTTTACATCGGTGTAAAGCGACTTGCGGCGGGGGCGCAGTTGGATCGCCAGAGCGCCAAGAAGGTCGGCGGCGCCCGACGGCGGCCTCGCGAAGAAGAAGTGGCGCCAGAGTCCCCAGTGGGGTTCGATCCCCAGAAAAGCCTCGCACAGCGTCATGAAGACCGCAATGTGGAGGACTCCATTCGGATTCAGGTGGTGAACTTCCCCCCCGTAGTAGTGAAGCAGCCCCCGGACGAACGGGTGGAGTGGGAGGCCGAAGCCCCGCTCGTAGAAGGCCGCCAGCGAGACTATCTCGCCGTCTTCCAGTTCGGGGACCTCGGTCCCGGCCGGCGGCACCCGCCAGCCGGACTGAGGCCGCGGAGGAAGGAGCTCCTTCCTCTCCAAGCCGAGGTAGCGACCCGCCGCGGCCAAGTGCGGGGTCAACGACATCCTCGAAAGTGCGTGGGGAAGCGGGGGACGGCGCGACGAAGCAGGAAGCTTTTTTCTCCCCTTGCGTTTTCTCTCTTTTCCTTTTTTGCAGAAGGCACGAACGGAAGGTTTTGCTCCCCCCACGCCGCCCTCCCCTTCCTTTATAGGCGCCTGGCGGGAACGGGCGGGCCTCCGCGCCAATCGACGCCTCCTCGCGACAAGACGCGATCGCCGAACCATCGACTGTCACCTCGCCAGAACGTGCCGTAGCCCATTTAAATCCCACTAGGCGTTAATCGCCCGACAGCGAACGCCTCGCGCCAAGACGCCACGCCGCGGAGACCTCGCCGGCTACATCGGGCGGCGCCCACGCCAAGAAAGGTATGAAAACGGCCTCTTGGGCGCCGGCCTCGGGAAAGCAAGCGGCTGCGGGCTCGCGCCGAGGCCCGGCAAGGCCGAGGGTTACGAAGGCCGAATCCAGCCAGCTGGAATGAAAGCCGCCCCAACACGTAAAAAAAGAGAGAGCGAGGGGCGGGTCGCAGTGAGCCCCCAGAGGGCCCCTAGTTAGGGTCGGCGGACGACCCAATCACTGTGGCCCGCGTCCGAGACCATACCTCACACTCTCCCGCGGAGCTCATCGATGAGTGGCGGCCAGCCGCGCTCCGGGTTGGCGGACGACCCGGCAGCCCGATGCGAGACGAGTAAGGAAAGATTTTTATGGAACGCCCCCGAAGCGGGTCGAACGCCCACGCCGGGAGCTACGTCCGCTTGGAAACGATCCCCCTCGAGGGAGATCGCCAAGGTTCCACTCGGATTACCCGATAGTAGCTCGCACGAGCACGACGTTCAAGCCAACGAAGGCAAACGTGCGTTCGCTCACCTGACCCTGAAAAAACCCACGAACGGCGTGGCTTGCCAGGGTCCGACCGGGCTAAACCCCCGACCGGCTCTCCGACCCGCCGGGGCTCGGGAGCTACACTGCCGGGTGCCACAAGCCTTGCCGGGCTCTTTCTAGGATGGCACGGCTCCCAAGCAGTCGCGCCGACCTAGGCGGCGCCAACCTCCGGGTCGACGGCTACCCCTGCCGGGCTAAACCCCGACCGGCTCTCCGACCCGCTCGGGGCTCAGAGTACACACGGGTGCGCCAGACGCACCGGGCTCTTTCTAGGCAGCGCGGCTCCCAAGCGATCATGGCTGAGCCTAAGCGCCGCTAACCTCGGGTCGACGACTACCATCGCCAGGGCTAAACCCCCAGCCGGCTCTCCGACCGCTCGGGGGCTCTGGGCTACACCACGGTGCTTCGCCTTGCCGGGCCCTTTCTAGGCTGGCGCGGCTCCCAGGCAGTCACGCCGACCTAGCGTCGCCGACCTCCGGGCCGGCAGCTATCACCGCCAAGTTAAACCCCCGAGCAGCTCTCCGACCCGCTCAGGGGCTCGGGGGCTACTGACGAGTACACATGCCATGGGTACCCCCATCAGCCCGGAAGCGCGAACGGGCTGACCAACCACGGCGAAGGCCCAAAGACCGCGAAAGGTACTTGGGCTGCGGAGAGCGAGCCCGACACTGCAGGCCGACCCGAACGGTCGGCGGGCTCGGGCCGCCTATTATTGAAGCTCAAGCTCCACTGCAAGACGGGCGGCATGGCCCACGCCCGATGTCGACGATCGCCTTGTGCGCAGCATCTCACAGCGTCCGTCGGGTAGCGGCCCTCTCCCAAAGATCGCCGAAGAGCCACCGAAGAGTCAAGCCCCGTCCCATCGCCTGGCACACCGCAGAGTGCGCCCACTCCGAGGCCAAGGTAAAGTCAAGCGCCATTAAAGCCGCGAGGCAGACAGGAGCACCACGCGAGGCGTCATCCAGGCGTCATCACGCAAGACCACACATCGCAGAGCCACCAACCTGCCTCGGGATGGGCAGGGGCCAGTCGGAAAAAGACAGAGCAGACTCCGAGACACGCACGCCCCCTTTCTAGTGGATTTCCCAAACACCCGTGTAACCTGCCTCCTCCGTCTATATAAGGAGAGGCGGGGCCCGAGAGGGGGAGGGGGACAGAGAAAAAGGCCCTCCAGGAAGCCACGACTCCCTAGCCAAAGCACGAAGGGGATCGGACAGCCGACTCCCCGCCTCGTTTGTACACCCCTTGTTCATCGCCCAAAGATCAATACATCCACACCGAACGAACTGGAGTAGGGACATTCAGCCCGAACCAGTATACATCATCTGACTCCTTGAGTCGACCATTCGGGGAGAGGGAGCGCGCGACCCCATCCGACCATAAATTCGTATTGCCGGTGCACGAAACACCGACAAGAAGGATAATAATGACTTGAGTGTTGGAAACAGCCACAGCCAAAGGTCTAAGTTTAAGTTCACAGAAACAATAGGTTTGCTCATACCTCATCAATAGTGATGATGCTATAATTGCTGCTTGGAGTCAAATTTAACTGCATGAGATAGCCAACTAATAGTCAGTTGGAATAAACAGATGCATGTGTGTAAGAGGGGAGAGGGTGGCTACCTTTCCAGGTTCTTTAATGTAAAATCCTTTGACAAACAGGGCATGCGCAGATCCTGTCACCTTTGGATCTTCTTTTAGATTTGCATGAACTACTATGTGCAAAAACACTTCCTTTGGTTCAACTTAGCAAACCTTGGTATGCAGATGAATATGGATGAAATAAGCAGTAGGATTTCTTTGCAGCAAGGTTACTCCATGGCTCAACAAACCTAAGGGAGAAAGAAAAGTGAGACTTTAACGCATCCATAAAAAAAAAGAGAGACACAAATAGTTGTATGGCTGGAGATGCGAAACATACCCAACAAATGGAGGTTCAACCTTGCAATCAAATGGGATATAATATAATCTAATTCACAAAGGACTTGGTGCGAATTTTGGTCCAGTGCTCGCCACACCCTTTATATATATAGCAACCATTGTAGGCAACGCGACTACTATCTTGAGGAAAGATTGAGATTGATGTGATTGATAATGCATAATTGTCTGCTTCTGCACAAGTTCCAACTCTCTTCACAAACCTTGGCACATAGCTATTCCTATTTGAGTCCTTCATCCTCCCCTGCAGCACATTACAAACAAAATGTAAGGAAAAAATGTATTGCCGGTGTACCAGGTTTGTGTAGAAGGCTTGACTTAAGATGCAAAAGAAAGTAGAAACCGAAGCGTGAAATATCATCAGGACCCATCCCTGATGGGCAGCTGCAATAAAAAATACGTCTCAAATCCATGCGCCTGACAGCATACACTGATCTGAAAAATGGCTAAAATGATAACATCACACATCAGCAGAAGCCCCATGATAAAAAATAAATAAATCTTTGGAAATAGAAACATTCAACCTTCTTGGTGACACAAAAAGTCCTGAGTATAGCTACAGGACCAGATGAGTTGGGAAACAATTCTTTGTGGCTCTCACCAATAACATAATCTATATCTCCATCTGCTGAGAATCTAGAAAATTCAACAAAAGGAGAAGAGCATCCTAATAAGATCAAGCCAGATGTCCAACAAAGAGCCTCATCCAAATTAGATTTAACAAATTAGCTCGCAGACTATTTTGACAAGCAACACTAACAAAACACAACCAGCACATAAGTATGCTTCAAGCATGCCACATGCAGATTATCATTTTTAAAAGATTAAATTGGCCTACTAGATTGGAGTTGAAACTACTTGCTCGCCCTGAGTTGTTAGTTGCTTCAGTTTTGAGCCTTGCTTTTCTGCTAAGGTCTTGCTTAGTACTTACCTATAGGTGACTGTACTGAGGTTGAGATGCATGCCATTCCCTAACTTGTTAAAATCACATCAAGTTCATGTATTTTGCATATTATGTGATATATAAGGTTATATGATCGAATGAGCTCATCTTTTCCGATCTTGGCACTCCTTTGTTTCTCCTTGTGAAATCATTGCTATAGGAAAAATTTTGAACATGTTGTTCTCTCTTTTGTATTCTTGATGAATCCATTGTCAAAGGGGGAGAAGTTTGGAGTTGTTTTTGAGAAGTTTGAAGAAGCTGGGAGAATTTTAGAATTTTGGGCACATTGCACATTCACACACATCTTTTCTTTGGGGGAGACTTTTCACTTTGCATATTGGTCAAAGGGGGAGTTTTTGTGTTTTTTCACTATGGTTTGCTCAAAAACCTTCTTGTGAAGTGAATGCCAATGTTCAATTCTAAGTGGTGTTGCCAATGTTTTCATCAAGGGGGAGATTGTGAAATCATGTGCTAAAAAATTAGCTTAAGAATTGAATTTGCAAAATGTGCATGTGCATGTGTTTCTCTTCTATGCCGAACCAAATTTCCAAACCAGTAAGTTTGTACATTGACACCATACCAAATTTCCTTCTGCGCTGGACCAAAATTTTGGTCCGTGGTGAACAAGATTTTGCGTTGTGAAATTCGCATGTACGCCGGACCGATTTTTCTTTGGCCCGCGTGAACATGATCTTGAGGTCTTTTCTGCCGGACCAATCTTTTCAAAATCAGTAAGTTCCGTATGTATGCCGGACCAAATTGTTTGGTCCATCGTGAACGACATTTTGAGGTGTGTTTTTGCCATATACGACAGACCAAATCTTTTGGTCCGCCGTAAATGTGAATTTCGCGGTTTTGGGGCATATGTTCGCCGAACCAAGGTTTGGTTCGTGGTGAATGTATTTTGCTATGTTTAGGGTTTTACAAATTGAATTAGATTGATTTTTATGCAATGCTCGTATGAGTAGTTGCATGAACTAATGTTGAGTCAAGTCGCAGACTTGTGCTCGGATCGTTTTCGTGTTTATTAATGTGCAGGTGTTGCTCGAGGGCAAACGTGGTCGATGACGGGACCGGAACTAGGTTCATGAAGGAACTGAGGTTCGGGACTAGGTTCAGGAAGGAACCGAGGTCTTGACAGTCAAGGATGTCATGCGGGACGTTCAGGCTAGAGGATAGTGCACATGAAGAATGGTTAGTTACATGAGTATGGCATGGTGGCCGTACGCGTGCAAGAGTTGTTAGTCACGAGAGTATGGCTGGGTTGCCATACGCGTACAATAGCTGTATTTGGCCAGGTTGGGCCAAGTGGAGTTGTGTTGAATACAGACTCCTTCTAGGATTAGGAGTATGAATTGTATTCAGGAATCTATGTGTTTGCTCTGTATAAATAGGGGGAGGCGCCTCCTGTTTATGCATCAAGTCTTGGGCAGGTTTTAGGGTTGTACTATTTTGTTTGGAGTACTTTGGAAAAAAAGAAATAAAGATCAATTCTTCCATATCGTTGCGTGCTACAGTAACCACGTTGCTACAGTATTCTCTGTTTTGTTCTTGTTTGCATGCTTGTTCTGGTTCTAGATTGGTTTTTGTTCCTTGAGTTTTATCTTGATTTGATTCATCAAAAACCTTTCTAGGGTATTGATTTAGGGTTCCTCAAAGTTTAGTTGATTAATCTTTTATCGTTATTATTTAATCTTGAAAGTTTTGGTTGGATTAATTCTCGTCATCTTTTGTCAAAACCAACTTGCGAGGTTATAATTTTTGATCCGTAAGTCCGATCGAGCTGATTTCTTTTGGGTTCGATTTGTATTGGAATCTAGTTTCTTGTTTCCAAATTTCAAATCGATTCGACGGTTGGATCTCCAGGAATTCGCGTTTTACTGAATATTTGTCAATCTGTTTTTATCGAATACGAGGCAATTGTTTGGTTTTGGTTTGTGGTGAACTTTTAATAGATCAAAGATTTAGTTTTAGCTTCCGCACAATCATTCACCCCTTCTGATTGCTATATTTGTGTATATCGATCCTACAGACACAATTAAACACAGAATATTGTATAAAATGATAATAAATGAAGCGAGAAAAATATAAAAATCGAGTATCAACAGGCAATAGGTATCTTTCTTCACAAGTAATAATTGGGCAAATCTAGTCCTACGTTCTCGTAAATCTACGAGGCATTTAGTGGATTGCATAAATATTGTTCTACACCAGCAAAGTTTTTCGAGCATTAATTGAACAAACCTAATCAAGCTTTATCGAGAAGATATCTTTCCGCACAAGTAATAATTGAACAAATCTAGTCTGTTCTACATGTAAATCAATGAGCATTTAATGGACCGCATAAATTTATTTTACACCAGTATGAAAGCCGGCTAAATATCACATCCAAATTAAATGAGAGCATATCCTAGCTAGCACATCCAAACTAAATGAGAGCATTACTCCCTCCGATTGGAGATACATGTTGTTTTAACACGTAGTTAACTTTTTAAAGTTTTATAACTATCGATACCTTTTTAAATATTTATATTACATAATAAAAATTATATATATATATATCTTGGTTTCCAAAATATTATTATAATTTTATAATTTTATTAGATTGTATAAATATATTGCCATAGAAATTATTGATCAAAGCGGCATTTTATACCAATGTACAAAACGATATGCTTTGGTGGCCGGAGGGAGTATCTACCAGTAATTCTAGGTCAATAAGCGCGACGAACTTGCAGTTTTTTCGTAGGAAAAATGGGATTTTTTTTTTTGGGGGGGGGGGGGGGGGGGATGGGCTGAGACGAAAAAAATGAACCAACACGTATTTTTTAAGTTTCCGGAGGGTCTTTTCGCATTTTTGATGGAGAAAAATGGACTAGGACGAAAAAAATAGACAACGTAATTTTCACATTTTTAAAGGCCTTTTCTAAATTTCGCATTTTTAAAGGACTTTCAAGGAGGAATGACATGTGGGAATTGTTAGGGTTAGTTAACAAATGAACCGGAGGGAGTATCTAATATCTTTGGGAATTGTTAGGGTTAGTTAACAAATGAAACAATTAAACACAGAATATTGTATAAAATGATATTAAATGAAGCGAGAAAAATATAAAAATCGAGTTTCAACAGACAATAGATATCTTTCTTCGCAAGTAATAATTGGGCAAATCTAGTCCTATGTACTCGTAAATCTACGAGGCATTTAGTGGATTGCATAAATATTGTTCTACACACAGCAAAAAGTTTTTCGAGCAATAATTGAACAAGCCTAATCAAGCTTTGTCGAGAAGATATCTTTCCGCACAAGTAATAATTGAAAAAATCTAGTCTGTTCTACTCGTAAATCAATGAGCATTTATTAGACCGCTTAAATCTATTCTACGCCAGTAATAAGAAAACCGACTGAATATCACATCCAAATTAAATGAGAGCATATCCTAGCTAGCAAATTAAATGAGAGCGTTACTCCTTCCGGTTAGAAATACATGTCATTTTGACGTGTATTTAAATTTTTTAAAGTTTTAGCTACCGATATATACCTTTTTAAATATTTATATTAGATAAATAAAAATTATATATATTGGTCTCAAAAATATTATTATAATATTATAATTTTATTGGATTGTATAAATATATTACTATAGAAATTATTGATCAAAGCGGCATTTTAGACCAATGTACAAAACATACGCTTTGGTGTCCGGAGGGAGTATCTATCAGTAATACTAGGCCAATAAGCGCAACGCACGCCGCGCGCTTGAATGAAAAACGAACTTGCGTTTTTTTCGTAGGAAAAATGGGATTTTTTTTGGGGGGGGGGGGGGGTTGGTGGACTGAGACGAAAAAATGGACCAAGACGTATTTTTGGTCTTTTCGCGTTTTTTATAGGGGAAAATAGACCAGGACGAAAAAATGGATAAAGACATAATTTTCACATTTTTGAAAGGCTTTTTCCAAATTTCGTATTTTTAAAGGACTTTCATGGAGGAATGACATGTGGGGAGGCTCCTCTCGACTTTGTTTAATAGACTAGTAATAAACGTATCGATCTACATAAAATATTATCTCTTTCTCCAGGATATGTCTGTGACATCCAAAAGATACAGTTAGGTCAGCCATGGATGAGACTTCGGACATCATGATCTCATAATATCTCATAATTAACATTAAAACCAGCGAACAATGCGTAGCAAGAGTCTGCAAATTAAGTTCGCACAACCACTATATATAGAACCTGTGACGGCGTGGAAGTCCTACGTAAACTTCGATCAACGATCAGCAGCCTACCTACCCTGCAAAAACATACCAGTGACGCCGATCGCAGGAGGAAGAAGATGACCGGCCATGGAAAAGCAGTAGGTGTGTTCTGCCTCCTGGTCTTTGCAGCCATTTCTTCTTCCTCTCCTTCGCACCACGCACGAGCAGATCAAGACTGCTACCAGGAGAAAGAAGACGCCATGGTTAAGTGTTGGAAGTACATCCGTAGCGACTCGAGCCAGCCGATCAACCCGGGCATGAATGACAGGTGCTGCAAGACGGTGAAAAAATCAGACGTCGAGTGCATCTGCCAAAAGTTTTCGACCGACGACCTGGCCAAGATCAGCCTAACGAACTGGGTCGCCGTTACAATCAGATGCGGCAACTCATTGCGCGCGGGGACTGACTGCGCAGGTTAGTTTAATCCTAAATTCCTGATGCGAATCACCGGCCTGCTCATGCTCTGAACGAATTTTTTTTAAAAAATAATATCTTTTTTTATTTAAATTACAAAAAAATATCTCGATTCAAAAAAATTTACAAAAATATACCTCTGTCGCCAATTGAAATGGCGACAGAGACTGTTTTGTCGTAGATTGAATTTGGCCGACGAATTATTTCGTCGTAGATTCATTTAGTCGACAAGGTTGATGTCAGGTCGCCAATTCAAATGGCGACAGAGGTATATTTTTGTAAATTTTTTGAATCGAGGTATATTTTTGCAATTTGAATTAAAAAAGATATTATTTTTTAAAAAAATTCTGCTCTGAACATGCATTATTCCTTTTAAATGACGTCGGAGCTTCTGTCCGCAGGTTACAAAGTTCCAAAGCAGTTTCCGAAGAACGCCTGAGCGCTTAATCGGAGGAAATAATTCATGAATAAATGGAGGGAGGCCGTGATTTGCATGTTGTTTTATGGCATGCAACTGCATGCATAATAATGTACGTAGTATAATTCTATGGGGAAAATTTAATCGGCTCTATGCCGCTGAAGGATCCCTCTGTATGCGTTTTTACCGCTCCATCCCATTTTACCTGAGATCATTTTGCCGGCCTTCGTCCACCTCACGAACATCCCCACCATGCAACTCAGCCGATGGGACTGGCTGGGCCTGCTATGGTTCTGACAATGCGATCGATCGTCTGGTTCCGAATTCAATTCGGCCTGGGGCAATTGGAATATGCCTTCCCTCAGGAAACTCGTAATTGCTTGATAGTTAAGCTGGTTGGGTTTTAGCCCTAGATCATGGACACGTGCACACAAGTACGAACAAGAACACAAAATGTTGAGGCAATTTTCTCTCTCTCTCTCTTACTAGATTCTTGCTTACAAAAAATACTAAGAACTACCTAGGAATTTATACCCAAACCTACAGCTCTAATAATCAAAATAAGATTTAACAACCCGAATCGGAAAAGGATTCTTTTCCTCGTTTGATTCGGATCGGATTCCTCTTACAAAATTAAAACTAACATTTACCCCCCTTAATTTTGTAATATCAACTAGCTCTAAACTTTAACTTGTTGAGGTAGTTGGTCTCAACTACGACTTGCTCATCATTTACTTGACATAGCATGGCAAACACATCTCATCAACATCATGTACTCTACTTACTTAACTCAAGACGGTGAACACATCTCCTCAACAACTTGGTCTCATCTTCGATGGACATGACTCAGAACGGCAAATACATCTCCTCAGCGTCCCGGACACATCTCCCACGAACTCAACTTATGACGGTGAACACATCTTCTCAACGTTCTGAACTCGACTCACATTTTTTCTTGTGAGCACAACTCGCACAAGAACTCACGGAGTACACACAGTATGTCATGGAAAAACTGGCAAAAGAACGTGTAGCTTTGGACACCATTTCAATGAGACACGTAGATGGCCGCTAATGTCATCTTGTCACGGCGGTTCTTGACGATGCTCATCAATAGTAGGTATCAGGGCGACACACCTCCTTCACCCTTCTTCGCCATATCTTTGTCACCACTTTTTTGTCACCATTGACACGACTTGTTAGTGACTTCGGTCTTGATGACCTCTTCTTTTTTTGGAACAATGGCCTCCACACCATTGTCATCTCTTTGCCGCTGATGAGAAAACTTATTGTACATTATTTTCTCATGCCAATTCCCCCACTCGTGATGCAACTTCGACGGCACGGAGACTTGGACGAGCTCTTTACACACTAACCTAAATACACATGCATGCAGTGGCGGACCCAACAGGGGGTCAAGGGGGGCTAGGGCACACCCTACCTCCGATAAGACCATAGGTACCCCCTCTAGCACCCCCTATCTATCGTGAGATGCTTTTCGAAATGGTTGTACTTTATTTGATTTATTTGTCTTATTTTAGTATTGTATCACTACCAGGTAGCACCCCCTAAATTTATGTCCTGGGTCCGCCACTGCATGCATGCACATTGTGTACAATATGTAGCTTGAAAACGGCTCGCCTTGTGCCTTGCCTTCACATGCATAATAGATAGCACTGCCAATTTGGTATTTTTGAAATCTAGTCCAAAAAATATCAAAAGCCGGTCAAAAACTAAAATCTCGGTGAAATTTATCGAGGTCACTGTAGTAATTTGAAAATTTTCAAATTTGTTTATTCCGTCGAGATTTAGAATCTTGGCCCAAATCTCTTCAGCCAAGATTTTCGAAGTGTCCATGAGATTTTGAACCATGACTACTACCAGTCTACTAGTCAAAGATGTAATCTTGCATTCTCGCCGTCTTGTATTCTGGGTACCAAAATTGAATAAGTTACTGTGCAACTTCAACCGCAGCTGCAAAAAAAGAAAGAGAAAAAAATCAACTGAAACCAGCAGAGTTCATGTAGATGAGGTCTCCCTTCTTGTCATCGAGGGAGGGGCACTGAACAAGGTAGAGCTCCTGCCACCCGTGTAGACGAGGGTGGCCCCGATGTGCTTCGTCCTCGCAGAACGTCTTCTCCTTGCCGAGCTTCCAGGCCGGGGGGCCATCGGCGTCGGTGGACAGGACGTCGCAGAGCAGAGGTGACCGAGGGTGTCCACATCGCCGGAGAGCCCGACCCAGTCGTCCATCAACGTCTTCTCCTTGCCGAGCTTCCAGGCAGGGAGCCGTCGGCGTCATCGGCGTCGGTGGACAGGGCGTCGCAGAGCAGAGGTGACCGAGGGTGTCCGCATCGCCGGAGAGCCCGACCCAGTCGTCCATCTCACGGTCTGCGTTCGCGGCGCCTTCGAACGGCACAAGCGCGGCGCGGCGCAGCGCCTCAGTACTCGCTGCAAATGGGGAGGACGAGGCAGCCTGGTTGGAGAGGGCTGCTTTGAGATCCGTGAGTACACATGGCAGAAATCAGGGAAGGGCAGGGATTGAAGGCCTAAGCCCCGGTTATTTTTTTTTTCCAATAAAACTAGCGAATGGTGTACCATTCTGTGACTCTTCGACAGGATAGATTCAAACTATTGGAGTGGCACGCATCTTAAAGCTGCTTCCAACTGAATTGCATCTTTTCATTGTAAATCCATTGTTCTGCCGCTTCGAAGCTTATTGAAATAACCTCAAAATTCCAAAATGAATTCAAATTTGGTTTGATTTGGAGTTGATTTCGGTATTTGCCTTTTTCGGAAAGTTTCGTTTCCGGTGCGCTTTCTTTTTTTGGCTAGCCGCTTCCTCGCTCACTTGCGCCCGCCGCTGTCGCCTTCCTCAGACGCCGCGCGCCACCGGCGTTCCCACCTCACGTGCCCGCCGCCGCACGAGTGCGCCAACGCACTGTGCTTCTTCTCCCTCCCTCTCCCCCGCGTGCATCTCTGCCATGGCGAGCTCGCTCGCCGCCTGCGTGACCCGCCCCCTCGCAGCCCTAGCCCCCTTAGGGCACTCCACCCTTCGCCGCGCACTGCCCCGAGCCCCACGCCGCCACTCGTCCCGTCCCATCACCTCAGCCGCTTGGTCCCCTTCGAAATGATGAAGCCGACGCGCCTCTCGAGCTCCACCGGCAATAAAAGCCCCTCCGGTCTCCATTTCTTGCCCTCCGAGCTCGCAGCCACCTCCTCTCCCTTTTCCCCTCTCTCTCTCTAGCTCCCGTGCACTCCCGTGGCCGCGCCACGATCATCTTCTCCGTCTCCGGTTGCACGCCGCCGCCAGCCGCTCCGCCGCCGCTCGGCCTCCCCGGAGTAGTGCCCTAGAACCGGGGTGAGCCCCTCATCCTTTTGCCCTAAGTCCCCTACACCCCCGTACGTTGAATCGCGAAACCCTCACCTTCTTCCTCGCCTCCGGCACCTGCTCCGCCCTCGCGCCGCCCGGCTCCGGCCACTCGGCCTCGCCTCCTCCTTCTCCCGCTGACAAGCCAGCCCCACCCGTCAGCCTCCCCACTGGCCCGGCCCCACACGCCAACCCCCGCCCTCTCTCACTGCTGCCCGGGCCCGCTTGCCAGCGTGGCTTGGCCGCAGGCTTGGGCCGGCCCGGTGATCTCCTCCCGCGCGCGCGTTTGCTTGGGCCGAGTTGAGCGCGGCCCAAATGAACAGTGCCCCTTTTTATTTTGTATTCGGATTTTAATTCCAAAAATCCTTTTTAATTCATTTTAAATCCATTTTTATTCATTTTTAATATCCAAAAATACTCCAAAATCATCCGAAAGTCCAAAAAGGCCCAAAATACATATCCCGAACCGTTTCGATCCCCTGAGTTCAAAAATGACCTCCGTTTCGCCAAACCAAGTTTCCAAAATTCCGAAAAAGCCCCTCCGACCCATTTTCGACTTATTTTCTCTCCCGGTTTTCTCTTTTCTTTTCTCTTCTTTCTTTTCGTATTATTTATTGTTTATCTTATGGTATTTGTTTACGATAGAACCGACGACCGAGCAGTACCAACTCCCGGAACAGACACAGGAGCCGGAGCAGTACTTGGAACAGGAGCCGGACCCGCGTGAAGCTGAGCTCGACTACACCAACTCTGAACTAGGGAACCCCTCCGCCTCGCAAGGCAAGCCATACTCCATTGATCATGTTGAACCTAATATTTCCCTAGATTAATTCATAGTTATTTTCTACCGCATTATTTCCGAACTATATGTTGAAATATCGCAAAATCGGTATGTTTGAATGACATGATAGCTAGTTAATGCCAAAAAGGCTCATGGAACTTCCTTGACAAATATTGAATCCTAATAATCCTTTGTAACCCTAAGAAAATACTATTGTCAGTATTCGGCTAGATGCTACTACTATAATTATTCACTGTCTTTATGAAAACATGAAATGTCGATGGAATATTGATTTGGAATGTTTATGAAATGATGCGATGCAGGGGCGATATTGGGCTAACTACCGGATGGGTGTTAGTCTGATCCCCAGCCGAGGACTAGTACCGAGGTATGAACGGTGGATGGTACTTTGGTTACCAGGGATTGTGGAATGTAACGGTTTGGTCTATGACAAAGTAAGGACTTACAACCTTGGGCAAAGTAAATAACTTCAGAAACTCGTTCAACCACAGGTTGGGCCGGTCAACTTCGTTGGCTTGACTCAACGTAGCTCGGTACATTGTGCTTTCCCCGGAATACCTATAGGAGCAGGGTTACCTTCCCGGTATGGGAGATGGTCCGCAGTTATGGGGGGTGAAACGGAAGTGTGCACGAGGAAAATGGGGCATTCCGGGTTCACAACGGTAGGTGTCCACAGTAAGCGGGATCGCGAACTCCACTCTGGCCAGTGGGGACCCCGGGTTAATGTGGACCGAAACTCTACTGGATAGGAGCTAAAGGGGAAAGATCCAACAAAAAGCTATGATAACCTCGATCCGGCCGCATGCATAAAAGTTGCATGTTAATCGCGTGGCATAACGATCGTGGGATCTTGTGGGTAAAGCTGAACACCTCTGCAGAGTGAATTAAATGGTATTCGAATACGCCGTGCTTCCGGTAAATGAAGCTGAGTTAAAATGGGGTGAATCCCGAACCTAAGCTCAAGTAGTTTTTGGATTAATAAGTATGGAAGGGAATAACTTTGGAAACCCCCCCCCCTTTATCATATTATTATGGTTTGTGTTTTAAATGAAATGTCAAACATTATGAAAACTTTCATACACCAGATAAGACATATGGCTATCTCTTGTTATCCCTTGCATGTGGTAATCAGGTTTCACTGTGTGGCTTGTTGAGTACATTGTAGTACTCACTCTTGCTTAATTAACCCATTTTAGAGTATCAAGATGTTGGTGATTTCCAAGAGATCGTGGATGATGAAGCAGTGTGGTTCTAAGTCTCAGTTTCCGCTCAACTTGCCTGTGGATTTTTCTTTTGTGCTGATTATCTTTTGTGATGTAATATATAACTTGAAGCTCGTCGCTTCCTTCGAAAACTCTGGCCGTTAGGCCCTATGTGATGTAAAAACAGTTGTATCGTTCTTTTGCGGGTAATGTACAACTTGGTTTCCGATGACTAAATTTTCTGGGTAGTCATTTCGGAGTTTAAACGCACCCCTGAAAAGGCGGTCCGTCACACTTATGTTCATGATGATTCCCCATTATTCCATTCATCTACCTCTCCACTTAGGGTTCAGATCCAGGGCAATAGCAACCAACAAATGATAGCGAGCGGTGGTCGGCGTGTGTGCGCAGCAAGCAGGTGAACCGATGTGGCGACAGTGAGCGGCAAGCGGGCGGAAGTGAGCAATGGGCGGTGAGCAGGCGGGTGGTTGCGAGACAGCCGTGGGCTTGTGTGGCGGCGGCAGATGGCAAGAGGTTGTGGGTTCGCATGGTGAACAGAGGGCATGTGCGCCAGATCCAGCCGTCTTCCTTGTTGCCGGAGACAAGATGAGCTGGATCCAGCCGTCTTCCTCGTTGCCGGTGACGGGCAGATCTCACGACCCTTGCCTGGTGAGCATGTCAACATTTTTTGCTCTTTTTTGCATTATTTTTTCTTATGAAACTTATCAGAACTTTTAGTTGAAACTTGATAAAACCTGTTAAAACTTGCTGAAACTTTTGGGGTTGAAACTTGTTGTAAACTCATCGGCTAAAACTTGGCTAAACTTGAGGTTCAGAACCTGAAACTCCTCATAGCTTTTGACTTGAAATCTTCCATAAACTTCTAAAAGTACATGAAAACCACTAAAACAAGAAACTTTTTGAACATTTTCTAGAAACTGTATGAAACTTGTTGCTATACCGTACCAATGGTATAGCATTGCATAGTTGCACTCTTTTTTTCCCATTACATAAATTTGGCTAGACGTATCATTTCAGCATATTGAAAAAATGAACTTGAAACACGATGCATATCAGAAGATAAAAAATCTCTTTTTTCACTTTTAATTTTTGGATTTCCTTTGTAGCAGAATAATTTAGAATTGAAATTTTGTGACCTGATACATTGATTTTGTATCGATGTTATCAATTTTTTTTTTCAAAATTTCCTATGACTAGTTGCATCGTTTTCTAAAGAACAGGAGCACCGAGGTAGTACTAAAAACATTCCATGAAAGGTATAAAACATTTTCATGATGTGGACTGGAGAAACCAAGGTTCAGGTGAGCTTCTGGAGCCAATAAAAAGTTTGCACCTTGGATACATGAAGATATATTCACACTTAAAAAAAAAAATCATCTGTTCCTAGTTCTTCCGGTTGTTACAATGCTACTAGTAGGCTAGTACTCCCTCTTATCTAAAAAAGCTGACGTTTTGAACATCCTAATGATGAAACTTTCTAAACTTTTACTATCGATATATTTTAAAATATTTAAATTGGATACATAAAAATTACTCCCTCTGTTCCATATTGTTAGGCGCGTAGTTTTTTCTAGCCGTTCTGTTTTGTTAGGCGCATGCATTAATTAGCTATCAACAGGCGCATACATACTCAGCCGTTCTGCTTTGTAAGACGCATGCATTAATTGTGTGTTTGGTTGGAGAGTGAGGTGGAATGGAATGGTTCCATCCCAGATTTCAGGATGGGATGGCTTCATCCCAGATTTCAGGGATGGAATGGTTCCATCCCAGGTTCTCAGACAGGGCCCACTGTCACTCTCACATTCCAAGTGGGATGGCTGCGTTCCAGAAAATTTGTAGAACCTGGCCGTCCCGAATCTAGAGAGAATATTCTCTTTTTTGGAACCAAGTCATCCTCAGCTCTCCAACCAAACACTAGACTTGGTGGGATGGGATGGTTCCATTCCACTCCATCCCACTAACCAAACACACAATAACTGTCTATCAACGGGTGTGAGCATCAGTACCGTGGGCGTGTCCAGCTTGCACAACATGGCTAGCCTCTTCTACACGCGCATGTACTCTGTGATTCTCACCAGGTACAGTAAATTGTTGTCCCTCTGTTGGTGCAAGAAAATGAAACAACTAGTGAGCACCATTGGAAAAAGAAACAAACGAACTTGAATAAAAAATGTATGGCCAGAGACACCTTCGCCGCTAGGATCAATGCATATCAGATCGTCGATCTCCTCCCAATCTATCAGTTTATTTAGGTCCAAGTTCTCCATGCAAGAAGGAAGAGAGGACGAGAAAATGGTGTCATGGATAAAATTAGCTAGCCAACTGGTCATCTACTTATACTCGAATTTGTAGGCACTATGGATGAATCAAATTTCCGAATTGCATGCACGGGGGCACACGTTGACTAATCCTTGGTCTGTGATAAAACTATACACCTAACAATATGGAATGGAGGGAGTATATGTGTAGACTTGTCTCAAAAAGTACTTTCATAATATTATAAGTTTATTGAGTTTTATAAATATATTATAATAAAAATTAGTGGTCAAAGCTGTATTTTGAAAACCGTGTCTATATCCAAAACATTAGCTTAGCTTTTTTTTTTAGACCGGAGGGAGTAGTAATTATAGAACTCAGAAGTTTACAATAATTTAGGCTTGTCAGTTATGACAACGCGCATATTATACAGAGCATCTTTCCCATCCAACGCCTACAACACGGATACGTTGTACCAGACCCCCTTATCATAGGGGCTGCGGCTATCGACTTATTATTATGTGTAATAATATCAATGAATGGGGGCACCAAAATTTCATCCCGATGCAGCGGCTGCCTCTCTCTCCCTGCTGCCTCCCTCCCCGTCGTTGCGCTCCTGTTTATCAAACTCCTCCATCGATTCCCGTTGCCGTTGTGTCAGCTCCCTGTAAATAGGGGAGGCGAAAATATGTGAACTCCCAACGTTTCTGCTTTACTTCATCCGAAAAGGCAGATAAGATTTCAGTGGAACTGAAATTTGGTGGAGGCGAAGCATACGTTGGAACTCTGATATTGAAGTGAACATACTGATTCCCATAAGACGGGGAATTCCTAGCCTTTATTCCTGCAAAGATAAAACAGCATATTTGTTGATCAATGCTATGTACACCAGAGACAAGATGTCATAGGGCCAAAAAAAAAAAAAAATTGATTTTTGATGTCTGATCAGATCCAATTATGTGCAAAAAGGGGCATAAAGGGGTTTTTAGGGTGATTCCAATAACCAACCTTTGCCCCGCAGGACAACCTTCTCTCCTGGTTGGGTACCTTGACGAACCTGGACAGAGGATACCACATGAATGGTAAACCTTAGGAAATAATCCAGATAGCAGCATCCAGGAAATATAACCAGCATAGTATGCTAATATCATGCATGAGAAGTGAGATATCAAAAGAATCAACGGATACCTTGACTGAAACATTTCCAGTAAGGGTTGGTACCGTGACAGTTCCACCTAGGACAGCCTGTAAATCAAAGCAGTTTGAGAGCTTTTCATCAGCCAAGAAATTATGCATAATGTCAATAAACTCTTGAGAGCAAAATAGGGTAATTCTATCATACATTAGAATGACGGCACAACATAAGGCAGTGGTTATCATGCGCTACCAATAAAATGTAATTTGTTCTTCTTTTTTTAAGAACAATGTACTTTGCATAATATGGATATGTAAAGACCTCAGATCAACTATGACTAGAACACCAACAAACAGGATGGGGAAACAAACTAGAAAGAGAGGTGACCTGGGCAATGCTTAGAACAGCATAAACATGCACATGGTTGCCTTCTCTACGAAAGATAGGGTCTTCTCTGACCTGTAATAGGAAAATGAATATTAAGTTCACTTGCAAAGTACCGATTAAACATACGGCTAGGGTTGGCATTTTGAGCAAAAATAAATGGAACCTTGATAGTAACATAAAGGTCGCCAGGTTTATTGCGCTCAACATCCACACCACCCTTACCACAAACCTTCATGGTGTCATTGTCATCAATTCCTGAAAAATTATTCATGTTATAATATACCCAAAATGCAAGCATTGTCATATATAGTCCAAAATAAACTCATGCAATTGCATACAGCATACTTAGCAAAGAAAACATTAACAGAGAAGGCAGAATGATTTAATAGAAGCATATTTTGCAGAACAGTGAGATGATTTATTTGCCTTTTAAAGTTTTCTTGACATTAGTAGCGCTAATGAATGAAAGATTGAACGGGCAGATCTGCATTGTATTTGTGTCAAGTAAGCCAGTTGGAATCACTGTGATGTCCACCTAGGTTAGTTACTGTCTTACAATACCAAAAGCTTACACTTCACATCATGCAAAAACACCGGCAAACAAGGACATGCAGAAACACAATGTTTCGCATACTCATATTCATAGTTGCAACTTGCAAGTTAAGATTCACATATCAAGCGTACACATACATCGATAGAGCCGAAACTTTCTTACCAGCCATTATGTCCAGCTTAATTGAATTTTTCCCCTTCACTAGCTGTTCACCCTTGCATGTCTTGCAAAAATTCTTCAGGCAAATTAAGGACAAGCAAAATAAGTTAGGCTCCCAGATCCAAAACATCAACATAAGAGTTAAATCCATAGAATAGAAAGTTCAGCAATTACAATTATACTGTACAATCACATTGACTAATCTGTATTACACTTGGTAATCATGCAGAAGTTTTAGGAATTACTATACCAAATTGTTTTTAAGTATCAAAGGTGTTCTTTATAATGCTAGTCAGATTTTTTTTCTGGAGAACCACGTACACTCATAAGAGTGATGTTTAAGTCTAAGATTTCTCACTGACATTGGTCAAATAAGTAACTATGTATCATAGCAGACAGCCGTGATGAATGGGACTTTACATCTTATAAGTAACACGAAACCTAAACTTGGAGAAACAAATAGACAAAATATGCCATCAATGCAGAAATGCACCTTCACAATTTTTCCACTACCACCGCACCGAGAACAAGTAGTTTCCAAACTCAATATACCCCTCTGCATGAAAATCTGCATTCATAAGACATCATTTTATAGGTCAGAAAAGCTATATAAAAGTGACATACTCTTGACAAAGCTTTTGTAAGATGAGGCATACCACCCCAGAACCTCTACAAGCTTTACATGTTTGAGGTACAGTTCCAGGAGGAACACCACTTCCATCTGCAACAAATAAATGATAAGTTATATGAGTAAAAAATGAGCAACTAGGGGAGAAAATCCAACATGTTCCTACATCAATGGAAGAATAAACAGGTGACAACACATACTGCAAGTTTCACAGAAAATATCGGCCTCGTATGTAATAATTTTTCTGCAGCCTTGAACAGCTTCCATAAATGACAGTTCGACAGGAATCTACAGTTGACAGAATAAAGAAAATAAGCATTGCATCAACATCTTTGTTTCAAAGCAAACCATTGTAATGACGGACAATAAAACCTTGACATCTTGGCCTCTTCTCACGTTGAACGCATTGTCAAAGATCTGGTTGACATGGCAAAATATAAAACTATCAGGCATGTACAATGGTTCGTATATACTATATAGTTAAAATAAAAAAAAAACAGAACTATACAAATATGAAGAGCTGGAAAGTGATCAGAGCATTTTGCCAAATACAAATATTGAACGATAGTATCAAATTTTGTTTGGCCCTCTGACTATGGAAAGGTGGCATGATAATTATTTTAACATCAAAATGCTAGTTTATTAAGTGTTTACATTTTATATAAACGCAGGCCTTACACTGAAGAAACAAAGAACACAGACTATATTTAAGAATTCCACAACCTGTAGTACGATGCTATTTTCATGTCCAGCTCTATGCAGTTTATTTTTTAAAAAAAAACCCACTTGTGTTTCAAAGTGCCAGCATACAAGGCAATCAAGCAGATATATCACATATTTCAGTTTGTAAATCACAGGACTCATGCATAACTTTCAACAAAATAGAGTGAATTTATAATGAAAACTTAAAAATGGGCCAGGGGAACTTTACTGATACTAAATAAAAAACCCAAGAACAATTACTCTTACATCAGTAAAAATGTCACCAAATGGATGACCACCAGAAAAACCCTGGCCCCCAGAGAAACCATCTGGGCCACCACCTGATGCTTGGTGCTCATAGGCTTCTGCTCCAAGCTGCCAAGTACAAAGGTCTGTTATAGTATAACACATAAGGAGTACAGTATTTTGTATGATATGAAAAGAAGATCGGTGATTTAGGGAATTAATGCTATCGTAACAGAAGCAAGTCTAGATGAACAATCAGACACAAAATATAAAAACAAGACAAGGACATGTTTACTTTTTTATGATAACATTAAGTATATATATGAGTACTATTGTCTTGTCATACAAAATATGTTAATAACCTGGTCGTATGTTTCACGCTTATCATCGTCCTTCAAGACCTGAGAGAAAAGCACAAAGAAATAGCATCCTTTTAGAAAACATGTGCCATGGTTCGTCAGATGGAAAAATAAATTGTTACTACTAAAACTCTGTACCTCGTAGGCACGGTTAACTTCTTGAAATTTTCTTTCTGCGTCAGTGTCATCTTTATTAGTATCAGGGTGGAACTTCTTTGCGAGCTGGAAAAGCATGATCAGTTTGGTAATTTGACAAGCTAAATAACAAGAAAAAAGAGAAGAAATAGGTCAACAAGCACAGAATAGAAGATCGTGCGGATTTGAACAATCAACACACAACTATCAACAATATAATGTAGTATGCAATGAAAGTTTGGCCACAAAAACATGAAATGTCACTAACAATTAATCCTCTACACACACATTCCCTGTAACGGAGGTCTATCTTCTCTCATAAGCTCCATAAGCTGAGCTTCTATGAGAAGTACCTTTTTTTACTAGCCCAGAAAACTTTTTCGTGTAGAAGTAAATAAGCCACTGGGTGGAACTTGACTACTTGAATTACACTCCACTCATGACAAATATATTACAAGATATTATGGGGGTAACATTTGCCTCTTTCAATCGATAGTCTGCATGCTAGCATTGCTGGTTCTTAGCCTGTTGGTCAGATCAAGAGCAGGACCAAGCATTACCTAATCTTTTCTCTTCATTGTTGGCTTGTTGCCATGTTTCCCAAAAACACCATGCGACTACAAAAACAGCTCTTGCTCCTTAGAAAATACATGATCTGGCAGGCAGAGAGAAAAGATCCTACCAACCCAGTACAACTGGTAATTTCTGCTAAGGCTAATGGCAGCGTGCCTAACCTATTTTGCAGAAGTCTTGAAAGCTGGGTATGACCACCTGCTGCTGTTGTGTTCAAATGGAGCTGGGCTGCCAGTAGCCATCATAAACTGTTGAAAAGCCCTAGGGGATCTAGAGCTTTTCCCTGCTCTCCCAAACAGGCCCTGATTATCCAATCCAGAAGAAAGATCCAGCTAGCACACATTTGTCAAGCATTATTGATCAAATCATACTATTACAGTGCCCTTTCTGCACAATAAATTGGGAAATTGCAGATACATTGAACAACCATTGTTCTAAATAACTGTAAACGGTTAACGAACAGACACCCCACCTTTTAGTATTTATACGGTAAATGGCCAGTTTACATGGCCTTGTACATGGTTTTAATACTTAAAGTCACAGGTAATTATATACATATTGTCATATTCATACAGTTACAAAAGAAGCATCTAGTACGCCTTTCCTATACATAGAATGAAACTCCCAGCAATTGTCCTTTGCAGCAGCAGAAATGGAAGATTGGACTAAATTATGCCTGATAAATGCTTCATACTAGATGCCCTGTGCCATAATTTCTGATGAGAAACAGAGATCTCTTCTATAACACGGCCCTAGTAAACGTTCAATGCCTGTTAAACTATATAAACTGACCTTTATATCAGACTAACATTTAAATTTAATTTAATGTAACCGGTAGGTACCTTTACCTTGTAAACGGCCTTTATTTAGAACAGTGTCAGTAACATTTTGGAATAAAGGAACAAGATCCTCCCGAAGTTTAATCAAGTGATGTTCAATCAATAGCATATCTCAACTAAGACAAAGGTTAAAAAAATGCATACCACATAATATGCCTTCTTTATGTCTGACGAAGAAGCATCACTGCTCACTCCAAGCACATCATAGTAATCCCTTGCATTCACCCTCCTTGTGGCTACCATATAAAGTTTTGTCATACAACTAAACAAAATAAACATGGAATTCACCAAAAACGAAAAAAAATAACAAAGGTATCACACTAGTGTTTCACAATTAAAAGCAAGTATATTTGAAATATCAACAATTGCATTACAAAAGAAGCAAGCCTGAGTGCCAAACACAAGACAAAAATAAATATAGGTAGGTAAAAACCGACAACGGCAAAGTCAAGCATAATTTTAAGCATAAACATGGTATTCCATCTTTTCAATTTGTATAGCCATGTCAGTTAAGCATTCTATTAAGACCAATGGCATTAGCCCAACTTTACTAGAAAGAGTCAAAAGTACAGATAAAAGTAAGAATCATTGCTCTATTCATGGTGTTTGACACATTATCAAAAAGTAAAGAGAACAAACCTTTTCTTTATTGTTTGACACATTATCAACAAGTGACTAGGAATTTGACAATGATATATTTGTGCCGTACTGGTAATACAACCAACACCCTTTCTAAGATTATAAAGTGGCTAGTGGCTACATGACCTAAGTACCTAACTTGGAGTTGAAAGAAAGGGCAGAGGTAGAGATAGATAAAAACTAACTTTCTCTATTTCTGAAACTATATATTTGTATATAAAACAATAATTTATAATCAAATGCATAATTAATATACATTGGCAAGGACAGTTGGAAACATATTACAGTTGTACCTTTTCTCGATAATGCATCATGGAATCGCTATGTTGGCGTTTATATAAAACTTGTTGCAGCCAAGATGTCCATATTGTTTCATGCACGTGACATGCAGTAGTGTCAAATATAACCTTGTATAGCTCTAATTGTATAGATTTATTAAAATAAAATAAAACCATATTCACCATTAAGACAAATTGTTTTGCTTCCGCATTTAAAAAAGTGTCCGAATCTTGAATCATGTAGGAGTAGGACAATGGGATTCAATGCAAGTGTACACAGGACTTAGCAAATTAGCATGGATACGACACACAAGTGACCAGATAACGCTGCAAAGTTGTGTCGCGTGAAAGAAACAAAGCAATGACCAGATAACGCTGCAAAGTTGTGTCGCAAAATTACCAATAGGCCATAAAAAGATGGTTGCCACGCCCACAGAGATGCGGACCTTTACCACTAAATCCACTAAGAACCTAAATTAATTTCTAGCAGCACAAATGCTTGCTGCTTTGATTGAAAGCAGAAACACAGAGCTAGTCATAACCAGAATACAACATATTGGCTTCAGTTAGAGCATCTCCAGCAAGGGCCCCTAAAACAGGGTCCCTATTTTGGATTTAGGGACTCCCTCTATTTTTTGGGGCCCTGTTTTCAGAGCACAAGTCCAGCAACAGCCCCTAAATCTCAGCCCCTATTTTACTTTTTCTCCTATTTTAACATATCCGCTATGTATAATCTTCATTTGACACCACTAAAATTCAATCAAAAATATTTGTAATACATAAAACATAAGCATATTAACATTTACAATTTAAAAATATGATATTTCAAATTTAAATTTAAAATTTTCAAAACATGATAAAATTTTCGAAGCCTCTCATATATTTTCCTATCTTCAATAATAGGGGTTGTACTTGTGTCCCTGGGAATTGGGGCTGAGAAGGCAAATTTAAGGGCATCATAATTTTAGGGGCTGGAGTTGGGGGCCCCTGGGAATTGGGGCTGAGGAGGCAAATTTAGGAGCCTCCTAATTTTAGGGGCTTGAATTGAGGCCCTGCTGGATCTGTTTTTTTTTACTACACCTCCTATTTTAAAGTTTAGGGGCTGGTTTAGGGGCTCTGCTGGAGATGCTCTTATAAGCTATAAAAGTAAATAGCATTAAATATTGATTTCAACTTTCAACTCCAATGAAATTGGCAATAACATTAAATTACACGATAGAACACAGCAAATCCACCGGAGCACATACCATGGAACGACCTGCTCGGGCACCACCAACTCGTGCTCCTCCTCTCCCTCCCTGCTCAATTCACCGGATCAGCAACACACGAACACGGTGCCTCTCAAACAATGCACGCGAAACGTACCGAAATTTAAACGAAGCGACCCACCTGGATCGGGCAGCTGCGGCATGACGCCCCACGCGGAGGAGGAGGCGGCGAGGCGGCGGGACAACAGCTCGAGCTGGCACGGAGGTAAAGGGGGTTAACCGTGAGGGTTCGCGGATTGAATGGGGGGAGAAGCGGCAGGGGGAAGGGGAGAGGAGGGGCGTGAGATCACCGTTGAGGAGGAGGTCGCTGCGGCGGCGAGCCTGGAGGCGGCGGTGCGCGCCATGGTGGCGGTGGTGGGGGATCCCTACTTGTGTGCAGGAGCGATGAGCGGCGGAGTGGGCTGTGTGCCTGCGCGACGGAAGCACAGGGAAGGGTTTTAGCTTCTCGCTTTTAGCACGTGCATGTCTCTCACCCAAAGAAAAATACATCTGAGAGGGTGCTCTTATACTTTTTTTTAAAATTCAATAAATATTAAAGCATAAATAAAAAGATAGATAATAATTATTGGGAGTGTATAGGTATCATCCGGATGTTTTTGTTTTAGCTAACATCCAAATTTTGCACCGTTGGATACATCATCTGGATATCACCGAGCCGTTAGATTAAATTATAGGATCGGATGTAATCAATACTCCCGAATCTCAACAATGATCCGATGGTCCTCGATTTGAGTGATGTTAGTAATAAAAATATCTGGATGATATTTATCAAATCCCATAATGAGAAATTATTTACCTTTTCGTTTACTTTAGGATTTATACAATTTATATTGAGAGAGAAAACATGTCTTCCATTTCTGATATATTATTTTCAACAAGTCTATTTACCCCTGAACGTTTTGTAAATTTCAAAATTTACACTCAACTAAAAAAATATTTTTGCCTTATGAATAACCACGTCATCTCTTTCCCCTCCCTCCGGCTCTCGCTCTCTTCTCTTCCCCGATGATAAGACTGACAATGGCAACCTAGCATTCAAATCCGTTGCGTCTCATCGTCGTATCAATATATAGAGTAAATTTATCTAGCTAGGTGAGTACCCATGCATTGCTACTGGAAACAAAATTTGCAATTCAAACCGAAGCTTCGTCCAAAGTAATTTGTTTTTGCACCCCTGGTATCTTGCATCCTTGAGAAAGTAGCTGAGTAATAGTAAATCAAACTTAATAAGAAATACTTATATGCAGTTCGTTGACGCTAACAATGGCGATGAAACACCATCAAACTTAATAAGAAAAATTATAATAAAAGCCGTTGTAGTTACACTAAAATATTTATAGATAAAAAATAGAAATTAAGCTGAGAACCAAGAACAAAATTTACGTATCGTCAGATTTAATCACAATGATAGTCAAAGCAAGCATAAAAAAGATGCTTGGTTGGACAAAATAATGCCCATATAAATCCAATTACTGTGGACAAGTACCACCAAAATCCATGTGGGCAGATTCTGAAGCAACACCAATCAACTTCTCGGCAAAGATGCAGCTGATAGTATCTTCGTTGATCGCCAGTCCATCATGTCTCCAACACATTGCTGGTTAAGTGAATGCAAATTGGTACAAGGATATATTAGATGTGTGGGCGCGGGACACGCTGCGCCAAGCCACCATAGGCCCACGCATGCCAATGTCAAAAAAGTTGTGTAATTTTTAGAATTTCCGGGGTGTTTGCTAAAAAAACTATTGAAATTTGAACTTTTTGTGGTCTTTGCGCAACAAAGGGACTTGGGTATAATTTTTAGAATTTCTAAAGGCTTTTACAAAAGAAATCAATGAAATTCGAATTTTATGTAATTTTTGGAATTTTTGATGGCCTTTTCCTAAAGAAACCAGTGTAATCTGGTTTCTTGAGGAGTTATTTAGCAAAAAGGGGATCTAGATGTAATTTTTAGATTTTTTGATATTTTCCAAAAGAAACTACCGAAATTCATAATTTATGTAGTTGGATGTAATACTCGAATTTCTAGGGGTTTCTGCTTAAAAAATCTTCCAAAATTCAAAATTTTTAGGTGCCTTTTCGCAAAAAAGAAATCGTGAAATCCAGTTTTGGGGGGGGGTTTCACAAAAAAGAGTTTAGATGTAATTTTGGGGGCCTTTTCCAAAAGAGACCAACGAAATTCATAATCTATGCAATTTTCAAAAAAATTTGGGCCTTCTCAATAAAACATCAAAATTCGGATTTTTTATGACCTGGATGTAATTTTCAGAATTTGTGAAGGCTTTATAAAAGAAACCTGCGAAATCCAGTTTCTTGAGGAGTCATTTAAAAAAAGGACCTAAATATAATTTTGGATTTTTTTTCTTTTAAAAAGCAACCAACAAAATTCATAATTTAGGTACCTGGATGTAATCCTCGAATTTTTGAGGGATTCTGCCTAAAAAATCTTCCAAAAATCAAAATTTTGGGTGTCTTTTCGCAAAAAACCGATGAAATCCAAGTTTTGGGGTCTTTTCCAAAAGAGACCGATGAAATTCATAATCTATGTAATTTTGGAAATTTATGGGGGGTCTTTTCAAAAAAACATCAAAATCCGGTTTTTAGGGTCTTTTCGGAAGAAAAGGACCTGTGCATAATTTTTAGAAATTCCAAGGACCTTTCTAAAAAATTAAGCATTACATGGCCTTGCCACACGTCGCGCGTCAAAAATCGCCTGACCCGCACGCATAGTCAAGACTCCAAGGCGTGTCTTCGGCCTCGCACTAAGGAGCTCTACAACCGCGCTACGGTACTTTAGCGGCTAGCCGACGTAGCGAAAATATTTAAGCCATATCAACAGGCGCGCAAATAGGCAACGCAGAGCGAACACTTCGGTCTCGCACTAAGGAGCTCTACAACCGCACTACGGCACCCTAGCGGCCAACCAACCTAGTGAAAATATTTAAGCCATATCAACGAGTGCGCAAATAGGCAATATAGAGCGAACACTTCGGCCTAAAATCGATGTGGCCACGCGATGAGACTAGAATCCTTCTAGGTTTAATATACGAAGTATACCCAAAATCTAATGCGAAAACGCATGTGACAAATGTCACTAGTTGTTTTCCAAACAAATGAATGTAATTTCAAGCTGATTTGACAATCTCGAAAGAAAATCCATGCCATGATTTTTTTAGGGGAAATCGATGCCATGATTGGTGTAACACGGTGTCGGCAAAAATTATGATACGAATAGCTAAGATGGGCCTAACCAAAAAGCACAAGGGCCACCTTGAAATGTAATTGGACTTTTGGTTTTGATGGACTAATTTTGAAACTACCCCTAAGGGGTTATGGGTATAAATATAGTACCTCATTGTACAAGAGAATCAATCAACAATCAATAAAGAGATAAAAGAGTTGAAACCCTGTGTGAAATCATGTGCTGAAAAATTGGCTTAGAATTGAATTTGCAAAATGTGCTTGTGCATGTGTTTGACAATTTAACAAGAAACAGTAAGTTTCGCATTGGCGCCAGACCAAATTTTCAAGAAACAGTAAGTTTCCCTTGAGCGCCGGACCACTGCGCCGGACCAAGTTCTTGGTCCGTGGTGAATGCCTTTTCGAGCGTCGTTTTTAGCGCGTACGCCGGACCAAACCTTTGGTCCGCCGTAAACGTGCATTTGGGGATCTTTGCACCGGACCAATTCTTCACTTTTGTGCCGAGCTAATTTTTTCATGCACGTTGGACCAAACTCTTGGTCCATCGTGAACGCATGTTTGAAGGGCGTTTTTGCATGTACGCCGGACCGCTTTTCTTCAGTCCTTCGTGAACGTGGTTTTGAGCTTGTGCGCTGGACCGATTTGCTGAAGTGACCGAGAGTTGGACGTTTGCGCCGGACCAAATTTTTAGTCCGGCGTGAATGTGTTTTTGTAGGGTTTCGTGTCGGACCAAGTTGGTTTGAAACCGAGCGTGGCACATTTGCGCCGGACCAATTTTCTCTAGTCCGCCGTGAACGCGTTTTCAAACGTTTTTGAGCCGGACTGAAACTTCCAAAACCAGTAAGTTTCGCGTGTACGCTGGACCAAATTTTTGGTCCGTAGTGAACTGGATTTTTGACGGCTGTTTTCACGTTTGCGCCGGACCGGATTTTTGGTCCGGCGTGAATGGTTTTTTGCTCGATTAGGGTTTTGAGCAATTTTGGAAATGAATTCTGGTTTGAATTTGAGATTATGAAATTTATGAGAATTTCATGATGCTTGTTTTGAAATGGACTTTATGCAATGCTCGTGTGAGTATTTGCATGGACTAATGTTGAGTCAAGTCGCGGACTTGTGCTCGGAATCGTTTTGTGGTTTGTTCATGTGTAGGTATTGCTCGAGGGCGAACGTGGTCGATGACGAGACCGGAACTAGGTTTTTGGAGGAACTGAGGTTTGGGACTAGGTTCATGGAGGAACTGAGGTCTTGGTGGTCAAGGATGTCATGCGGGACGTTTAAGCTAAGAGAATGATGCACATGAAGAATGGTTAGTCACGTGAGTATGGCAGGTGGCCATACGCGTGCAAAGTGTTAGTCACGTGAGTATGGTAGGGTTGCCATACGCGTGCAAGAGTTGTACTCGGCCAGGTTGGGCCAAGTGGAGTTGTGTTGAATACATACTCTTTCTATGATTAGGAGTGGGACTCCTTCTAGGATTAGGAATTGTATTCAGGACTCCTTGTGTTTTGCTCCTTTAAATAGGAGGGGTTGTCTCCGGTTGAAGTGCATCAAACAGAGCTGAGCGCATTGAGAGCTTTGAGCTCAGTTTTAGGGTTTGTATTCTTTTGATGGGAGTACTTTAGACAAAAGAAATAAAGATCAATTCTTCCAGATCCTTGCGTGCTACAGTAACCGCATTGCTACAGTGTTTTCTATTTTGGTTCTTGTTTGCATGCTCGTTCTGGTTCTAGATTGGCTTTTGTTCTTTGAGTTTCAACTTGATTTGATCCATCAAAAACCTTTCTAGGAATTGATTTAGGGTCTCTCAAAGTTTAGTTGATTAATCTTTTGTCGTTCTTATTTAATCTTGAAGCTTTGGTTAGATTAATTCTCGTCATCTTCTGTCATAGCAAGCTTTCGAGGTTCATAACTTTTGATCCGTAAGTTCGATCGAGCTAATTCATTTTTGGTTTGATTCATATTGGAATCTAGTTTCTTTTGTTAAAATTTCAAATCCATCCGACGGTTGGATCTCCGGGAATTCGTGTTTTACCAAACATCTGTCAATCTATTTTTGTCGGATACGAAGTGACTTCTTGGTTCAGATTTGGGGTGAACTTTTATTAGATCAAAATTTTGGTTTTAGCTTCCGCACAATCATTCACCCCCCCTCTGATTGTTATATTCGGGTATTTCGATCCTACACCCTGTAGTTTGTGTTCATCTATTCTGTCATTGTTTTTTTGAGTATTCTCAATATTCTTGATTCACATTGTGATTGTTCTATGCTGATTAATTTATTATTCAACACATTATCAGCACAAAGCTCTCCAAGACCATCAATCTCAGTGGTATTAGATTAATTTTTGTTATCTAGACCCTAGATGGTTTTTTGTGCTAATTAGGGTTCTAGATTGATTTACTGTTCATGGATTAGTCATGCGCGCTCGCTGTTGTGTGCGCACGCCGCCCGAGCAGTGCACGAGCTCATTACTCCTCGCCATGCTTGCACGCCACCATTGCCACACAAGCCTGTTGCCCTGTGCCGCATGTGCCAAAAACTGTCGCCGCACAAAAAGTGGTTGTCACCGCAGTTCATCCCTAAAGAGTGTCGGCCACCACCTGCACACAGCTGACGTGCACCACACACGAAGTGCATCCCCGAAGATTGTGTGAGGCAATGCCTCAGAATGATCGAGCTAGGGTTTAAAAAAAAGAAAGAGTTGAAATCCTCTAATAAAAAGGAAACTCGTGCGAGCGACGTCTCGGAACGACCAAGCTAGGGTTAAAAAGGAAGAGTTGAAATACTCTAATAAAAAACCCTAGCCCCGTAAGCCTCTTTGCCCCGCTATGCTCATTAAAATTTGACCTGAAAAAGAAAGGGAAGAAAAGAAAATAAGAAGACTTGGCCCAATACAGTCTGGCCGCGGACTAGATTCGGCCCATGTACTTAAACGGGCCATACGACCCGTCGGCAGTTTGGCCCAAAAATTGAATTCTTTTGGGCCACGTTACTTTTGTGGTTTAATTTCGGTTTTTATGTATTCTTGTGGATGCGGTAATTTTTGTGAAAAGGACCCTAAAGTTCCATATAATTACAAAAAAATTGAGATAAAGAAATTTTACATTGTAGACCTTGAAGTTTCCAGCAATCCTAAAAAATAGTTAATAAATTCTTAAAATTTATATTAAATCTTAGAATCTAAATTTCTAGGTATATGGGCTTCCTTAAATTGTTGAAACTTAGACCTAGCACACATTGGAAGCTTCATATAGCTGTGTTTACTTTCATAGCATAATTTCATGTTTATACATATGCTAAATTTATTTTCCTGTTTTTTGATGATATTTTCACCGTGTGGACTTTGTCCACTGGCCTAGTCCGACTCGTCAGTCTAACGGGATTTTCCCGTTTAGATTTTAATTCGTGAAAATTCATTTATGACGTCATGTTGATGTCATAAAATTGGGTTTTATTTTAAAAAATAATTTGGAAAATAAAAAAATTGCCGCTAACAACAGCACAATAATTCAGATTTTTTAAAGAAAATAATTCTAAAAATTCCAATTTTCTTTATTTTAAGTATTTTTAAACTTCCAGGAGCCCATTTTTGCCTGCTCAAACTCTGTTTGCTCTATTTTTATTTCTAATTTCATCTAAAATCCTAATTTTTTGTTTCATGCTTGTTTGGTATTTTTTTTAATTTATTTGTATTTTATGTGAGACCCTCCCTTCTGCGATACGGTAATATCACAAAATGCAGGTTCTAGGTATGCATCCTGTGCTTTTCCTGGATCAAGTAGCTAGCACGCATACACAAAAATTGAAATCACATCCATATATTACCAAAATATTACAAGTGTTGCGGAAGCAATTCATACATTAATATTACAAGTCCAAAAGGAATAAAACCCTTATCCTTCAGTTTGCCACTATCCATGTTCCACAGGCAACTGACAAGGATAGATCCTAGATAGAAGCATGATCGTTGTCATCGTAACCAGTACCAACATAGGGTTCATCGAAGTATTCTAATTCTGCACCTAAAAATAACAACGAGGCAAGGGTGAGTACATTTTGTACTCAGCAAAACTTCAAGTGTTTGCAAGCCTAATTATATGCAAGTTGATACAAAGTGGGTCTCTACGGTTGATTGCAAAAAGCAAAATTGAAAGTAAATACTAAATAGTAACTTGAAAGCACAATTTATAAAAGCAATTGATGAATAATTTAAAGTAATGAGCATCATTATCAACATATCTCAATTGAACGTAAATCATGTCTTCTCATCCATCCCATGACCAACATATGGCATGAATCGATATAATACCAACAAGGACACAAATCCGCTATATTTGCCAACACATGGCACGACAGCTGAGTTCAACCTCACCAACGAATGACAAGTGTCGAACCATCTATGGGGTAAATTCTCTATTCCAAATTTTATCTTTCATTTTTAAGAAAAGTTATTAAATCACCTTCTAACTAGTGCAAGTTTACCAAGTACTCATAACCAAGAGCGCGGCTAATCGATTAGTTTTTAAACTCTGCAGAGTGGTACATCTTTACCCACAAATAATGACTTCCCCTTTTTGCAATGCATATTTAACACACTTCCTTTGGTGTGCCGCAAGGAAAATCATATATAACCTTTACATTACTTAATCCTGATTTTGCACCGGCCCAGTACCGTCAACCCTTACTAATGGTGGCAGAAAACACGGTATGTATATAACGACGAACACATCGTCTTGGGCAAACAAATTGTCCCATTTCTCCCTATTAGTAAGGCATATACTGTTGCATTGGTATGTGTCTAACCCACACCTTTGTGTGGACACTCCTACGAGCAATCCCATAGGAACAGCATGTGCTACTACAGCCTTCCAATGTGCAAAGTCAGTTTTAAGTAACTTAATTGGTTATAGCCGTCCCATACCGGCATTGTGGTTGCACAGTTAATCTTGGATCATACAACACTGAGTTCGGTCCTTAATTCGTCCCGGGCGACAATCTCCCCCTATCTACGTGTGAGCACACCCTCACACAACCGGCTAATGCCCATAGGTCGCCCGCATCCAAATCATAGTTTTATTTTCATTTTTATTAATATATCGGTATCCTTTACTGTCATATCCAACCTTTTTAACTTTTGCAAGAACCAAACTTTCCATTCTAAACAAGACTAAACAGGTGTAATCAATAAGCGTATATATACCCATTTCATCCATTTATGTGTCATTCCATGTCCTATGGTTGTCAAAGGTTCACATGGCAATTTAATTGAGGAGATCCATAATGAGGGTCATAACTACCATAATACCGCAAAGTAGCATTGTATGAACATATTGCATGCATGTAAAACAGTATGAAAACATTTCTAAATCTGGGTTCAACATGTTCAAGTGCTTGCCTTGCGAGTCGTTGTCGTCGAGGAAGAACTCGAGTTCGTTAGTTGCAACGTCGACTACGTCGGATTCTACCCATCACGTTGCGATACATGGCAATTAATGAAAACTCAATAAGGCAAAAGAATACAGATAGAGAATCAATCAACAAATCAGCACATACAACAACCAATAGACCTAGGGTTTAGTCTAAGATTTTACATGCTATTACTTTTTTCGGTGAAGAAGGTCACTCACGTACAGTTATCGACAAATTAAAGGGGAAAAACTTAAGACAACCTTAACTCATTGAATATTTCTATTCCACTAGTTAACCCACTATATATATGTATTTGGGTGCTTGTACAGTGGTCACATCAATTTTCAAAGATTAATCATCTAGTGCATATATACATTGAACTAGGGTTGCTACGAGTAAGTTAACAATCCTTTTAGATGGAGCAAGCATTTCCCCCTAAATATTTCATCCCAACAGTCACTTGCTGTTTTTGGGTCACTCACCAAGTGGTTGCTTCAATTCTTTAAAGCATTTAAATTCTCAATTTATGCATATATGTATATTAGCACCTATAGCAAGATTCTAATTAATAAAATGATCTAATGCATGAACAACACTAAATGTTTTTGCATATTTGAGTCATTCAAAGCACATTCGTTTGCTCAAATTCCAATCAATTCACGTATTCAACCTAAATTTCAAATTTGGATTTAAATTTTAAACAGTGGGAAATAATTCAATATTTTTGCATATTCATAATCTATAGGTTAAACCATGAATTTACATATTTTTCATATTTTTTGGATCAATAGTTCACAAGATATAAGCATTTGAAGGTTAGGGTTTGCAGATATTCCAAATAAGGAAATGCGCTTTTGAGCTGGGAAAGCGCATTTTCCTTTTTTTGGAAGTTTTTCCAAACCCGGTGCACTGACAAGTGGGGTCCTCGCGGAGAGAATTGTCATTCTGCCACTCTCAACAAGTGGCCTCGCTAAAATGCCACTCTGGTCCACTGTCATAGACACAGATGGTCCCACATGTCAATGAGAGAGGAGTGGCATTTTAGCAAAGCCACTTGTGGAGAGTGGCATTTTGGCAATTTTCACGTCCTTCGCGGCAGCGTCTTAACGCGCGAGCAAGAGAGAGCTACGGGCGACCAACAGGCGGGGCCGGCCTGCAATGGCCCGGCACGTGTTAGAGAGAGGGTTGGGCTGACAAGTGGGGTCCGCATGGCAACGACTAGCGTGCGTGAGGGGGAATGACAGCGGGGACCTCCCATCTAGAGAGAGAAAAGTGAAGGGGCCAGCGCGAGCGGCTGACACGCAGGGCCCGCGTGTCAGCGGCCGAGTGCGCGCGTGAGAGAGAGAAGGGGACTGACAGGTGGGGCCCGCTGTCAGTGACCCAGGACAGAGAGGGTGGCGACGAGGCTCACTGGCGGTGAGGGGAGACCGAAGAGGATCGGGGAAGGGCATGAAGAGCTCGGGGACGAGGAGATGAGCTTGGAGGCGGTCTCAAAGTGGCTTCGACGAGGACAGAGAGCAGTCGGCGGTGAGGCTAGCAGCGCGCAGAGGAGGCGAGTAGCCAGCAAAGAGGAAGACGGCGTTAGAGCTCAGAAGAACAAGGGAAACAACATCAGTGAGGTACAAGGAATGTTTTCCCCTACCTCACTCAATCGGAGGCGGGTCATGGAGGTCTAGCGGCGGTGGACTGACGCTGAAGAGGAAGGGTGTCGGGCGAAACTTATTAAAAAGAGAAATAACTGCAGCGGAAAATAAGATAACTTCGTGGCGCCATCCAGTATACCACAGGCAACTGACTGGGCTCGCTCCCTAGTTAGACGGTTCCTCTGGGAGCTCCTCCTCCAAAGCTGGTGTAGACTCCTCTTCAACTGGTGTTGTATTGTGGCAAGGGTGAGTACTTGGTACTCAGCAAGTCATGCACAGAATGCAAACTAATATACTACATGCACGGCTTAGTACAAAGGAATAGCTCAGGGTATATTTGCAGTAAACAACATTTGACAAGTAGCATAAGTAGATTCGAAAGCAATAGAAACAAGTATAAGATCAATAACTTTTCCAGGAGTTAAATAAACATCTTCCCGATTCTAATCTACATTTCCATCAACATCATTATTAAACCAACCCAACCTTTCCAGACCAAGTTATTTTCAAGAAAGTCTAACCCTTGACTGTAATTCCCGAGCGATGTCCAATACCGCGGACACGGCTATTCGAATAGATTTTACACTCTGCAGAGGTTATGCACTTTACCCACAATATATAGTCAAACACCACAAAGGCGAGTGTCCATAACAAAGTCTTTCAGAAACTTCTAACAGCACAAGTGGTCCTCCCCGGTGTTGCACACTAACCCTTCCCTTAGCGAAGGCGAAGTTTAGGTCAAGCCACCGTTAGATGGGTACCTGGCCGCAGCCCCGGTACGCTCCCCCGTACAACTACACAAAGGGTGTGGTTGACAACCTGAGGTCCCACAGGTACGTTATTAGCAACTTATTCAACTAGGTCCGTCCCATTACAGACATGTGGTTGCACGTTTGACCCAGTTCAAAGGCTTGCAAGGTTAAGTCCTTAGGGTGACCAGGGCAAGACTACCCGAAGAACCAACACAACGTTCCCGGTGCCACAACTGGCCCACCCGATCATTCTTGCCACATGCCCCGGTCGAAAACTATTTATCAAACCCCAGTTGATTACCATGCACCACGTGCCATCAACATTGTAACATCCTCATTTTCGCTTTCTGGAGAAAAACCTAATTTAAATAAAGTAAATTCAAAATTTGGAGTTTCATTGGTGTTTATATTAACCTGGCATCCTTTTCCCTCCAAAATCGGGAATTAATTCCCTCCCGGGCGAAAAATCGGGTTTTCCAGTCCCGCTGGTACCCGAAAATTCACCCGAGTCCAAAAATGCTCCAAAAATCTCCAAACCACTTCTAAAATGTGCCAAATATTCCAAAATGATTTTAGGAATCATTCCCCGGATTTTTGGACATCCGTTCCTATTTTATCTCGCGCGGCTTTTGTTTAATGCCTGCGATCCGCGCCCGAATATCCAATTCCACAAAAATCATCCAAATTCAACCAAACTAGTTCCATTGAGTTCCAAATAATCTAAAATGGCTCTAGGAATTTTTCCGGAATTTTTAGGCCATTTTTCCTTATTTTTCTCTAGGGCGAATCAATTGCGTAAAGGAGAACCAATAGGAAGTCGCCACGTGGTAAGTGAATAGTGTCATCTTCAACCTCTTGCCATGCATGAACAAAGGAGCTTCAAGCAAGCCAACAATGGAGGGAGCTCTCTTTAAATCCTTCTAGCTCCTCCAATCAACTAAAATTAGCGAACGGCCGGATCCGTTGGAATCGTGGTGACGAGACCTTTCCGTTCCCCATGATCTTCAGCCCCAAATCGCGTCGGAAACGACTCAATCTTTCCAAAACCGAAATGAACATTTATGGCATTAAATTGGCCGTTTCTAATCCGTTTCGCGTGATTCCGCCTCTCATCTCTTCGTATAAGAATGCCCTTTCCGGTGGTGTAACCCTCCTTTAGCCTCTCCAACCAAATCGCCCGCTAGATCGAAGAAACCGCGAAGAACGCCGGAGCTCTTCGTGTTCTTCGTGTTCTTGCTCATATCTTTCTTCTCGGTGGTTCTTTCTCCGTTCCGTTCGTTTCCTTGTGTTAGCATGGAAGTCTAGTTTCTAATTCATCCGTCAATTTTAGGTTCTATCAAGGTGTGGCGACGAATTTTGAAGATTTGTTGTTCCGGCCGAAACTTCGTTCGTCGTCGATTTCTCCAATTCCGGTGAGTTTAGGTTCAATTCCTTCCTCCTAGATGTTGCTAAGGATGTTATCTAGAGGTTCTAGCCTTTTGTTTGGATCAAATCCGTGCAAAAATGAGAGAGAAATCAAGTTTTTGGAAGGACTTGTGTTCTTTTTCTAGTTTTGGGCTCTCTGTTAGTTGGGATGGAGCTTCTGTGTTTGGGGCTTGGGCCGTCTACGCCGGTGGCCACTGCCGCTACGGCGCTACGCCGCCGCCAGCGCTTCGCCGCTCGCCCGCCGTCGTCGCCCCGCCTTGCGCTGCCGCGGCCGGCCCGCCACGGCGACCTCCCGCCCGCCACGGCCGCCCCTCTCCTCCCCCAAGCTCCACTTCCCCATCCATGGTGGCCATGCCATGAGCCCAAGCAAGAAGACAACCCCATGTCTATGACATGTGGGGCCCACTGTCATAGACTCAATCCTAGCCAAAGTCCAGTCAAAGCTCGGTCAAAGTCAAATTCCGCGGTCAAACTTTGACTCACTCAAACCAGAGAGGAATATTCCGAGAATATTCTCGGTTTCCCATTTATTCGAAATTCAAACTTCGGAAGCTCATAACTTTCTCATCCGAACTCCGTTTGACCCCATTCAAATTTCTAAATTCATCTAAAATCAAGATCTACCTGCCAGTACTAATTTTATAATTTTTGGAATTTATTTATTTTCTGTTATTTATTTATTGCCTCGTTTTGCGTGTAGTCGACGATTCAGCCGCGACCGCCGATTCCGCCGTCGAACTTCCCGCGTACGAAGACCTACCCAGGACAGAAGGCAAGTCTCCTTGACGCATTTTGCTCCCATGTTTGTGAAATGATTTAAATTGTTTATAAAGTTGCATGGCTATGTTTAATTAAATATGTCAAATATAAGTGTTAGTTAATCCGAAATTGTTGATTCCTCCTTGACATTGATAATAATATCCATTGTAACCCTAGAACCTTGTTTATACCATGCTTAGGCTTATATGGTATCCGTTGATATGTAGTACGGTAGAATTGCTTAGGATCTTTTCTGATGAAAACAACCCAGGGGTGGGATTATTCAAAAAGAATGATACTAAATGTGATTTGAAAGTTATTATTATGGTTTTGGTCCTGTTTTGCTAAAATAAAAAGAAATGGAAAATGATTTGGACTGGGGCGGCATGGAATGTCGGGTGGGAGCGGATCAAGCCTTGATCCTTTTGTGCAAGTACCGCCCCAAGTCATGTAAGGACCGACGCTTATGATTGCCATTTTAAGCATAACCGTACTACCACATGTCTATAATGGTACGACCTGGCCAACTAATTTGTAGAAGCCTAGCTTAGACTTACCACTTGGTTGGATGTGAATGCCGGACGGAGGCAATGATGTTTTCTCACACGGCGCAAGAGGGGCTTCAGACTGGTGGAGAGAACCCTAACAGCGGTGAAACCTCAGCGGGTGGGTCTAGTTAGGTAGATACATTGTAACGGCCTTGTCAAGATATCCCTGCCGGCACACCTAAGGAAGTGTGTTAATTGCATGGCATCAAGGGTATATCTTGTCGTGTGGGTAAAGTTGTACACCTCTGCAGAGTAAAACTATTCGAATAGCCGTGCCTACGGTCAAAGGCAAAGCGAGAAATGCTTTCATATTGGTAGACTTTGATTTTGTTTTTAAAACCAAAAAGTGTTTTGTTTTGGGGTTCGGGAGTGGTTAGAACTCTCGAATGTTGTTTGGCGGAAAGAGCCAACCCAGGTGGATAGAACCTGTTTTACCTTTGACGGATGGAGTCACGTGATTAACTTTGATCTTTTAACTGTTGGCGGATAGAGCCCTTAGGTTAGTGATGGTGGATAGAACCTCACTACAATATTAAATAATTCAATTATTAAAAAGAATTGTAAAAGATGCTTTGTGAAAGTATTTACTTAAGTATGATTTAATCAAATGTGGCTTTATGCAAATAAACCCTATTAAGCTTCCTTTGGAAAGCCCCTCATAATCATACTTTCCCGACTTGCTGAGTACTTTTGTACTCACGTGCTACACCAACATTGTAATCATCAGAGATTTTCCAAGATGCCGAGGAGGAGGAGGAGTTCTTCGAGGAGGATTACCAGGAGGACTAGTTGCGTTCCTAGTCGTCGCCTGTGGCGTTGTGGCGTTCGCTTGTTGCTTTCTTTTGCTTCCGCTGTTTTGTGTGTCCGGTCGTTGGACCGAGTATTGTAATAAGTGGCCATGTGGCCCATACTTGAATATTTATATTACAAGTTTCGTTTTGTTCGGCAATGAAGTATCACTGTGACTGTGTGTACTAGCTACTGATCTGGGACTAGTACGGAAATACACATGAGATTCTGGATAGCTGATCCGGGGTCTCACAAATATCACATGATACCTTTCCAAAACAGGATCAATATATCATTAAGTCAATATTAACATTTGATTGTCCAAAATCATGTCATGAGCACGTAGCAGGTCTAAGCAATATACTACAACGGTCTAAATTCCCATGTTGGCAATTTAATAATGTCCAACTAGTAAACCACAACTAGGGTGACAAGGGGTCCTGGCACATATTTAAATAACCAAGGTGTCATACAGCAATTTGGCATTTAACTAGTTTTCCCAAATTTAAATAAAGTATTTTTCTAGCTAAACTAGCATGCAATAGTTTCAATCGAATTAATTTGAAATTGGGATCAACGTGGTCAAAGCACAACTTGCCTTCAAAGAGTACTTGTTCTTGGTCCTGAGCTGGCTCCTGAGTCAACACTTCTCCTTCGAAGCCTTCGGGCACTTCAACGTCTACTCGTAAAGCGTGCAAATAGCAATAAATAAATGAACAGTAGACAAAAAGCATCCAAACATCCAAATAAAGTTCATAAACAGAGAGAGAGTAATTTTATGAATTTTTAGAAACTGGAATCGTCAAATTCGGAGTTGAAACGCAAAAGTTATAGCATTTTGAAGTTTAAATAATCAATTAAATAATATTACAGAGAAAAACTTTAGTCTAAAAATTAAATAAAATTCAACATTAGGTAGATCACGATTTTATACAAATTTATAAATTTGAAACACTCAAATCGGAGTTAAAATGCAAAAGTTATAAGCATTTGAAGTTTGAATCAAATTCTGAAATCAATTATTCGAATTAATAAATCATTTTCTTTTTCGGAAATTCTTTTATTGCGTCAGCGTGACACGTGGACCAATCGGGTGTCGCCACGTCGCCTCGGGTCCATGGACCCGGCGCACGGGCGCGGCTCGGTCCACCGTGGACCCGGTCCACGACTCACGCGTCACACTGACAGGTGGGCCCCTCGGATGACGTCAGCAGTGACGTCATCACGCACGGCTGAGGACGGCTGACAGCTGGGCCCCACCGTGACGCCGTGGCGTGACGCCATGGTGTACCGGCCGGGCCGATACCGGCCCCACTGACACGCGGACCCCGCGTGTCAGAGACACGCTCCACGCGCGGGCGCTGACCGCGCTGACCGCGACGATCGGCCTCCCGGCCACGTGGCGTGATCTCGGCCGTTGATTTGAAAATCAACGGCCCAGATTGGATCTGGCTTAACGCGTTAAGAAACTACTCCGCTAATCTGGACAGTTCGATCTTGATCGGACGGTCAAGATCCAATCTAACGAATACAACGTGGGTTAACGCTAACCGTTCGATCTAGATCTAACGGCTGAGATATATTCTAGCTTGGTGCAGTTTGGGCTACGTGGCACGATCTAAACCGTTGGATCTAGATCCAACGGTTGGAAATAGATCTGAGGAAAGCACGTGGGATCTCACCGGGGTGACGTGGCGCAATCTGGACCCTTGGATCTGGATCGGATGGCTGGTGGAGCTCGAGGTCCGGCGATGGCTTGCGGCGGGGCTGGTTCACCGGAGACGAAGACGGCGACCACGACGACGGCGTTGCGGGGCTCCTCCGGCGAAGTGAGTGGTCTCCTCTGGCGTGACTTGACCTCGCGGTTCCGGATCTGGGCTCAACGGCGGCGGAGGACGGCGGACGGCGGCGGAAACTGCAATTGAACGCGGCGGAACGCTCCTCCAACTCCGGTGAGCGATTGCGGCGCAACCACGGCGGCTCTGGCGGCGTGAGCTAGGGCTACGGGTGCGCACAGAAGTCGGCGTCACGGCAGCGGTGGCGGCGCATTAAATATCACTTCCACCATTTTATTTTCACTCTTTCACCCATTACTATTTTACCAATTTACTAATTTACTAATTGGTTTTTCCTATTTGGATAAATTCACAAGATTAAGGAATAAGGGTTTCAAATTCAGATTTTATTTTTCTCAACAGCACTTTTCATTGAACCAATGTTTAAAGATGTTACATTTTATTTGAATTCATATGTTTTTCATGTATAGATTTAAGAGAGTGGGAAGAGTACGCAGGCGACGATTTCGAGTAGCTACTCGTCGAGCAAGGCAAGTTGCACCTCCTTGATCACTTTGATTACAATTTTTAAATTGTATGTTAAATTTAAATTATTGCATGCATAGTTTTTATAAATGGTATTTTTGTCCCAGTTTTAAATTAATAGTTACGCCCATTTTTGTTAAACTACCATTGAAATTTTGAATCCTTATGATGTTGTAATTTTAAGAAAATAATATTTAATATGTAATGACACTTAGAAATTGCTTAGACATGTTTAGAACTGAAGTTATGATATTTTGGAAAATTTGTGCCAAATTAAGATTCTGTTAAAATGTAAAATCATGATTTTGATATTCCTTGTTCTGGTATGGTTAAACTGAAAATGTGGTTTAGACCTGGCTAGAATTGGTTGGGAGGTAGTTTCGTCATGGTTCTAGGTTTATGAAAAGTCTTGCCTATTCAATTAAGGACTGGTTTAAGTTTCGCTGAATGTAAAGCCTTGTCGTGATTTTCTTTGTCGCGCACCAAAGGAAGTGTGTATTTGGCGCAAAGAGACGATCATATCTTGTGGGTAAAGTTACACTACCACTCTAGAGTGTAAAACTAATCGATTAGCCAGGACTGCGGTCATGGGCATGCCGAGCAAGCCATTCATAGATTAGATTTTGGTATTTCAAAATTTGAGTTTAGAAAAATGGTGTTGGGATGGAGTGAATCCATCATGAGAAAAATTGGTTAGTTCCAGGAGTAATTCCTGGGTAGAAAGATATTTAAAAATAGAATTTTCTTAAAATTATGCAACTGAAAAATTAATTAGAATACTTATAAAATTGTTGCTTTACACTAAGATCAACCCTACAACCTTCCTTTTGACACCCTTACATTAATACTTTATTTTTTTGGTGTGACTTGCGGAGTACTTTTGTACTCACCCTTGCTTACTCTGCTAACTCAGAGGAGGAGTTATACGATGATGTGTACCAGTTGGACTAGGCCGCTTCCCCAATCGATTACATGTGGCATTTCAATTGGGCTTCATTATTGTTTCTTATTTTTTTTGTTTCTTTATTCATTTATTTACTTGCTTATTTATTTATTGACTTTGATATTAATAAAGTACACTTGATATGATGTGATTTCACTTCTACTGTGTGTACTAGCTTTTTCTGCACTAGTACAAAATACACAAAAGATTTCGAAAGTATTTTTCGAGGGTCCGACACCCCTTCAGATACTTTATAGTAATGATAGATGCTTCTACAAGATGGTCCCATGTGTGTGTGTGTATTATCTGCTCGGAGCCATATTTTTGCTAAATTAATTTCCTAAATTATTAAATTAAGAGTCTATTTTCCAAATAAAAGTATCAAGTCCATCCGAATGGAAAATGATGACGAGTTTACGTCAAATGCATGCAATGATTATTTTATGGCTCTAGTCATTAATGTAAAGAATTCAATACCTCATGTTTGTATACAAAATAGCTTCGTAGAGTCATTAATTAAAATAATAAAACTTATTGCAAGACTACTCTTGTAGAATTGTAGGCTACCCCACAGTTGTTTGGGCCACGCAATGCTGCACACTCCTTATTAATTCAACTCGGACCAACTACATATGATAAAAATTTTCAGTTCGGGAAAGAACCAAGTATTTTTCATCTGCAAAATTTTGGTTATGATGTATACATGTTAATCTCATCACCACAATGTACATCCATTAGCCCTTACCGAAAATTGAGGATCTATGTAGGTTATGAATCTCTATCATTTTTTAAATACCTTAAGCCTATGACAGGGGATTTGTATACGACTTGATACGTTAACTATATCTTTGATTAGGATAATTTTCTAGCATTAGGGGAGAAAATTACTATGCAAAAGAATTCTAGGAAATAAATTGGAATGTTATGGGCATCTAGTCCTTATATCCAAGCACTAAATAATCTGAACTTGAAGTTCGAAAGATGAAAAAAAATTAGCAACAAATAGCTAATAATATGCCAGATGCCTTCACTTTATCATAAGGGAGTGGCAATTCTCATACACATGTAGTAAAAACACTGAAAATAATGGAAATACCCAATAAAGATATTGAATCCACTCTTACCCCTGATGATAAGAAGAGTTGAAGACATCTAGGTGCATGAGACTCAATTCCGCAGAGAAATCCACATAAATAGAGAGCTGAACAAGTCAGAATACTCCCTAAGACAGTGGAAGAAGCTCAACTTGATGTTGAAAAAACTCCTAAAATGAATCATCCTGAGATGGTAACCCCAACTAATATTTGTGCGCACAATCTAACGCTAGAAGATTGGAACACCCAGACTCCATCATTGTGGAAAATCATGAGGAGTTGTAAAAAATTAATGAATAAATATCCACTAATTATGTGGATTCACGAGAATTGTATAAAAGAAAGACCGCAATTTTTAGCATATATTTTGCCTCAAAAATTGCTAACACTCTTGATCTAGATATAGAACCAAAGTTCATGGCAGAGTTCTTGAAGCGTTTAGATTGGGCCAAATGGAAATAAGCAATTAAGATAGAATTATACTCATTTAATAAAAACAAAGTATTCTGTCCTGATGAGGTCATCAACCTCAAAGATACGACTGCTGCCACTACTTCCTCTCCGACCGCGCCGTCTTCATCACCTACACTCGACGCTGCGACATCTTCGTCGCCAAAGGGCCTTAATCCAGAATCTCAGCTTTTCAAGACCAGCGCCTCAAGCACGTACCCCGAGGACGGCCCACGCACCAAGGAAGGCCCACATGGAAGCCCAAGATGCCAAAAAAGCCAGTTCGGCCATCCTGTAGCACATCAACTTCAAATCGGCATTAGTCGAGTTCCTAGTCTCCATTTTCGGCATGCGACCACCCGTTGGAAAGCTTAGGAGATAAGCTTTCCAATGGATCCAGCCCCATGTCCAAATTCACTCTAGATCGACAGAAAAAATGCAGAAGAGTGCCATTGGCCAAATCTGTTAAGTGTTGTGTCACTGTATTTTTGGGCCTATGGCCCCATATATCTTTAGAGTTTGGTGGTGGCCGACCCTAGCTTGGGCGCCCCACCCCTGGTCGCCCCTCTTTATATGGCTGTCACCCTTATACGTTATTCTTTAGGTTTTGTTGTGTTTTGGTAGACCCCTTGTGCGTCCCTCCTCGTGCTTGCGCGTGTCGACTAGACCGCTTGAGACGAGAAACAAAACCTCACTTTTGTGTTCGGAGTTCTATCGGTATCAAAGTTATCAGATTGCTTCTTACTTGTTCTTGCAAGTTTCTCGATTGCTAGCAGGCATAAGGATTCATCACGTTTTAGCGTGGTTGATCAACTTGCATTGGTGGCGTTGCGATTGTCGGTTTCCTTTCCTTGCTGGTTGAAAGCCAAGATCACGAGTTCATCAACTCTCCAAATCGATGTATCGTTCTCATCAGAAGATCGGGAACACCCGTGTGCGCATCATGTCCCGTTGACCGAATGCATCCTAAATTGTTTAATGTAGGATCAAAAATGTGTTTTCATCCGGAAGAGAAATGAAAACAACTAGGTGTTGAGATACAAAGCGAGACTTGTAGCATAAGGATTCATACAGATATCCGACATTGATTACAATGAAACTTAGTCTCCTGCAATAAGTGGAATAATATTCCGATACTTAATATTAATGGTAGTTAGCTTGAACCTATCAATATATTTTATGGATGTAGTGATCACATATTTATTTGTGTCACTGAATATAGATATTTATATGAGTCACTAGAGGAGTTAAAATTTTGGATCCTAATAAAAATAATTGCAACATGTACAACACCAAACTACAAAGGTCACTATACGAATTAACATAGTTGGGGGGAGAATATGGTACAGTTGACTTAGTGAGTTCCTTCTAAAGAAGGGTTACTCCAATAATGACTATTATCCATGTGTGTCCACAAAGAAGTTCTATAATGGATTATGTATCATCTTAGCCATGTCAATGATCTAAACATCATTGGAACCACAAAGGACATAAAGGAAGTAAATTCTTACCTTGCGACACAGTTTAAGACAAAAGATTTGGGTAAAACCAAATATTGCTTAGGCCTACAACTATAGCATTTCCCAGGAAGAATTTGTGTATACTAGTCTACCTATACCAAGAAGGTATTAGAAAAATTCAATATGAATAAATCTCATATTTTGAAGATCCCCATGGTAATAAGATCTCTTGAAGTAGATAGACACATTCAAACCGAGGAAGAAAAATGATGAAGTCTTAGGGCCTGAAGTTCCATACTTAAGTGCCATAGGAGTACTTTTGTATATTATGAATTGCACCAGGTTTGGTATTGCATTCGTAGTAAATTTGCTAGCTAGACGCAATGCAGCCCTAACCAGAAATTCAATGAGCTAGTGTCAAGACTTTACTTAAATACCTCCAAGGTACACAAAATCTAGGCTTATTTTTATAGGAATGACCAAGACTTAACCATGGTGATAAGGATGCTAGTTATCTGTTCGATCCCCACACTCCCACAGTGCCAAATCTCATACCTGGTTTATGTTTCTCTGTGGTGGTACAACTATTTCTTGGTAGTCTTTTAAATAGACCTTGATAACTACCTTTACCAACCACTAAGAGATTATAACATTATATGAAGTCTCATGTGAATGTGTTTGGCTCAGACATGTGATTAGCCATATCCAGAAGTCATGTGGCATTAACAATGTCGATACCCTCACAATTATCTATGAAGATAATGTCGCATGTATTGCACAAATGCAAATAGGTTATGTAAAGAGAAATATCACGAAGCATATTGCCCCTTGTAGGGGATTGAGGTACCCTGCCCGGTCAATGGCATGGTAAATGGACCTCGGCTCGAACTCGACCTGGTGAGCCAAGCTCGGGCTCGAGCTTGTTACCCCGGTCTCCAAACGGCGCTCGCTCGACCTCGAGCAAGGGACTAGAGGCTGTCACTTGACAAAGACCTGGAGCTCGGGGAGGCCAGGTCAGAGGCTTGCAGTTACTGAGATCCGCAAGGGCAGGACGTGGCCGTGAACCCTGGGGAGCAGTTGAGATCCGGTTGGAGCGTACGTGGGACCACCCTTCTCCGAGAACTACTCCTGATCGTTCCCCGGTAATGGGTGGAGGTACTTTGTAATCCCCATATAAATACGTAGGGGGACCTTGGATAGAGAGGACAACAAAAAAGATACTCACCCACTTGTACTCACACATAATCAAATCCTTCGCCTTGGGGCAAGACTGGAGTAGAGCTATTACCCTGTTCGGGGGGCTCGAACCAGTATAATTCCTGGTGTCACTTGTCCACCTCTTCGTCAGATTGTAGCTAGCAGCGGCACCGACCCCCCGAGGAACGACACAAGCTTTCGGGTCCTCACACACACACACCCGATCTCATCTCTGCGGTCAGGCGATCCCGATCGTCGACAGCTAGCGCCCACCGTGGGGCGTGGAGACTTCGAACCTCTGGAGGAACATCACCGTTTCTACAAGAACATGGCGCGCGGTTCTGGGAGACTATACGTCCCTGTTTTCCCCGTCACCAGTGCCCCGCGATCAACTCATCTTTAGGGCTGGCAGCCATGGGGCTAACACAGAAACAGAAGGCCACGAGCCAAAGACCCCTGAAGACGGGCGTCGAATGGCTCAGGTCGCCATCAATTAGGCCATCACCACCCTTCGACGGGAGGTGCGAGGCGAGATTGGCGCCTCCTCCGAGCTCTCTAGGCTCCCTCGTTCCATCGAAAGACAGTGCGCTATTGCCAAGGTCATGACCGATCCCGCTCGAGTGAGGTCGGACCTCTTAGGCCGAGCACTGGCCAAAGAACTAGACAAGGCGGCCGACGAGGCAACCCCCCCCGGCGGGGTCAGAGCCAGCGTTCTGGATCCCACTCTCCCACGAGCAATGGTAGCTCTTCGCGCAAGCGCCAGCGCTCCTGCCGGTCGCCTCCACAACGTCGACCTCGGGACACGTCTTGGACACCACCACGTCGCCGCTCCCTCAATGCAACTTGGGGAGACGACCGGCGCCTGTCGAGTCACAGCAGCACTCTTTCGAACAATGCCGCGTCCGGGAGTCCATCTCCAGACGTCCCTCCTAGACGCCGCAGGGTTCATGATCACCTGCGTTACTACCTGGGTGATGCCTGCGCTTGTCATCACGACCGGCGCGATCGCGCACCGGGTCGCCCTAACAGTAGAAGTTCCGAATCTAGCAACGGAGGATATTCCCAGCGCGATGCTGCGCCGGCCTACGGATGCTCGGTGTACACCAACGATCTCCGTCGAGTGCGCTGGCCAGCCCGGTTCAAGCCCGCTATGATCGAACGGTTCGATGGGACCCAAAACCCTGACGAGTTTCTGTCAATGTACTCGACGGCGGTCCTGGCGGTTGGGGGGACGAGGCCGTAATGGCCAATTACCTCCCGGTCGTGTTGAACGGTGCTCCCTGTACCTGGCTATTCAATCAGAATCCCAGTTCCTTCCGGTCACGGCGCCAGGTCCAGAACGCCCTCCGGTCCAACTTCCAAAGCTGCTACGAGTGGCCCAGGTCGGAGAAGGACCTGGATCGAGTTATCCAGTGCAGGAACGAACCCCTCTGCGACTTTGTGGGGCGGTTCATCTGCACCCAGAACTTGATCCTCGGTGTCTCCGATGAAGCCATGATCAAGGTCTTTAAGTTCGGTGTCCATGATCGGCGCCTCACTAAGGACCTCGAGATCGCTCCGAGGCTCAGCATCAACAAACTGTTCCGTATGGCGGAGCGATGCGCGGACATGGATGACGCGGTGCATTGGAAATGCGACTGCGACCAGGGCAAGCTCACCCCCGACCACGGGGAGACTGGTCCATCTGGAACCAAAGCTATCGATCCCGTAGCGACCTCCAACAAGCGAAAAAGGGATCGCAAGAAGGCTAGCAGACCACGGGTGCTCACGACGTTGAACGACGAGCACGAGGTGATGGAGGCCTGATGGCTGGCCCAAGGAGAACCTCGACCTCAGTAGGGTCGAGCACGAACGTATCAGGTCGCGCGAGCCCCCCAACCAGGGAATCGCTGACCTGGGCCTCAGCGCGGCGACACCCAACCACAGGGGGTGAGGAGCAGCCAAAATACGATGACAACAGGTATTGCCCCTTCCACAGGGGCCATGCCATGACTTACGTAACTGCAGGGCTTGGCTGGGCAAGTTGAACGCCTTTTATGACGGGCGCGGTGAGATGCCCACGCTCCCAAAGGAGGGCGAGCAGCCCGACAGGGTCAATGCAGGTGAGGACTTGGACGGCCTCGACTTGGAGTTCCAACAGGGCAATCGGTGGATGGACATGATCTTCGGTGGCTCATCTGCCTACCAATCCCGGCGCGAGCTTAAGACCGCTGCCCGGACGGTCTACCACGCCATCGCCGGAAAGCCCGTCGACCAGCCCTGCAAATGGGCCAGCACGACGATTGCATTCACCGGGGAGGACGCCCCCAGGGCATGTCTAAGGATCTCAAGACTGCCCTGGTCGTGACCCCGACCATAAGCAACACCATGGTCGGCCGGGTCATGCTCGATGGAGGAAGCTCCCTCAACCTGCTCTTGGCTAGCACACTCGACCAGATGCAGATCCCCCGATCGAAAATCAAGAACATCGCGGTGCATTTCTTTGGGATCGTCCCGGGCAGTTCGACCACCCCCTCGGGCAAGTGGTCCTGCCCGTCACTTTCGGTGACTCGAAAAACTTCCGCACCGAGATGATCACCTTTGAGGTGGTCGATGAAGACCTCCCGTACAATGCCATCCTCGGGTGCCCGGCCTTGATCAAGTTCATGGCGGCTAACCACTACGGCCACCGCTGTATGAAACTTCCGGGACCCAACGACATCATCACGATACGGGGCGACCTCAAGGCGATGCATGGTTGTGAGAGTAAAGCCATGGCCCTTGCCGGCTTACTACCCCAGCCAGGCCTAGAGACGACCATGAAGAACGCTCGTCAGAAGGCAGCGATCCAGCCCAACGGCATGACGAAGTCCATGCAGCTCGAGGAGACCAACCCGAGCAGGTGCACCCACATCGCGGCTGAGCTGGATTCCAAATAGGAACTCGAGCTCATCACCTTCCTTCGAGCCAAAAAGGACATATTTGCCTGGGAACCGGCAGACATGCCGGGCATCCCAAGGGAGGTGATCGAGCACAAACTACAAGTACGGCCCGGCTCGCAGCCCGTACGACAGAAGATGCGCCTCTTCTCGAGTGAGAAAGTGGCCATAATAAAGGAGAACCTGGACAAACCCGAGGTCGACAAGGAAGAACCGTGGGTCATGCACTTTGACGGCTCAAGATCCTTCGAGCGCTCAGGGGCCGGCATCCTCATCATCATGCCGAAGGGAGATAAGTTGAGGTACGTGATCCACTTTGGTTTCAAGGCCACTAACAATGGGGCAGAGTATGAAGCCCTTCTCGCCGGACTTCGAGCCTGCAAAGTGTTGGGCGTACGCCGCCTGGTCGTGAAGGGCGACTCCCAGCTCATCATCAACCAGTACAACAAGGACTACCAGACTACCAGTGCACGGAGGATTCAATGGCCAAATACCTCGCAGAGGTACGTAAGGCAGAGAAGTGGTTTCGGAACCAGGAGGTCAGGCACGTGCCCCGAAAGGAAAATACCGGCGCCGACCTCCTGGCCAAGCTTGGGTCCTCCGACAACGAAATACCACCAGACGTCAATCTCGAGTCCCTGGCGACCCCTTCAATCTTGGAGTCGGAACCCTTGGCAGCTTTTCTCGAGGGGGATCCGACCTGGACCAAGCTGTTCTATGACTACCTCGAGCGAGGGCGGCTGCCAGACGACCCCACTGAGATGAGCATAATCAAGCGCCGAGCTTGTTCGTACAAGATCGTTGATGGCCAGCTGTATCATCGGAGCGTGTCAGGCATCCTGTCAAAATGTATCTCCCAGGAGGAGGGTAAGTTCCTGCTAAATGATATCCACTTAGGTATGTGTGGTGCGCATTCCTCTTACAGGATGATGGTCGGGGAGGCATTCCGCATGGGGTTCTACAGGCCAACAGCACTCCAAGACGCACGGGACATAGTCCGCGCCTGTCAGACTTGCCAATTCCTTGCTCGGAAGTCCCACCAACCGGCCTATGCCCTCCAGACCATCCCGCTCGCCTGGCCTTTCTCGACCTGGGGGCTGGATATCCTGGGTCCTTTCCCACAGGCCGTTGGCGGGAAAAGATTTCTTTTCATCGCCATCGACACCTTCACCAAGTGGATTGAGGCCGATCCAGTCTCCGCGATCACTACGCAAGCAGCGGTCAAGTTTTTCTGCTTGTCCGTGGTAACCAGGTATGGAGTCCCATGCAGGATTATTACTGACAACGGACTCAGTTCACCAGCGAGCTGTTCCAAGAATTCTGTGAAGGCATGGGAATGAAGGTGTGCTACGCCTCGGTGAGCCACCCACAGAGCAACGGAGCCGTGGAGTGCGCCAACGGACAAATTGTTCTGTGAAATCATATGCTGAAAAATTGGCTTAAGAATTGAATTTGCAAAATGTGCATGTGCATGTGTTTCTCTTCTGTGCCGGACCAAATTTCCAAACCAGTAAGTTTCACATTGGCGCCGAACCGTTTTTATGTTTGTGTCGGACCAAACTTTTTGGTCCGCGTGAACATGCATTTGGGGTCATCTGCGCCGGACCAAAGTTTTCAAAAAACAGTAAGTTTGTACATTAACGCCGGACCAAAATTTTTGTCCGTGGTGAACAAGATTTTGCGTTGTAAAATTCGCATGTACGCCGGACCGATTTTCTTTGGTCCACCATGAACGTGGTATGAATGATTTTGTGCCGGACCAAATCTTTAAAAAATAGTAAGTTTTGCATGTACACCAGACCAATTTCTTTGGTCCGTTGTGAACGGCATTTTGAGGTTTGATTTCGCATGTACGCCGAACTGATTTCCTTTAGTCCGTCGTGAATGTGTTTTTGCGCTGGATCAACTTGACAAGTAACAGAGACTTTCACGTGTACGCTGGACCGAGTTTTTTGTCCGTCGTGAGTTGTGCCGGACCGGTGTTTGGTCCGGCGTGAATGGATTTTCTAGGGTTTTGCTCTCTGTGTGCGCCGGACTAATGTTTGGTCCGTCGAGAACGTGTTTTTTTTCTCAGGTTGAGTTATTTTGTATGCAATGCTCGTGTGAGTGATTGCATGGATTGACTTTGAGTCAAGTCGTGGACTTGTGCTCGGAAGTGTGTTTTGTTTGTTCATGTGCAGGTGTTGCTCGAGGGCGAATGTGGTCGATGACGGGACCGGAACTAGGTACATGGAGGAACTGAGGTTCGAGACTAGATTCAGGGAGGAATCGAGGTCTTGGTGGTCAAGGATATCATGCGGGACGTTCGGGCTAGAGGACGGTGCACATGAAGAATAGTTAGTCACATGAGTATGGCATTATGGCCGTACGCGTGCAAGAGTTGTTAGTCACGTGAGTATGGCTGGGTTTCCATACGCGTGCAAGAGCTGTATTTGGCCAGGTTAGGCCAAGTGAAGTTGTCTTGAATACAGACTCCTTCTAGGATTAGGAGTGGGACTCCTTCTAGGATTAGGAGTAGGAATTGTATTCAGGACTCTATGTGTTTGCTCTGTATAAATAGGGGGAGGCGCCTCCTGTTTATGCATCAAAATCTTGGGCAGGTTTTAGGGTTGTACTCTTTTGTTTAGAGTACTTTAGATAAAAAGAAATAAAGATCAATTCTTCCAGATCCTTGCGTGTTACAGTAACCACGTTGCTATAGTGTTCTCTGTTTTGTTCTTGTTTGCATGCTTGTTTTTGTTCTAGATTGATTTTTGTTCTTTGAGTATCATCTTGATTTGATCCATCAAAAATCTTTCTAGGGTATTGATTTAGAGTTCCTCAAAGTTTAGTTGATTAATCTTTTATCGTTCTTGATTAATCTACGAGTTTTGATTAGATCATTTTTCGTCAAGTTTTGTCATAGCAAGCTTGCGAGGTTCATAACTTTTCATCCGTAAGTCCGATCGAGCTGATTCGTTTTGTGTTCGATTCGTATTGGAATCTAGTTTCTTGTGTCCAAATTTTAGATCGATATGATAGTTGGATCTCCAGGAATTCACATTTTACCAAACGTCTGTCTATCTATTTTTGTCGAATACGAGGCAATTATTTGGTTTTGGTTTAGGGTGAACTTTTAGTAGATCAAAGATTTGGTTTTAACTTCCGCACAATCATTCACCCCCTCTGATTGCTATATTCGTATACATCAATCCTACATGTTCAAGGCGTCAAGAGGCCGGTTTCTCAGGGGCTAGAGAAACATGGTCAGTTCTCGGTCGACGAACTCCTCATCGTCCTATGGTCGATCTGTAGCACAATCAACCGCGCGATAGGGTCTACTCCCTTCTGGCTCGTTTTCGGCACGGAAGCCGTCCTGCCTCCGGAGGTAATGCTGGGCTCTCCTAAGGTCAGCTTGGTCGACCAGATCGACTTCGAGCAAGAACGGTTTCTCGACCTAACCCTAGCAGAAAAAGTAAGGTCGAGCGCTGTTACGATCGTCTCATTATCTGCAAACTCTTCGCAGACATGCGGCTAGATCGGTACGACCAGGGAGCTCCTTGTTGGGGACCTGGCTCTAAGACGAATCCAGAGCGCGTCCAACATCAACAAGTTATCCCCGCAGTGGGAGGGCCCCTATAGAGTAGTCCCAACAGATCGCACAGGGGCTTACCGGCTAGCGCTACCCGATGGCAGAGAGCTTGCAAACTCGTGGAATATCGACCAACTTCAAAAGTTTCATGTGTAACACTCTTGACCTAAGTTTCAATAAAGATTTCCCTCATTTGCCTCTGAAAATTTCATGTCTTTGCGTCATGCTGTGATGCACACGATTGCGTGACAATCTCCATCACACTCAGCCGTAACTTAAGCCGAGGTCGAGATCCAATGCCCGAGCCTACGTACTTCGAAGTCAGATCCGAGTACTATGACTTAGACGTTCGCCTCCGGGGGCCACGCCAACAGTAAGCTAATCCTTATCGCGTCACGGCTCCCCCCGTTGCAGGGTTGGACCTAAAGTTTGTACTTCAGGCAGGCAAGCGCATACAAGACCGGGTTTAACACAGGTGGCTCGAGGACCCTTGGGGTATCGACTTCAACCTTCGATATTTGTGCACCCTTTCTCGATTTCCCCTGACTTTGCAGGTCCTGGCATCGAAAGAATAAGATTCTCAGAGACTTGCATCGGGGGCTGGACCGCGGACCTCGTTTGCGCTCGATGTCCCGCCCGGCCTCGACCTCATCGGGGGCTGGACCGCGGATCTCGTTTGTTCTCGATGTCCCGCCCGACCTCGACCGCATCAGGGGTTGGACCACGGACCTTGTTTGTGCTCAACGTCTCACTTGACCTTGACCGCATCAGGGGCTGGACCGCAGACCTCGTTTGCGCTCGACATCCCGCCCAACCTCGACCGCATTAGGGGCTGGACCGCGGATCTTGTTCGGGGCTGGACAACCGCGGACTCTAACTACGCTCGACGTCCCGCATGACCTCAACCGCGTCGGGGGCTAGACGAGGGAGGCACCCTTGAACGAACAGCTAAGTACTCGAACACTCGATCGCAAACAAACAAGCTCGATTACAGACGCATAAAATACTATATTATAAATCCATCACTCGCTCACCTACTTTCTGTTTCCTTCATTACATTGTTCCAAGAGTTAAAACCTTAACTACCAAAGTTATTATCTACAGATCTGACATTTCACGAGCAAGTTTCTCTTGCTCAAGCTCGGTGACCCTGGCCCTCAGCCCGGTAATTTCACCTTGGAGGCGGAGCGTCTCAGTGGCCGAGCTGGCGGAACAGCCTCACTTCTCTTGGAGTTGGGCCAGGCTGTTCTTGGTCGTCTTCACCGCCCGTCTAAGCTTCTCCTCGAGTTCGGTGACCTTCGCTTCGAGCTTGGCCGAGGCTCTGGCCGGTGCGGCAGCCTGCTCGACGAGCTGCTTCTGAAGCCCCTCCACCCTAGCTTGTTCGGCCTCCAGGGTCTTAGCGACTTTAGCATGCTCGGCCTCCAGGATCTTGGCGGCTTCAAAACGCTCGCCCTCCAGGGTCTCGGCGGCTTAGGCACGCTCGGCCTCGAGGGTCTTGGAGGCCTCAGCCCGGGCAGCATCGAGCGCTCGGGATGACCTCGCACGCTCGGCCTCGACAGCTCGGAAGCCGTGCTTGCTCTCGATGTCCGCAGCCCCTCTGAGTTCGGCAGTGTGGGAGGCCTCGAGGGCTCTCATGGTGCCTCGAAGGGCGGCGAGCTCAGCAGAGTCTGTCTCCATCCTCTACTGGGCCGCATCCCGCTCGGCCCCAAGGGCTTCCTCGAGCTGCACTAGACAGGTCTCCCACTCTTGATCAAATCCAGCACGGCCTTTTGTGAATTCACGTGCTCATGGAGACCTTAGAGTCCTTGGGCAACGTGATACATGGCCTGGAAAACCAAAGAGTAAGCATGTGAAGACCTCTGAGGGGAAGCTGGAATAAAAAAAGGAGAGAAAAAGAAAAACAGGTGTAAGGCAACTCGTACCTGGCCGAGCCGGTTTTCGAGGGCGGCGCGGTGAGGTCCAACGCTCCTGCCGCTTATAGCCCCGACCGCGGCTTGCTCTTCCGACCCGGTGCAGACAAAAGAGGGGCCCGCCTGGTCCCCTCCGTTGGGCCCCAAAGGAGGTTGGGCCTTGAGACCACCGACCCTAACCCGATCGGAATCAACATCCCGGGTCGGGGCATCCTCAGCGAGGAGAAGGTCGCCCCCGCTGGTCGTAAGAAGGCCGCTAGGGTCCGCGTCCGGGAGGGTTCCGGCTTCGACGAGCGCAGCCGGGAGAATGTCAACCTCAGCCTCAGCGGTCCCAGCCGAGAGAATCTCAACCTCAGCCTCGACCTCGGTCTCGTCCACCACGGCAGCTCCAGCCTCGAGGGTCTCGACCTCGGCCTCGCCTGTCCCGGTGGCTCCGACCTCGAGGACCTCGGCCTCGGCCTCGCCCGCTCCGGTGGCTCGAGCCTCGAGGATTTCGACCTCAGCCTCCTCCATGCTCCCGGTCTCGAGGGTCTTGACCTCGGGGGCGTCCATCACTTGGTCCTTCGCCGTGGCTTCACTGTGGGGGCTTGACTCGGGGAGGCCGGGTGAGCTCTCATGGGGGGATCCCCCGGAGGTCTGGTCCCCGCGCGGTCGCGACCGACGGACCAGCTGGAAGTCAACCTCCCCCTCAGACTCGAACTCGCCATGGAAAACAACCATTGTCAAGGCTAGTTGTGAGCGTGCTCGGGCTCTCGATGTCTGCAGTAGGAGGCACTACTAAACCAAGGCAAAGGAAAAGCTTCAAGAGTGTCAGGGCAAGGCAACATGCGTACCTGGGTGTTGAGCCCTCTCCTCGAGGGCGAGCGCTGGGGGTCAGGGCACCTCGGAGGGTCTCGGGAAACGCCCCTCTGAGTGCCTTGGGCCAGTGGCACTGGAGCTCGGGAAGGCCTCGGGGTTGTGGAAGGGCTTTGCCCCGAGCCGCGAGTCTGGGGACCCAGAGCCCCTGATGAGCTCGGGGTCCTGGCTACAGCCGCCGCTTACTGCTGCTACGCGAATGAAGAAGAGTTCGTGAGAAGACACTAGAGCAGAGCAGAGCAACCGAGGAATGATCGAAAAGAGGGGAAAAGGAAACTTACCACCATCATGTCTCCCCACTCGACATGCGGCCTATTTGGTGCGCTACCGCTAGGGGCATTCGGGGGCGGTCTCTTGCTCGCCTTCTTGCCTCTACCCGCTCCGGGTAGTGGCAGCATCCACCTTGCGGCCCTGCGCAGCTCTTGGTCGTCCTGTGTGCACATTTGGGGTCAGCACGAGCTCAAGGAAGACTGAGTAAAGAGCTCGAGCTCGAAGAGTAGGTACCTCGGTGCTTCGGCTCAACACACTTCTCGGGACAGGCTCGTCCAGGGTGTAGTCGAGGGCCGCCTTCCTGGACATTTCGTTCATCCTGGCGGCCACGTAGGATTCTTTTGGCACTGCTGGGGGCCATGTGAGAGTCAGTTTAAAGAAATATGAGCACATGTCAGCTCGAGCTCGGGAAGCCTCATTAGGGCAAGGAGACTTACCGACGGGGGCTTCACGAGTGGGGTCGCCTCGCCCCACAATTTCGAAGAACGAGTGGAGCCTCTTCTGTAGAGGGCATACTCGGTTCCCCAGGAAGTTGCTGGCGATGGCTTGAACGGTGAGGCCACACGTGGCGCAGATGTGGATGGTGGCGATGGCTTCCTGGTCCGCGTCGAGCTCGCCTGGCTCGGGGGTCTGGCGCTTGGTGCTGATGGGGGTCTTGTCGTAGGCGAGGGCGCCGTCCTCCCCCCTCTTCAGGTAAAACCACCTCTCGGCCCAGGGGCCGAGGGAGTCACGAGCACGGAGAAGAGGGAAGGACCAAGGAAGCCCTGGTCGCAGCCGAAAGTAAAGGCACCCGACCACGGGGTCCTTTCCGGTGCGGAACAAGGAGAAGTAGTGAAAGAAAAGAGAAGGGGTGGGGACGATCCCCAGGAACCCCTCACATAAGTGAGAGAAGATGGAAAGAAGGAGGACGGAATTAGGCACCAGGTTGATGAGCTCGATCTCGCATTAGGCGAGAACCGAGGCCAGGAAATCGCTCTCCAGCGTCCGCAGGCCGAAGAGCATGTATTGCTCGGTGCTGACGAGCTCGTCCTCCTAAGGCTGCGGCTCGGTCTAGCAACCCCGACTCCTCGAGCTCCCTCATCCTCGCTGCAAACAGCGTGCTCTTTCTGAACTTGGCCATGAGAGCTGGCGAGAGCTTGGCTGGGAAGAGGAAGGAAGGTTCGGACAGAAAGGGGAGCAGTTTCGCCGGGGAATGCGGGATCGCAGAAGTTTTGCAGACGTTTCCCTCGGGAGATGAAATGACCTGGTATACATAGGGTCCCGGCCCCTGGCGATTGGGAGTTATTGCGCCTCAAAAGACGCGCCGGGTGCGCTTGGAAACTCGTGCCAAGGCAGTTGGCAACGTCACGGATGGATTTGAACTGCCTCTGTTGCTCAGGCCTGAACGACGAGGCCTGAAGGATCTTGGTCGAGGTCAGGGTACCCGACGCGACGCCGAGCTAAACTTAACCCGAGGAGTGCTTCCCTCCAAGACTTTTAGGCTCAAGGTCCTCTTCGGCATCTGGGAGAGACTTGAGCCTTGGGGGCTAGATGTCGGGGACTGAGGTACCCTACCCGGTTAATGGCATGGTCAACGGACCCCGGCTCGAACTCAACCTGGTGAGCCAAGCTCGAGCTCGAGCTTGTTACCCCGGTCTCCAGATGGCGCCCGCTCGACGTCGAGCAAGGGACCAGAGGCTGTCACTCGACCAAGACCTGGAGCTCGGGGAGGCCAGGTCAGAGGCTTGCGGTTACTGAGATCCGCAAGGGTAGGACGTGGCCGTGAACCCCGGGGAGCAGTTGAGATCCGGTTGGAGCGTACGTGGGACCACCCTTCTCTGAGAACTACTCCTGATCGTTCCTCGGTAATGGGTAGAGGTACTTTGTAATCCCCATATAAATACGTAGGGGGACCTTGTATAGAGAGGACAACAAAAAAAGATACTCACCCACTTGTACTCACACATAATCAAATCCTCCGCCCCGGGGTAAGACTGGAGTAGAGCTATTATCCTATTCGGGGGATCGAACCAGTATAATTCCTGGTGTCACTTGTCCACCTCTTCGTCAGATCGTAGCTAACAGCGGCATCGACCTCCCGGGGAACGACACAAGCTTTCGGGTCCTCACACACACACACACACACACACACACACACACACACACACACACACCCGATCTCATCTCTGCGGTCAGGCGATCCCGATCGTCGACACCCCTAAACTTTTTAATCCTCACAAACTCCAGAAGAATGGTGAGGTAAAGATCCTGCAAACTAAGGCATGCGAAAATATGGTTGATTTATTCACACTGTCTTTGCCGACATCCGGTTTTCAAAGATGTGTTCGTGGCGATAGAATGAGATGACTTAGAGATATATCAAGTTTAGGGGAAGTAAATCCCTAAATTATAACCCATAGTATGATCCTGATGATGCCACTATAATCCAAAAGATTATATGCTGCACGCACTCTTTTTCCCTTGGTGAATTTCTCTGAAATTTTCTCACTTGAAGGTTTTTAATGAGACAACAAGTGTAACACAATATATAGATACAATGTACTCCTTTATCTATCTTTTTCTACTGATTTTTAAGAGAAGTTTTTGATGAGACATATGGATTACGCGATATTCACCCAAAAGGGTGTGTTGAGATATAATCGGACTCTTGGTTATTGAGATATATTCGAAATCTTTGTTTTTATAAGTGAATTCCAAAACTACCCCTAAGGGGTTATGGGTATAAATATAGCACCCAATTATACAATATAACCGATCTACAATAAATAAAGAGAGAAAAATAGTTGAAACCCTCTATATCTTGTGTTTATCTATTTTATGATTGTTCTTTGGGTATTCTTAATATTCTTGATTGGTATTCGAACTGATCTACGATGATAAATTTATTATTCAATTTGAAATGCAAAAAATTCTCGAGAATCTTAGGATAATTCTGCGTGGAGCATTTCAAATCACGTATAATTTCTTTGGTGCCGCTAACTGGATTGGGCCGGGCCGGACCAGCCAATAACTCAACAAGGGTTCACCCCTCGGCCGTATCGATAGGGCCGGCCCAATACGAGAGAATGCACGCACGCGCCCGAATCTCGAAGCCGAAGCGCACACGTCATAACTCACAAGCACAGGTCAGAGCCCAGTCAGACAGAGCCCGACCTTTGCCGGCGGCGGAGTGGCGGCGGGAGATGGCGGCGGAGAGGAAGTGGAGGTTCGCGATGGTGTGCTCGTCGAACATGAACCGGAGCATGGAGGCGCACTCGCTGCTGGGGCGCGCGGGGCTCGACGTCGCCTCCTACGGCACCGGCACCCACGTCAAGCTCCCGGGCCCGTCCCTCCACGAGCCCAACGTCTACGACTTCGGCACCCCCTACACCGTCATCTACGACGACCTCCGCCGCAAGGACCCCGACCTGTCCGTATCCCTGTTATCTCTCTCACTTGCTTCTTGGGTTCCCCACCCCTCCTCATTTTGTGGTTCTTGGTGATCTTGTACATGGAGAGGCTTTTCTTGGGTTGATTTTAAGAAGGTGAGAAGCTTTAAGGGTGTAGACTGTCTGTTAGGGCCTGGCCTTTAGAGGATTTTGGAGGGACTCTGGGAGAAATTTAGGGTGGGTGTGATGGAGGCAGAGATCAACCGTGCAAATGTTTTGCAATCTCTAGGGTTTCCACCCATAATTTGTATCCTTTTTTCTTATGTCTGTCATTCTTGGACTTAGCTCTCGGTGATTTCGTTTGCGTTTGAAATGCCTCAGTTGTTACGCAATTCTGAATGAAAGACATGTAACCCGAAGTGAATTGGGCGTGTTTGTGCTCAAAACTAGGCATTGGATGTTTCCTTGGTAGATAGCTGACCAGCAATGCATTTTTGTGCTCAATGCGGATTTGCGGTGACCCATCCAGGTACAAGAGGAACGGCCTGCTGCCAATGCTGAAGAGGAACACCTCTGTCAAGTTAGCACCACATAGGTGGCAGGACAATGCCGGTGATGGGGTGTTTGATATGATACTCACCTTTGAGGAGAGGGTCTTCGACTTGGTCGTTGAAGGTAATTAACCGATAGTAACCAAGACATGATTCTAGTCTAGAAAATGCATAGGGCACTAACCATGGGAAATCTGTAGGATTACATGACTGAGGCTAGGATTTGTTTCTGTGCAGACATGAATAACCGCGAGCAGAGGCTTCTGAAGAGTGTGCCGATAATCAATATGGATGTGAAAGATAACCATGAAGAAGCTAGTGTTGGGGCAAAGCTTGCTTTAGATTTGTGCCAGAAGGTATCCAAGTAACTTCACATATATAGTGTATAGAGCTATTCCTTCCATTAACTTGTTAGTTATTAATCTGGTTAGTCTTGTTTGGAATTGGATTTTGTAAAATCATGTGGTTGCTACTGATACTGATGAAGTGATTTGTAATGCCACCAATCACATGGGCTGACGCATACTACATGGGCTGGGGGCCACGTATATGTTAAGGCTTAGGTAGTAGAACTGAGCGATGAAGCTCGAAACACCTAAACCTCAATGCAAGTTTCTAAGTTTCCACAAGCTAGCACAATGAATCAAAAAATCAAAATGGATTATATCATCCATCGCAATTGGCTTATTCTTGTCAACGACATCCTCCTAGGCCTCATAGTCTCCATCCTCAGCCTCTTCATCAGCAATTACTTAGTAAGTACACCACCTAAGCTATCTTATGAGATCGTAGCTGCATAGCCCATCCATGCAAGTAGTATGGCTAATTAAAACACACGACAACCAAAGGAAAGGTTTTGTTAATTTACTACTTGTATGTGAACTCACAAACATTTATTATGAACAAAACTTAACATTAAAAAAGTCTACTAGTGACTAAGCTTAGTATCTCAAGCACCATACGGGTGAATGGAGTGGATATTCACACTCTTACTCTAAATATGGGGTTTTTTGAGGATATGCCAATCCAAAGGTTGGCATTTCAGGATATGCCGCCACTCCATGTCTCACTGATATGTGGCACGGACGCACACGATTGGGGTGGCATACCTCCAAAATCCATATTTAGAGTAGTAATGTCAAATAATAATCCCTAACCTTAACAATACACCCAATTAGTCAATCCAAGTGTACTAATGACATGAGCCTGACATTGTTACCAATACTACTTTTTTTGGAAAAGTCTCTTCTGCCCCTGTCAGCCTGGCACTTTGAAGCACACCAACAAAGGTAACAGATGTCATTTTTACCTTTACGGATCCCTGTAAATACCCAACCATTGTGTCACCAGTTAGCTGGTTTGCTAAGCAAAATAGCTTTTTATTCTATATAAATTATCATATCTTTATATTTGGTCAAGATATGGAGAAATGAGCATTGTATAGGTCCTATAACCCCCTGTTGAATGTACCTTTAGTTTGGTCAGTCATGTCCCATGAGCACCAAGCATTTTTGCCCTGAGTACGCCACTGATTGTTCATGAGGATTCACATGTGATTCTTTGCTATTACCCTGAAGCAATGTCTTAATTTGGTCATTATCCCCAAATAAACTTCTTCAGGGCGCCCTGTCCCGAATGGTCTACAAATTTCAGTTGTCTGGCCTTTTTCCACCACAGCATAATGCATGCAAGTTTTCATTCTATCACTTGCGTATTTCACAAAATGGTATTTTACAAAATAATGAAGGCATTAAACTAGGAGAAATATTCCCCTAACCATCATTAAAGAGTGGGTTCACATCTTGCCTCAAGAAAGCCGGTATGAGTAGTTTTGTAGTTAGTCACTTAGTCATTTCTCATCAGCAAGTTCGACATCCTACTGGAAGCATATATAAATTTATCCAAATATGTAAAAAAAAAAAATAACACAAGAATACATGCGGCAATTGAGGGCTTGAAACAATTGATGGGTTTTGGATGGAGTATTCGAAATAAGGGTTTTGAGGATATTTTGGTGAGGATTTGCTGATTCTTAATTTAATTCACATGCACAAGTATTTCCCACTTTAAATCATTGTACACCGACGTAAAATCAAATTATCAAATTATTGCTATCAAATGGCTCCACGAGGATTTATCTTCGATCCACCATTGAAGTGACCCGAACATACATTTGACAAGAACAAACTAAACATGCATATGTTCACCAATTTCACCAGTTCAACCTGAACTCCTTACTCCAGCATAAACCAAATGTAGGCATGTTTTGTCCAGTTTCACTAACTCCGAGACACATGCAATCTATCCAAAACATAATAGAAAGGCCAATATCTCATCTAGGATCAAAAGAAACCATTATATGTGTTAAACAAGGAAAAATTCGGAAATCTTTCACATTATCAAATACACATAAAAGCACCTTCCCTCAACACAAATATTATTTTGTAGCATGGTAAAATATAGGGCACATTTTCAGCTGCACATCTGATTAATATTTGAGAATATATGTAGTATATTCATTCCGTTGACTTCGTTTTGTCACCTTTTTCACTACACATGAAATTAATGCAAACAAATTACTAGAAGTGTCAGAGTAAAGTACTTTTTAGATTTCAGAAAATAAAACCAATAAACTCTTACCGAAATTATCCATTATGCCACCCGAGTACATACCATGCATGTATTTAAGAAAATCATGGAATCAACCTTTTATTTCCCATGAGGAATACATGATTCTGCATGGCAATAGGGCGGGGAGTTGGCGGGGGTAGTGGAATATCCCCGCCCCCGGCACCATTCCCCGCTTTCGGCGGCAATTCTTCCTATTCCCCATCCCATGTGGACCTTGAGTCCCCATTGGGTCCCCGCCACCCATTCAACACAGCAAAGCAGAACATGATCTAGTACAAGCACACAATGAAAAGTCAGCAATGCGCAATGCCACCTTCTCATTATGAATTGAAGATAACAAACACACAAGGGAGCACGCTTGATTTACTCTATTTCCTTCTCTCCAATAGATGGAAAGCCTTCCTCTATTTTATTCTGTCCAATAGATTTGCTTCCCATTGTTTCCACATTAGCAACACATTCGATCTTTTTATAACAGCCCCACTCCCTCTCAAATCACAGGTTTTGGGCCTGTATTTTCTTTCAGCTCAACTGCCAACCAGGGCATGCCGACTTACCCAACTCGGTCTGAGATCAGTAGAACTTCTACTGGGCAAGCCCACTAGCACCCGTCTCTCTGCCACTTGTGTGCGCACATGCCCACACACACACAAAAAAAGAGAAGATGTGCCAAAAAAACCCTAATTTTTTTTGTGAAATTCAAATTGGGAACCTCGTCCTTGAGTTATAAGCCATCAGCATAACTCCATTAACCACCTCCGCTCATGCCTAGGATTGTATCAAAGAGGTCAAATGAAATTTATATTGAATGATCTCAAATACCCAAAATCAAATTTGTCTTTCCAGTCATATGTTTAATACCATGCTAAAAGGAAAATTGAACATATTGGCCCCATAGTTGTCATGGCATCGCCTAGCGACGCCTAGTCGTCGCTGCAGTTGGAGGGGCACATCAGGACAGCTCGCCTCGACTGGAGGGGGTTTGGCGACCACCTAGACATCGCGCCTCATCTCAGATCAGTCTTCTCCTTCATTTCTTCTCTCTTTGCTTTGATTTGCTCTTGCTGCTGGCTTGCTCTGTTTGTTGCTGTCTACTCTGCTTCTTGCTGCTCTCTGCTCTGCTCTTGCCGGCGTCGCTGGCTCATTGCTTCTTTCTCTGATAGCTTCTTGCTCTGCTGCTTGCTTCTTGCTTGTTGCTTCTTCCTCTGCTGGCTCGCTGCTTCCTTGCTCTGTTGGCTCGCTGCTGCTTGCTCTCTGCTCTGCCACAAAAGGTGATCTGCTTGCTCTCTCTCCTTCGTCTGCTGCTGCTGCTCTCCCTCTCCGTCGTCTACTGCTGCTGCTCTCCCTCCCCCTCCTCTGCTGCTGCTGCTCTCCCTCGTTATTTTCATTGTCTAATCACCGCCTAGACGGCCTCCTAGACGTCCTGACGCTCTGGGCTTGCCATGCCTGGCTAGACCGCCGTGACAACTATGATTCGCCCTGCATTCATGCCGATCATGATCGACTGATCATATATTACGATAGTATAATAGTAGCGTAGAGCTCTTTTTCCTCATAAAGTTTGATGGCGGATCAATTATATAGTAGAAGATACTTGGACACCTCCCTGTCACTTGAAAAAGAACACAGAAATCCGCAGAAATATCCTCGTTGCAGTGAAAACCCATGTATGGAATTAGTTTAACTCTCAACATAGTGAAGTTTCCTTTTCCATAATGTTGTGATTAACTGTGGTGTATTTTGAGGTATTTCTTTTATTTTCTAGTATAGTTTCCTGAAACAATCTTTGTTATACAAGGCCTTTTTGCCTTGCTGCTCTCATATGTTATCCATAATGTGCTAATTATCTATTTTATGTTACATTGGTTGATGGAGTACCAATTTACTCAACATCTACTGATGGTATAGTGTATGTTGTAAATTGATTTTGACTTAAGCCTTTCACTGTTGCAATGTACTATTGGAACGTAGAATTTGATGTGTTTATTATTTTTCATCAAACTTTTGTTGAGAGGTTTCTGGTACCATATTTCTGACCTTAGTTTGTGCATGGTAGCTGTGCACTTCTGTATGGTGGGACTGCTTAAAAGTTTGGAACGAACTAATGAAGTTATGAATGTTTCGGTTGAATGACGAGAAGTTAATTTTTCGGGGGGTTTTCAGCTTGAAGGAGCGGACAATGATTGGGAGGAAATTATTGATGACCTGATTCCGGCGTTTGAGAAGCAGCACAAGCGGAAGCTCACATACAGCATCTCATTTTACTAACTTCTTTAGCTCCTTGTGCGAATTATACCGAGGCGGAATCATTCTTGTTTTAACTTGATTGTGTGTATGGTTGGTAACTTTGTTATTCAGAAAGCTGTACAAAGCTGAGGCAGCAGCTGGATTACAGTGTTGCTCCAGTTCCATGTCAACATTTGAAAAAGAAAAAAAAATTGTGGAATTTTTCTGTTTTACTTTGCTTTACTCAATTGATGCCAGAGGATAGAGATGCTGATCTTGAAGCCACCATCTCAAAATCACGCGGCATCTGAGTTCCGGTTTCCTTCAATTGCTGCCTACAATTTTGAGTGATGAGCCTGATGAATGGTCATGCACATGAATATGGGTGAGTTGGCTTGGCTCCAGGGGTACGTTGCATCCGTAGAGCCTGGCCGAGTGACCTAAGAGGCTAACT